>CM016725.1:7225465-7595991 GCA_005771605.1 Scutellaria baicalensis | reverse complement strand
TATAGGATGTTGAACATCCGGTTGCTGGATACTAGGTCATGGGATAACAGGACGCTGTAAACCATGACGCTAGACATCGAGCTACTGGATGCTGAGCTACTAGATATCAGAGCACTTGTCATCAAGTCAGTAGAAAATGTATAAGGACTCATCAAAGAAAAGATAAATTCTGATGAAAGGACGCTTGACACCAGGACATTAGACACTAGGTCGCTGGATAGCAGGATGCTGGACATCAGGATGCTAGATACCGGGCTGACTGGAAATTAGGTCGCTGGATGACAGGACGCTAGACATCAGGATGCTAGATACCAGGGACTGGATAGTAGATCGCTGAACACTAGGTCACTGGGCACCAGGACGCTAAACACCAGGTTGCTGGACACTAGATCGCTGAACACCAGGTCGCTGGGTATCAGGATGCTAGACACCAATATACTGGATACTAGGTTACTAGACATCAGAGCTTATCAACATGTCATTGGAAAAAGGGATCACTTAGAGGTTACAAGATAGAGCAGTTAGCGAAAATTTTCTAGGTAACATGAGAACATAAAAAGTGGATCACCTTTCCAGAAATAGATTACCTTTTGAGAACCCTAGAAGAATTTCAGCCGTGTAATCAGAAGAATCCAAAGGTGGAGATCCAGCAGTTGATCACGTCATCTTATACAAAGGAGAAAAGACATACAGCTGTGGAAACTGTCAACACCTTTATTGGAAACCGGCGGAGCAGTTAATGAGATCCTTGAAGATCTAATTGCAGCAGGGAGTATCTCTAACCCTATATATATATATATATATATGCACTCCTTATTTTTTTCATTAAGCATATAGATATCCTCTTTCTCTTATCCTTATTTCATAAATGGCACCAGATTGTTTGAAACCCTTCTCTTCGTTCCTTCCAAAAGACATAATCTCTGCAAATAATCAACCAAGTACACCACAAATCTCATACAATCACCCTTCACGTTTGACACTCGCTAAGCAAACCCTTCTCAGAAGAGTTGATCTGCTAGCTTTCAACTTCCATCTCACCTGCAAGAACTTGCACTCAAGTTTTTCTCTTCATGGCAGGGGGTAGAGCTAAGGACCCCTCTCCAGCCACCCCAGGACGTCATCTTATTGATGATGTCAAAAAGGGGGAAGAAACTGCGAAGGGTCATGGAAGATCAAAAGACTTCCAGAGGGGGAGGAAAAGAGATTTCACCTCTTCTATGAGGTGAATTCTCTTTTGAGATGCAAGAGAATCAAAAGGAATGATAGTTGGAGGGATGAGTGGAGATTGAAGGAGAAGGAAAGACGGCAGCAAGCTACTGGTGTCTGAACTTCTCTGCTTCTTTACACACTTTTCTCCAAACGAATTCCTTCTCTCTCTCTCGCATCGCCTCTCACACCTTCCAACAACTTCCCCCTCTAGCCGAAGAGAAGAAACTACTGGGAGCAGGTGACTGCATCAAGTGAGGGGGATGGAAAGCAGAAAGAAAAAGGAGCCAGCAGCAAGCTAAAAGGGAAAAGAAAGAAAGGAAATAGCAATAAAAAGAGAAGAATGAATCTAGATAGGATTTTTATTGTACTCTGCTTACTGCATTGTAATGTACATGTTTTATTGAAATGAAATGTCTTCTATTCTTCAAAAAGCTCATTCCTTGTGCCCTTTCTTTTAGACTTATATGTGATTTGTATATGAAAGTAGTATGCTCTATATTGCCATACTTTACATCTGATTTCTGTGCTTGAAAAGTTATATTCTTTTGATCTTCTATAAAGGTTCTGTTATCATCAAAAATGGGGAAATTGTTGGAAATATTGGAAGAATGTTTTGATGAGACAAATCCTTAAAGTAACTCTAATAAGCATAACCAATCTTAGGATATATTATTGCAATAGAGTTACTGCAGAAGATTAAAAGAAATAGAGAAAGTGTCAAAAGGAAGAATACTGAAGAGAATGGTTGAAAAGAATCTGGTAAAATAATAAGGATACTAATGACTACAGGGAGCTACAGGGAGGGACCTCACTAAAGCAGAATACAGCGAGATAGGAAGCTACCTGAGAAGACGATTCCGAAAACATACTACAGGAGCAACATGCTACAGACGCCTCAAGCCACCTGAAGGAGCAAGCCAGAAGAGGAAGCTCCAGAGTGAAACAAGAGGAGGGAGCTACAAAGCAGGCATAGGGAGAAAAATAAAAAGTTACCGGTAGATATAAGAAGTTACCGGTAGAGAGAAAAGAGAAGAGGAACCAATCAGAAGAAGACACGTGGAAAGCGAAAAGCTGGCGTGTGTCAAGAGTGAGGTGCGTCAAATGATGGAAATCTGTTAACCTCCAACGGGCAGATTTCACAACCTATAAAAAGGAGGACTGAAGATTGAAGCGGGTGTGAGAGTGCGCAAGGGCGCAAGAGAGAATAAAGCGAGCACATCAGAATATACAAGCTATTAGAGAGAAGCACAAAAGAAGAGAGAAGAGGTCATCAGAGAGTAGGCTTAAAAGAGAGAAGTGCAGAAAGAGGGGGAAGTTCAGAGAAGAAAAGAGTGTTCAATCAGAGCAGAAGAAAAGAAGAAAAGCTCGAACACTCTACACCCCAAGAAGACGCACACCGAGTCAGTCAAGTTCAGCAGCAAGCTTCAGCAGAACAATCTGCAAATGAAAGCCAAGCTTGCTGCACCCAGTTGAAGAAGAAGAAGACTAACCTTTCTAAAAAGGATGTCTTGGAGTACTCAGTGCGAGTAGTAAAGTCCTGCTGAGTTACCATTTTTTAGGAGAGAAGGTGAAGACCCTGGGTGGGTATATTAGGATCCTGTGTGGGTCAGTGTGGAAAGTAGGCAAGCATCTGTGTGTAGGCTTGCTACTTACTTGTTAAAGATGGGTTGTAATAGATAGGTCTATGTAAATCAACCAACTTAACAAAGGTTCCCTCCTGAGAGAATGAAGAGAGGACGTAGAAGGATTACTTAACCTTCGAACCTCTATACATGTTCTCGTCTTTATCTTACTACATTACATGTATTCTCTCTGATAAGCTGCACATCTTCTACTTGGCTCAGAAATAAACTTCCGCACCCACTCTGATCAGTAACCTCCCAAAAGGTTACTGATATTAGAAATGAGCCGATAGAAGATAAAGAAAAATCTGAAGATAAGGTAGGCTTATTCACCCCCCCCCTCTAAGCCTACCTACAGCAGTTTTGGGACCAACAGAAACGTATTAGGTGTTTTCCACAAAGCTCAAATGTGATCGAGAATGTGGTTGTAAGTGTGATTCATACTTATTTAGGTTGAACGTAATGTGATAACAAATGTTGTCAACGATGTTGGCAAGAAGGTCGTTAGCAATGTTGTAAGTGATGTTAACTCAAATGTTATGAATAAAAGTGGATTTACTTCTGCTTATTTGATTGTGTGCTCTTCTTTATGACATGCTAGATTAGGACATGTGAATCTAAACGCTATAAAAAGGTTGATAAATCTCGATTTACTCAACATTTCAAAAACTGATACACCTAAAAGGTGTGAAGTTTGTGTTGAAGCTAAAATGGCTAAATTACAGTTTCATTCGGTAGAAAGGAACACTTCGTCTCTAGACTTAATTCACACGGATGTGTATGATTTAAAGTTGGTACAAACTTGAGGTGGTAAAAAGTATTTCATCACGTTTATTGATGATTTCACAAGGTTTTGTTATGTCTATCTTTTTAGGAGTAGAGATGAGGCTGTGGAAGCTTTTAAACTCTACAAGAATAAAGTTGAAAATCAACTTAACACTTGAATTAATGCAATTCTAAGTGATAGAGGTGGAGAGTATGTTGCTCTGTTTGAACAAATATGTTCTAAATGGGGGATAATACATCAAACCACGGCTCCATATTCACTACAATCTAATTGTATTGTCGAGCGAAAGAATCAAACTCTTAAAAAGATGATGAATGCTATGATAATATTAGCTCGGGTTTACCGCAGAACTTGTGTGGGAAGCCGTATTAACGGCCAACCACAATTTGAACAAAATTCCATACAAGTCTAAGGATGTAACTCCTTATGAGTTGTGGAAGGGGCGGAAACCATCTTACAACACTACAAGAAAAATGCCCTACGACAACGCGCTTACGATAACACATTTAATAAATTTGTGTAGTCTTTTAGAAATTTACAACGCTTTTAACGAAAAGCGTTGTCTTTATGTATAAGGAGGTGCTCAAAGATAACGCAAATAAGGTCTAAGACAACGCTTATGAGATAGGGTTGTCTTAGGGCGCATTTTTTCGCTCTACCCTTTTGTGCAACGCTTTTACTAGCGTTGTCGTAGAGCGTATTTTTTTCGTGCAAAGACAACCATTTTATGCAACGCTTTAACTAGCGTTGTCGTAGAGCGCATTTTTTCGTGCAAAGACAACCCTTTTGTGCAACGCTTTTTGTTGTGTTGTCATTATGACCTTTTTTTAAAAAAAATTGCATGTATGGTGTATTTTCTCTTTGGAACAGTATTGTTATCAATATTATTTCATAATTAAAGTTATATTTCAAAATAAAAATAATTATTAAAAATTAGTATTTTAAAGATATATTTAAAATATAAATTAGTTTATGGAAAAATTATATAATATTTTAAAATAAGATGAAATTTTAATAGGTATGTATTATTATTAATATCCACATTTCATTATTAGTAATTTTAACTTTAATTTTAACTACATATCTTAAAATACAAAAAAATTAATATATTCTTAAAAAAATTGTGTTATTTTAAATTTATGTTAATAATAAAACACATATTTCAACTAGATAATACATAAATCAGATTATGTTGTTTTTAAAATGTTAAATTAAACGTTGTGCATTATAAAAAATCATATATATTTTTCTTATATAAATAATAATTTTTTTAAATTTAGTAAATTTAATATAATTTTTTAATCTCGTGTATTACATGGGTTATATATTAGTTAAAGTATATGATTGTTGTATAATAAAATTAAATTAAAAATTAATAAATGTATGAATTGCTAATCTCCACCTTTTAGTAATTTATTATATACACACAAGAAAAATATATAGTTAAGAAATTTATATAATATATAGTAAAAGTAGTAGTTTATATACACAAAAAAAATTATAGAGTTAAGAAATTTATATAATATATAGTAAAAAATCGATTGAAAAAAATGACTAGAGCAAGATTTGAACTTCAGAAGAAATTATACTTGCGGTAAAAAGGGGGGAAATCAACCCTAGCTCCAAATCAACTTAGGTAAATTGATTTCTACCTTAGTCCAAATCGCTTTCTACCCTAGTTCCAATCGCTGCGGTCGGCGGCGAGAGGCGACGAGCGGCGAGCGGCGACGAGCGGCGAGCAGCGACGAGGGGTGAGCAGAGATGAGTGACGAGCGGCAATGAGCGGCGACGAGGAGCGAGAGGAGGCAGAGCGGCAGCGAGCGATGACGAGCGGCGAGCAGCGACGAGCGGCGGCGATTTCCAAACAAATACTCGGGTTTGTTTAATCTCAGGTCTTGGCGAGTGATGTACATTGCTCCTGAATTCGGCTATATATATTTCTTCCTGGCCGGCTTCACAAAGTACACCCCCTTTTCTTTCTCTGTCTAATCCCCGCTAAAGGAAGGAAGAGAAAAAAATCAGAGAGATTACGTCTTAGGTACGCTTTTTGTGTGTTCTGCTAATGTGTCTCCAATTGTTGGGATTTGACTTTGTTGATTGCCAAATAATGTGTGTGGATTTTGGATATCGATTTAGTTGTTCTGGGTTTTGGGTGATTTGTCATGCATTTGATAGATCTTTGTTACCACCACCAACATCAAGTATGGGAAGTTTGTTTGGTTATCTAAGAGCTCGTCATCTATGTTTTGCTGCAAATATTCATAGTTGTATGTGCCTTTATATGAATCTGGCTCTATGGGAAAGCTTGACAGAGTTTTTTAGGTTGAAAAATAGAACACACTATTCACTGCCTTCTAGAGAATCCAAAAACCTATCCCTACACCATGTTGTTCTGTTGTTTGTCAATTCCTGATTAGGAACTAATCCTGCGTTACTCCTATTGTTCATTGTACCCTAGGAAGGACAAAACCAGAATCTGGACATAATTGTGCTGCTTCATGATGTCCTCCCAAAATAGAATAAATCTAATTCTTCAAATTCCATATTGTGCTCATAACATATTTCTCAGCCAATGGTGGTATTTCTATTCCGCAAGCTTTTTACCGATACATGATCATTGATTGATGTGAATTACCAAGTGTGTTTTCTATTTCTGTTTTTAGTATATGTGAACTTTATTCTGGATGCTTATTTCTTTTTTATGCTTATTGTTCTGTTAATTCTCAAATACGTAGTTTGCATGACTTGAAGTCATTCTAAGACCTGATTTGTGACTTTTTCCTCAACTTTATATTACTTCGATTTTTCCAGGTGATCAGTCTCTGAGTTCCAGCAAAGGGGCGCATTCTGTTAAAGTTGTCAATGGAGGTTGCTATATAACTTTATTGCCTACTCAGAAATATGAAGTGCTATCTTTACTCATTATTATGCTTTTATATTGGCAGTAGCAGTTATTTATGGAAGGACCCGTAGTTTGGTTGAGAGGTTTGAAAAAAAGGAAAAAATTGATGTGGATGAGATTTGCGCACCTGATATGGTTTCCAGTGTGACTGCCAAGCCCATGGATACACCCCCATCTCAGGTAAATCTATACTGCTTTCTGAATTGATCTTGATTTTATTTATGCAAACAAAATTATTGCACTGGACTTGCAGCAAGTTTCAGAATTAAGCCTTTCAGATATATTGTCTTACTTGCCTTTGCATGAAATCACTATTTACATGGTTTTCTTGTTCAATGTTGTATTAAGGCTCCTCCTGAATGATATATAATATCCATTCATATAACTCTTTTTGAGGTATTAGGCCCCAGCAATCCAGTAAAGGTGAACTTCACTGCACAAATATGTTTTGAAGCTTTTCCATCATTTCACATTGTGTGTATCCGGCTTGCATCTTTATCTCCGTTTCTTAAACTTCCCGATGATATTTTGGGTCAACATTATCTCATGTTCTCTTGAGTTGTTTGAATATTAAACTTCAATGAAAGATGTGAAGTAATTTTTTGGGGGAAAAAGAAAAATCTAAAAGCACATTTAATGAAGAACTGAGAATTTCATGGTAATTTTATAGTGGAATCTTGAGCATTAGAAAGGATAAGGAAGACAAGCAGCCAGAACTGGGATTAAATAAATTGGTTCATCTAATTGGTTCTGAATTGAGATGTTGCTATTCCTTCATTTGCCTTTCTTTCTTGTAGATTCAGTGGCAACGAAGGAAGTTGAACATGACCAGTCTTTGTTAATTAAAGTGAGTCATGGATTTCCTGCACTTTGATTGTTTTGTATGTATTATGTTGATTGTTGGCTTGTGCTCAATAAAATCATTTATGGACAAGTGATTTCATTTCTGTACGTAGGCCCCATTGCAACCTGATAGTAAACAATGTGGTTTTTTCGTGTTGCGATACATGAAACAACTTGTTGATGAGGATGCAACTGCGGACATGACTTCATTGCGTTCAACTGTGAGTAAATTACTTATTATCTAATTAGTTTGCATACTTTCTACTTCACGATAATAAAATAAAGTTGAATTTTTCTACTTTTTTGTTTACAAAGTTTGCACTTCTTAAGTGCACTAGAGTTGATATTGATGAAGTGCGTGTTGAGTGGGCTGAATGTGTTCAAGAACATATCAATGGGTAGAACGAGGATAGGTTAGTTTCTAATTTGCAATGTTATTTATTTTATTTTTTAATCTTTTTACAACTATAAAATGATATATAAGTATTCATTCTAACTTTTTTCATACGTTTGACAGATATATCAGGACATGATATGAGTGATTGTGAAGTTCATGATGGAGTTTTGGCTAAGGTGTTTTTGTGAAGGTTGTGATGGTTGTGATGGTCTTAATTTGGACAAAGTTTTATTATTATTGAGACGATCAAAATTATCGATGTTATTGGTGGAGTTTTTAGATGTAAAATTGGATAATATATTTATAGTATTATGGCTAGACGTATTGTGGGAGAATTTATGGTATACTTTGTGTTTAAATACGTTTTTAATTCATTTGTAGCTTATTATAATTATTTATAAATATTATATAATTATTACAGGGTACAAAATATAATAAGAATAATATTTCAAGAAAGACAAACGCTTTTTCCAGAAAGACAACGCTTAAAAAAGCGTTGCAAAAAAATTGAGTAGAGAACAAGAAAGACAACGCTAATAAGGGTTGCAAAAAGTTGTGTTGTTGTTAGGAAAATACAACACTTTTTATGTGTTGCACAATGCGTTGCGAATTAAAAAATTACAACACAAATAAGCAATGCTTTATATGCGTTGTCGTAAAGACCAAAGACAACGCATATAGTGCGTTGTCGTAGAGCACACATTTTTTACAACGGTAGATACTACAACCCCCTGTTCCAGGCAAAGACAACGCATATAGTGCGTTGTCGTAGGGCATTTTTCTTGTAGTGCAAGTACCACAAAGTGTGAGGGTGTCTGACAAATATGGAAGTGTCTATTCCTAAACAAGTGAAAATTGATCCTAAAACGGTTGATTGTATCTTCATAGGATATACCTTCAACAGCAGTGCCTATAGATTTCCGATTCATAAATCAGAAGTACCTGACATGTCAAAAGACATAATAATTGAGTCAAGGAATGCTATATTCTTTGAGGACATCTTTCCTAACAAGGAAAAAGTGAATGTCAGTCCGAATGTTGGAGCCAATGTTGGAGCCAATGTCGGAGCCAGTGTTGGACCCGATGTTATAACATCCAAGAGAACATTTAATGAGACTGTAGATTCTTCAACTCAAGAAGAGTCGAGACGCAGCAAGAGAGCTAAACTGACTAAAACTTTTGGTCCTGATTTCATCACTTATTTGTTGGAAGATGAACCTAAGTCCTTTAAAGAAGCTCTATAGAGTCCAGATGCAGCGTTCTGGAAAAATGCTATTATTAGCGAGATCGACTCGATCATGCAAAACCACACGTGGGAGTTGGTTGTCCTCTCAAAAGGTTGCAAGCCCTTAGGATTTAAGTGGATCATTAAAAGAAAATATAAAGTTAATGGGTCGATTGATAAGTACAAAGCTCGCTTGGTTGCAAAAGGGTTTAAACAAAAAGAAGGGTATGATTTTTTTGATACCTATTCACCTGTAGCGAGGATCACCTCCATTCGTGTACTTCTTTCGATCGTTGTTTTGCACGGTCTAGAGGTTTAGCAAATGGCTGTGAAAACATTGTTTTTAAATGATGAATTAGAGGAAGAAATATACATGGATCAACCTGAAGGGTTTGTAGCACCTGGAAATGAGAAAAAGGTGCGCAAGTTCGTTTGGTTATTGTATGGACTAAATCAAGCTCCGAAGCAATGACATGTAAAGTTTAACAGCACGATGTTGTCTAACGATTTCAAAATCAACTAACGATTTCAAAATCAACTAATGTGACAAATGCGTGTATGTAAAAGGTACACTTGATGCATTCATCATGATATGTGTTTATGTAGATGACATGTTGATCATTAGCAGTAGCCATGACATTATCGTTGGCACGAAACTTATGTTGAAAAGAAATTTAAAGATCGTCTAAAGATCGTCTAAAGGAATCATCTTATCGCAATCTCATTATATTGAGAAGGTGTTGAAAAAGTTCAACGTGTTTGACGATCCTGTGGCTAAGACTCATATGGAACTTAATGTTCATTTGAGTAAGAACAAAGGTGATCCAATGGCTCAAGTGGAATATGCAAGGATCATAAGGAGTGTGATGTACGTCATGAATTGTACACGTCCCGATCTTACATGTGTGGTGAAAAAGTTAAGTATGTTCACAAGTAATCTAAATGATGAACATTTGAGAGCGTTGAGAAGAGTTTTAAGATACCTAAAGTACACCTTAAATGTGGGGCTACATTACACGAAATATCCAACAATACTTGAAGGGTACAGTGATGCTAATTGGATATCCGACACGAAAGACTCGTTTTCCACAAATGGATATGTATTCACTATTGGAGGCGGAGCGGTGTCATGGAGGTCCATAAAGCAAACGTGGATAGCCCGATCCACCATGGAATCTGAATTCATAGTTTTGGATAAGGCAGGTGAAGAGGCCGAGTGGCTTTGTAATTTCATCGAGTACATTTCATGTTAGAAAAAGCATGTGCCTACGATTGTGGTACATTGTGATTGCCAAGTTACCATTGGTAGAGCCTTGAACAATATGTACAACGGAAAGTCTAGACCACTCACGAAAGGGCTAAACCGAGATCAAATGAATAAGTTGCTAACGGGAATGTGTTTAAAACACCCATAATGGAAATTTGAAGTAGTGGTAACCCAACTATGATGGCTGGAGATCCCAAGAACTTGGTTCAATGGGAAACTAAGCTATGGATGTTCATTGGAATACTTGGTATTCCAACCCTTACCTAGAGAGCACTTGACCAAGTGTTGAAACCTGCAAGATGTGGTGAGGTTAAGTCTTTGACTTTTAATGATTCATAAACCTTCTGGAGGTAGAGTATGTCTCAAAACCAATTTTCAGTGAGTGGAAATTAAAACACAAAGTTAATGGGCACAATCAGTTTGTTGGTCAAATGTTGTCTCTGGTGTTGGCAAAGATGTTGTCTCTGATGTTGTAACATGATGGGCAACATTGCTTGTAACATCGCTTGTCTGCAAAGCCCAATACGTAAAAGCCCGTTGGGAAGCCCATTGAAGAGGTCCATTTCAAAGCTCATGGTCTCCCAAAGTCCTCAAGCACGTGGGTCAATTGCTTTGGGAAGGTTACACCCATGATTGGGGAGATTACACCATATATGGTAAGGTTGCACCATTTTGGTGGGGAGATTATAATTAAATATTAAATGTGATAGCCCTTCACATGGGTTGGGAGTGCCTATAAAGAGGTCATGGTTTTCATCACTTACACACTTCAAAGCACAAAAATCCTCTTGCATAACTCATCTCTCATAGCATTCTTTGCAAAAACAAAGTTGCATCTTTTTGAGCATATAGAGTGCGATCTAGTCCGCCCTCCTTTTTAGTTCGTCGGTGCTTCTAGCTTTGTGGTGCTACTAGCTATAAGACGTAAGCCATTTTACCTTTGGAAACATCACATCGTACCGTGAGCACTAGCTAGGATGTGTTCGTTGTTAAGGGGAAATGTCTCCTTGACTCGACTTAACCATCGTGCATTTGCATTTACATGTTCGTGGTTATTTCTTAAAGGAATTCGCTCCTTGAATGTTGCTGCTGTTTCTAGAGCTCTTTTCGTGGTCAAGTTTGAAGGCTCTGCTGGTTTCTGGAAGATCGAAGACGCTCCAAGTTTTCTGCGAGGTTCTGTAGTTCCAGTCTTACTTTCAGTGTTGCTGACAGTGTTGCAGACGGTGTTGCTCCCAATGTTATAACATCACAGCTGACATCATCAGTAACAACTGCAATCAGTGGAGTTTGCTTTTTGTTTTTTCATTTGTATATACATTTTTGGTGCACATCATTGTATAGAAACACACCAAAAATACTGCATTCAATATGAGAAATAATCTTTATCCATATTAGTATAGAATTAGTTGAAATTATATTGATTGATACTCTAAAAAACAAATTAATTGATACATTTAATTTCAAAATATTTTAAATAAATTTGAATATATTACTAAATAGCTAGTTAATGGAACTAAAAATAGTAAGTTGATTTTTTATTTAATTGTTATTTCAAAACACATCAAATGATTTTGTTCAATCCATTCCATATTTCAAATTGAACACAATCCATTTCATATTTCAAATTGAACACATAAATATAAAATATAAAAACTAAGGAACCATTTGCCACTTTTTTTATACATTAATTTTATATTTATGATATATATATATATATATATATATATATTCACAAATGTAAATAAACTATACAAATAAATTTTAGTTTATTAGATTAAATTTAATAAATTTTGAATAATTTTCATGATCAACATTTTTATATCAAGAGATTAGTAACACTTAAAAAATACTAAAATTTATTGCATAACACAGGTACCAAATGTGGTTGAACTATTATTTAGACTTTATTTTAATATATAATAATATTATCATTTTACGCTCATTATAACCTATTGAGCCTATATTTGTATAATTATATTTCCAAACTAACTATGACAAGAACAATAATAAAGTAATCAGACAATTTGTGATGAAAATAATAAATATTTAAAATTCAAAAATTGTACGTAGTAGATTAAATTGAAATAACTTAAAAGAACTATATTGTTTTCATTATCAATATTTTTATATCAAAAAATTACTGATATTTAAAATTTAATTGACATGTATCACACGAATATCAAATGAGATTGTAATATTATTGAGAATTTGATTTTTTTTTTGTGCAAATTAAATGAATATATTTTAATTTTATAATTGTGTTTCACACGAATAATAAATTAGACCAATATTATTCCCAAAAACATTATTATTCTTTCGTGTATAACATATTACTATAAAAAAAAAAAAAGAATGAAACTTATAGTTGGTCCCAAGTGGTAGTAGGCTTAGAGGGGGTAAATAAGCCTACTCAATTTTCAAACTTTTCTTCATTTCAGGAGGCTTAGGTCGAGAGGCAGTAACTATTGGTCCGAAAACTGCTGTAGGTAGGCTTAGAGGGGGTGAATAAGCCTACCTTCTTTTTCCCTTTTTCTTCTAACTCTTTCGGCTCACTTCTAATATCATTAACCTTTTGGGAGGTTACTGATTAAAGTGGTTTGTGGAAGCTTATTACTGAACCGAGTAGAAGATGTGCAACTTATAAAAGACAGTGTATGTATGCATGAAGTGCAGTAAGCAGATAAAGACGCAAGCATGTATAGAGGTTCGAAGGTGGAGTAATCCTTCTACGTCCTCTCTTCCTCCACACATGAGGGAACCTTTGTTAAGCTGGTTGATTTACATAGACCTATCTATTACAACCCACCCTTAACAAGTAAGTAGCAAGCTTTCACACAGATACTTGCTTACTTTCCCTGATCCACACAGGATCCTACTCTACCCACCTAGGGTCCTCACTTTCTCTCCTAGAAAGTGGTAAACTTAGCAGGACATTACTCCTCGCACTGAGTACTTCGAGACAACCTTTTAGAGAGGTTTATCTCCTTCTTCTTCAATTGGGTGCAGCAAGCTTGGCCTTCGTATGCAGATTGATTCTGCTGAAGCTTACTGCTGACTGGTAGACTGGGTGTGCGTCTTCTTGGGGTGTGGAGTGTTCGAACTCTTCTTCTTTTCATCAGCTCTCCTTGAACATTCTTTTTTCTAAGGCTTCCCCCTTCTTCTGCTCTTCTCTCTTTTAAGCTCTTCTCTCTTCTTTTGTGCTTCTCTCTGTGAGCTTGGATATTTTGATGTGCTCACTTCCTTTCTCTCTTGCATACTTTGTGCTTCTCTCACACACGCCCCCATTTTCAGTCTTCAGTCCTCCTCTTTATAGGGTGTGAAATCTTCCCGTTGAAGGTAGACAGATTTCCATCATTTATGCGCCGCACTCCTGACACACGCCAGCTTTTCGCTTTCCACGTGTCTTCTTCTGATTGACTCCTCTTCTCTTTTCTCTCTACCAGTAACTTCTTGTGTCTACCGGTAACTTTGACTTTTATCACCATGCCTGCTTTGCAGCTTCCTTCTCTAGCTTTACTCTGGAGCTTCCTCTTCCGGCTTGCTCCTTCTGGTGGCTCGAGGCTTCTGTAGCATGCTGCCTATGCAGTATGCTTTCGGGATAGTCTTCCAGGTAGCTTTATATCCCGCTGTGTTCTGCTTTGGCGAGGTTCCTTCCAGTAGCTCCCTGAAGTCAATAGTATCCTTATTAGTTCATCCGATTCTTTATAATCATTCTCTTCAGTATCCTTCAATTGACACTTTCTCTGATTCTTTTAATCTTCTGTTAACTCTATTGCAGTAACCTATCATAAGATTGGTTATGCATATTAGAGTTACTTTAAGGATTTGTCTCATCAAAACATTCTACAAATGTATTCAATAGTAACCTTTTGGGAGGTTACTTATCAGAGTTATATTGCGGAAGTTTCCTCTCTTTAAAAGACAAAGTATGGAAGTCATGTATCTATCATAAGATATACATATAGAATATAAAGCATAGATAAACGCATGAATATACAGAGGTTCGAAGGTGGAGTAACCCTTCTACATCCTCTCTGCCTCTTCTCAAGAGAGGGAACATTTGTTAAGCTTGTTGATTTACATAGCTCTATCTATTACAACACTGACTTAACAAGTAGCAAGCCTACACATAGCTGCTTGCCTACTCTCTGAACTGACCCACACAGGATCCTCTTTAATCCCTCAGGATCCTTGCTTTATTCTTTAGAAAGCGAACAGTTTACCAGGACCTTAGTCCTGACTAAGCACTCCGAGACAGTCCTTAAAAGGTTTATCTTTTTCTTCTTTAACTAGATGCAGCAAGCTTAAGCTTCTTTTGCAGGTTGATCTGATGTAGCTTGCTACCTGGAGTGAGTGACTGAGTATGCGTTTCTGGGCATAGAGTATTTGAACTTTCTTCTCTCCTTTTATCTTTTATATACTCTTTTCTCTCTTCTTCTTTTTTATATGCCCTTCCCCCTCTTTTATGCGCTTTCTCTTCTGAGCTCTCTTCTACGCTCTTCTCTTTTCTACGAGCTTATCTCTACGCTTTATTGTGCTCGCTTGTTCTCCTACTTCTCAGTCTTCAGTCTTCTTCTATTTATAGATTATGTAATCTGCCCGTTGAAGGTAGGTAGATTTCCATCATTAGATGAGTCGTACTCCTTCTGATACACGCCAGCTTTTTGCTTTCCACGTGTCTTCATTTGATTGGCTCCATTCCTCTTCTCTCCACCGATAACTTATAGCTTCCTTCCATTGATTGCTTTGTAGCTCTCTTCCTGGCCTTGCTCTCAGGTGGCTTTAGGCTTCTGTCGTTTGCTACTTTGCAGTATGCTTTGGCATGGTCTCTTCCAGGTAGCTTCCTGTCAGGTAGCTTGAATCTTCGGTAGCTTGTTGTTTTGCAGTATGCTTTAAGCATAGTCTCTTTCAGGTAGCTTCCTACAGTAAGCAATATCCTAATTAGTCTACCAGATTCCTTTCATCATTCTCTTCAGCATCCTTCTTCTGAAGCTTTCTCTGTCGTATCTTTCTGCAGTAACCTAGTTGTAGTAACCTTACAAGATATGTTATGCTTATAGAATGAGGGTTACTATTCTAAGATTTTGTCTCATCAAAACATTCTTAAATATGTTCCAACACTTATATCTCCGTCCAAATGTAGTAAACTTAAAGAGTTACTATCTTGTGCAGCAGTTGCACGGATCTGAGATGCGAAAAACAACTGGGCCGTGCGCGGGCTGGGCTGGCCCGCCCAGCTCACGCCTCTTTACTTTTTTCGTGAGTTTTGGTCGTTACCTTCACGTTATGTTAGTGTTACCTTCGTGTTATGTTAGGGTTACCTTCGCATTATGTTAATGTGACCCCATCTCCAGATTTCATACCCTTAGTTTAAAACCACTGAACTAAAATAATATGAATGTAACACTAATATAACATGAAGGTAACACTAACATAACATGAAAATAACATTAACATAACATGAAGGTAAAAAACAATCATACCTTCATGTTATGTTAGAGTGACCCTCATGTTATGTTAGAGTTACTTTCATGTTATGTTAGTATTACCTTCATGCTCTTATGAGGGTAACACTAACATACCCTTCATACCCTCATGAGGGTAACACTAACATAACATGAAGGTAACCCTAACATAACATGAGGGTATGACTGCCTGAAGCAAATTTTGATAGGTTTGAGCGCATCCACCAGGCGCGTAGGGGCGCGTGAGAGCGCGTTGGGGCGAGTGAAAACACGCGTCAGAGGCGCATGGGGTGGGTCGACCCGGGTGCATGGATCCTATATCCATGTACCAGTTGCACAAAATATTTTACCAAACTTAAATAAGTAAAGTGTATATACAAACAAGTACATAATACCCAATTTGATATACATATCTATTTGTCGTAAAAAGAAAGGGTAAAGACAAAAACTTTTATGCATCAGGTGCATGGATCCTAAATCTGATCCATGCACTCGACCCGACCAGCGTGTGTACGCGTCTCCACGCGCGTCCCACGCGCTTCCACGCGCCTGGGCGGATGCGCTCAAATTCGCTCATTAAGGATACCTTTCAGTTATGTTAAGGATACCTTTAAGTTATGGTAAGGATACCTTTCAATTATGTTAAGAATACCTTTGAAATCCTGATTCCAGGTTACATGTCACGTTATGTTAAGAATACCTTTTAGTTATGTTAAGCATACCTTTAGGTTATGTTAAGGATACCTTTAGTTATGTTAAGAATACCTTTTGGTTATATTAAGCATACCTTTAGGTTATGTTAAGAATACCTTTAGGTGATGTTAAGGATACCTTTGAAATCGTGATTCCAGGTTCATTTGAAATCCTGGTCACATACCTTTACGTTATATTAAGGATACCTTTAGGTTATGTTAAGGATACTTTTATTTTATGTTAGAGATACCTTTGTGTACAAAATGTATAACACAACTATGTTATGAATAAGGTATTTCTAACATAACATAAAAATATCCTTAACATAACCTAAAGGTATGCCTGACGTAAAGTAAATGTATAAAATTTGGGCATAAAGGTATCCTTAACATAACCTAAAGGTATGTCTAACTTAACGTAAATGTATGAAATCTGAACATAAAAGTATCCTTAACATAACGTAAATGTATTCTTATATATTACATAAAGGTATTCTTAACATAACTAAAAGTCATGACCAATTTTTAAAAAAAGTTAGCGCAAAAATAAAAATAAAAATAGAGAAGTGGGTCGGGTAACCCGAATCCGACCTAAGTGCATGGATGCACAAGAGACTTTTTCGAGGGTAAAAAAGGTGATGAAAGAAACAAGGGGGAGGATTGGACAGTTATGGTGTGGATCCGACCTAATAATATTAGATGTACGAGTGTGAAATAAAAAGAGTGCAGTTAAAAAGGTAAAATAAATCCATTTAATGTGTCCACAGAGTATTCCACCTCTGGCAGTGGGGCCCACGCCAGCGGTTCCATTGTCCTCACACATCCCCCTCCAGTTCCATCCAACATTGTACTACAACGTTTCTCCACAAAACTGCACCATCACGTTTCTGCCTCACCGTAGAGAAAACCACCGGACTCTTCAAATATCTCCCTCCCTTCATTTCTCCCATTTCTCTCGTCTCTCCACCAATAACTACGCACATCACAATTCATCTCTCTCTCCCTCTCTTTCTCTCTCATCCGAAACCCACCCTTAGTTTCTAGTGAGAGAAACAGAAGACAACGTCCAAAAAGATGAGAGAGATCTTGCACATTCAGGGAGGTCAATGCGGAAACCAAATCGGTTCCAAATTCTGGGAAGTCATCTGCGACGAGCACGGTGTCGACCCCACCGGTAAATACAAGGGCGATGGATCCTCTTCCGACACTCAGTTGGAGCGCATCAACGTCTATTTCAACGAGGCCTCCGGTGGAAGGTACGTGCCTCGTGCGGTGCTCATGGATCTGGAGCCCGGTACTATGGATTCTATCAGATCCGGCCCCTTTGGACAGATCTTCCGCCCCGATAATTTTGTCTTCGGCCAATCAGGCGCCGGCAACAATTGGGCGAAAGGCCACTACACAGAGGGCGCCGAGTTGATTGATTCCGTTCTCGATGTTGTCAGGAAGGAAGCTGAGAATTGTGATTGCTTGCAAGGTGTTTGAATTATTGATTGATGTATTCATTCATTTTGTTATAATGTTGTTTTCTTCTTTATGCTATTTTCGATATTATTACGTTTCACATGCAATTTTTGTTCGATTTATTTTACTGCTCGCTTATCCAGATGCATTTAAGAATGTAGGTAGGGTATATGGTTATAAATGTCCTATTCAAAATGACGGCCTTTTTCATGTTCCTAGTTTTCAATCAGCATGATTCAATTTGTTTTAGGGAGATCTAGAATGAGATGCAACGCAATTTTCAAATGCTCATTTGTGATGCTTCAAAATGAATACATTCTAAACCTTTGGATTGTATGAAATGTGCTGTCATTTCTTAAGATTTAATTTCTGCTATTTGCCTGGTAATTGTTTATCTTTATAATGCTAGTTCTGTGTGTTATAGACATTTTGAAGGAATTTTACAAGCATAAATATATGAGAGTAAGAGATATCTGGTGGCACATGCTATGTGTTTTGACCTATAAGGTTGGTTAAAACAGATTTATGTCTATGCAGTGAGATCTAAGTTTCACGACCCATATCAAAGCATGTTTTTCCACTAACTATGCAGTTCATCTCAGGCATATGGTTTCTGTATTCATGATGGTAATTTCTTGAACAATGATGAAGCTTACTAGTGGATCCATGTCTACAAACACTTCATATTGTTAACATTGTTGTGCTTATTTTTTGACTATAATTATATGTTGTTTAAATGTGGTTCGATTCCCTATCAGTTTTTGCTGGCAACCTGAGAAATATTAGAATTGTGTGGTCCTTGTACTAATTGTGGTAATACTGTTACGCCAACCTGATGCGAGTCTTGCTTTTTCTTTCCTCAATGGCAACACCTTTTTCTCTTTTCTTTTGTTTATGAAATCGATATTGATTTTTTGATCAATCATCAAATATCAAGAGATCAATTGTCATTTATGTATTATATGTCAGAATCTCGTCGTTTATGTATTATATGTCACAATCTCTATCTCTCTCTGCTTGAATATTACTTGCAAAGATTTGCTTTGAAGGTTAAGTTCCTGATATATATATATATATATATATATATATATTTATGGACTGACAAATTTTGTTTAAGCTTGATTGTGCTTTCATAAATTGACCGGTGGTGTATATCACTCAGAGGGATTGCATTCATAATCCCAGAAACAAATTTCTATTTAGTACTGTTATTGTTTTCCTGCATTTGTCCATGAATCCAGTAAATCCTTTTGTATTTAAAACAAATTATTAAACCTTCTTTGTGGTTCACGTTGACAGGATTTCAAGTATGTCACTCACTTGGAGGAGGCACGGGTTCTGGCATGGGTACCCTCTTGATTTCAAAGATCAGAGAGGAATATCCAGATAGAATGATGCTTACTTTCTCTGTTTTCCCTTCACCGAAGGTCTCCGACACTGTTGTTGAACCATACAATGCAACACTATCAGTGCACCAATTGGTGGAGAATGCAGATGAATGCATGGTCCTTGATAACGAAGCTCTCTATGATATCTGTTTCAGGACTTTGAAACTCAGCACTCCTAGCTGTAAGTGCTTGCACATATGAAGAATATGCATTATGACTTTGGATATGTTATAGTAAGCTGACTCTTGCTTTGACTATCTGTTTGCAGTTGGTGATTTGAACCACTTAATCTCTGCAACTATGAGTGGTGTAACTTGCTGTTTGAGATTCCCTGGCCAGCTGAATTCTGATCTGAGGAAATTAGCAGTCAATCTGATACCATTCCCACGTCTCCATTTCTTCATGGTGGGATTTGCTCCGCTCACCTCTCGTGGATCCCAGCACTATATCTCTCTCACTGTACCAGAGCTAACACAACAAATGTGGGACTCAAAGAACATGATGTGCGCCGCTGATCCTCGTCATGGGCGCTACTTGACAGCATCGGCCATGTTCCGTGGGAAAATGAGCACGAAAGAGGTGGACGAACAGATGCTGAATGTGCAGAACAAGAACTCCTCATACTTTGTTGAGTGGATTCCTAACAATGTGAAGT
The DNA here is from genome assembly GCA_005771605.1 of Scutellaria baicalensis. Classification (NCBI taxonomy): domain Eukaryota; kingdom Viridiplantae; phylum Streptophyta; class Magnoliopsida; order Lamiales; family Lamiaceae; genus Scutellaria; species Scutellaria baicalensis. The sequence goes on along the minus strand of CM016725.1, from coordinate 7,576,072 downwards.
CCAGCGTGTGCGACGTTCCACCCACAGGACTGAAAATGTCATCTACATTTGTAGGGAACTCAACATCAATTCAAGAAATGTTTAGGAGAGTGAGTGAGCAGTTCACAGCCATGTTCCGACGCAAGGCTTTCTTGCATTGGTACACAGGGGAAGGCATGGATGAAATGGAGTTCACTGAAGCTGAGAGCAACATGAACGATCTTGTGGCTGAGTACCAGCAGTATCAGGATGCTACTGCTGATGAGGAAGATGATTACGAAGACGAGGGTGTTGATGAGCACGATGAGGTCTAAACTATAAGAGGAAGGAGAGCTTTTTTCTTCTTATTTTCACTGCTTTTGTGTGCTTTTCTATTATCAAATCAAGTATTCTCTTATTTCTCTTATCTCTCTCTCCTGAATTTTAGCACCTTTCACTACCTTTTGTTTGTTCTTTATGGAATTTGTTGTCCATTGTATGCTATCAACATTAATGGTGTTGTTTTGGATGAAGCATTTGACTACTTTTTTATCTTTTTTCCATCTCTCTATCAGATTATCACTCTGTATTCTTGCATTTATCTTTTTTCCGCCGCAGCTATATATCATTCTCTTGAAACAATATTTTGTTGATTTTTCATTCTCTATTTCGTCTCTTTTAGCAAATGAATATACTTCACGTTTCTTAATTATATTTTGTTTCAAAAACTATTATTGTTTCAAATCAATGTAACATAAGATTGTGCTTACAAATGAAGTTACATTACTCAAGTTCATAGCTTATTAAAGATTTCATTCTTTTTATTTTTTTTAGGGAGACAAAATAAGTACTATCATTATGGTGATGGTAATAAATGTGTGTATTTATTAAGGGATTTATTGCGTGAAACTTCCCTGTGTTTTGAAAAATCGGTGTCGGGATAAGACGGAAAAGGGGGCCTACCGCCCCGCTGGTTTGGATTCTGATCTGGTTCAACGAGAGTTGCCGCCGTCGCCGCTGGAATAGGAGGAGCTCGTCGTAGAAGAAAGCGATGCGCCGCCACTGTAATCGGAGCAGCGATGCTGCCGTCACCGGCCAGCTGCATAGCCTTGATCATAAGATTAAACGACGCCGTGTTTGGCAATATCTTATACTGATCCATTCCGCAAACTGATCCATCAAACCGTTCGTGTCCAGCATCTGCGATAGCGACTGCATTTGGGCGTCGTCGTTTAGGCGGAGAATCCGAGGCTGTACGGTATTGTTGCCACATCGGGGGAAGGAGAATAGGAGAAGGTGGAGTTCCTCCAGTTATCATGGTACAGTGGGTTGCCGAATGCAGGGTTTGGCGGCAGAGGAGTCGGCGGCGGCGGCTCCGCCAGCTGCGGTTCCTGGCGGAGGTGAAGGGAGGTGGAGATGAACCTTGAATTCCGTGACCCTATCACATGTTGTGGCATATTTATTATTTATTTTTCATGGGCAATGCTATTAGAGTAACAAAGTTCTTGTAAATTTGTTTAATTTATCTGCTGCTATAGAAATGATTAAGTTGCAATTCTGTGAACATTTAATACTTGAATTCAAATGGCGTAGTGATGTCGCATATATAGACTTTCTATGATGAAGCGATTTGTTTTTTCTCGGATTCATTTTTGTTATGATTATACTTGTTAGAATGTAGCAACTTCATGCTGTCTCTTGAATCTTTGTGACCTGCTTGATTGCTAATTGGTTTTTTGATTTTGTGGGCATAGTGTGGAAGCTCTGGGTTTTGGTGGTTTTTCATTTCATTTGAGATGTTTGTTAGGAAGACTTATCACTTTTAGGGTTCCTTAATTTTGAACAGTTTTATAAATGTGATGAGCAATGGAATCTGTTTAGCTACTAGAATATAATTTTGGGTTTGGATTAATGAGCTGATTTCTATGGAGTATAATGGTGATTTGGGCACTTGAAGGCTTAAAGATTCAAGTTTTCTTGAGGTTTGAAGTGTTCTCGTTAGAAATGGTAAAATGGTAGAATCTATTTAGGTGCAGATGTTGAGGTTGAACATTTCAGTTTCATGTTGCAGAGTTGGAACTTGGCAGCTTGAAGAAGATGAGGGAGAAGATCTTTATTTTTTTAATTATTTTTTATTTCTTATTTTGTTAGTTAAAGAAAAAAAAAAGTCTAAGGTAATTAAGGTAATTAAAGTAATTAAAGTTGACAAATTAAAAAAAAGAAAAAGGAAAAAAATTAAATAAAAGAATATTAAATTACAACTTTATTATTGAAAATGAGATTTAAAATAATATAAGATATGCAAATAAATATAATGAAAAGTTAGGGATAATTTTGTCTTTTCACATCCAAAATAGGGTAAAAAACGACCCAAAATCGCACCTGAAGTGCGTCCACTACTGTGAGACCCCATGAATTGGGACTCAATTTCTAACCAAATACATGAAGCAAATCTTAACCTTAATTAGGGATTTGACATCTAAGGAAAGGGGATAATTTGGGGGAAAATAAAATCGATCAATACTAAAATTAATGCTAATGAGAAAGGAAGATTCTCAATCTAAGCAAGGAAAGTTTTGACAAGAACCCTAAACATTCTCTATAAATACCTCTTCTCCCTCACAAACCCCCTTTGCACTTTTGAAGCATGAACACCTAAGGTAAGAGTTTCTCCATCTCCTCCACTCAAACCCTAGTCGCTGCCGGAGCCCCCGCTGCTGCCAGAGCCGCCGCCGGAAGTATTTTCCGGCGAGCACATCACCTTAAAACCTCCATTGTCTTCTAAGAAGAATAAAGTAAAGAAGATCCAAGTGTTCTTTTCCAATCTTGAGCCCAGAATCTTTTTCCTTTTAAATCTAAACCCCAAGCCTTTTGCCATAAGCCTTTCCATCCTTTAATTTTATTCTTTTAATCCTAAAAGGTTTAGATTAAAATTTTTGTCTTATTATTTTTAAGGAAACGAAGAGTTTGAGGAGAGAGAGTCGTAGGGGAAAAGCATAAAACGTACCAAGATTTAACTGCTTTTAAGGTGGGTGTTTTTTTACTTTTATTGACATTGAATGAAATATGTTATGTGTCAATATGAAGTTGATTATATGATGATTATGATGATACGTTATGAACAATTTTTTTTATATGATAAGGAGATGGATTTATTGATCTTGATCTATGTAATATATGATGATGATGATGATGATTTCTCTTTGGCAAACATAATTGTTGATGTTGATGTTGAATGATATGAAAGAAAGTAGCCAAGGACCACCCAAAAAGGTCCGAGATCGTTATTCGATTTTCGGATTTTGCCTGTAGTGCTAAAAGGTAGCCAAGGACCACCCAAAAAGGTCCGAGATCGTTATACGGTCTTCAGGTTTTGCCCGTAGTGCTAAAGGATTGCCAAGGACCACCCAAAAAGGTCCGAGATCGTTAATCGGTCTTCCAGTTTTGCTCGTCGTGCAATAACGCATTGGCCAATGTGAAAGAATGAAAGAAAGGAATGTTTAAATGATTTTATGTTTTTATTTTGTGAATTATTATTGTTTTGTGATGACATTGTGCATGTTTTGTTTAATTTTGACGGAAGTGAACCTCGCTGACTATGTGTAGCTCACCCCCCTCCCTAATTAACATTTACAGGTTAAGGAGCCGAGCTATGGTGGAGTGGTGGTGACTTAAAGAATTATTTCGAAAATTAATTTCTTAAGAAATAAATGTTTTTGAATAAATTCCTTCATTTATGAACAATGTCCTTTTTTAATGTTTTGGTTTATTTGTGTTTGGACAGAAATTTTCTTTCATTTGGGTTCCCTCTTTGGGATATGACATTATTTTAAGAAGTTTTAATTTAATAAATACGCTTCCGCAAAGTTTCAAATGTTGGGTATTATCGTTATGAAAATCGTGTCCTAAGTTACAAAGAAAAGTCCGTTATTTTCAAAAGTAAATTCGGAGGCGTGACAATGTGGTCTCAGAGCGGGGTCTACATTTCTGTAGACTTGCAAAATAAAATTTTTATAAAAATTATACATGTTTATTGTTTATTTAAATAATTTTTTTTTGAACACCACCACCTACCGTGCCGGCTCAATCAAGGTATGCGAGAAAGTGTGAATGTTTTTATGTTGAATGACATGATATGAGAATGACATGTTGCTATTGTTTGAGTAATGTTTGTTGATAAAAGAGTAAACCAAAGGATGCTTGTAGAAAACAAAGAAGGGGTAGAATGAGATAATGCCTTGAATTAATTGCATAATGAATCTTAGTTAAGTGCGCTCACGATAATGCATAAAACGTAGATGACTCGTACTCAACATACTGCTAGGAAGTGCATCGCCGGTCACCGCACTGTGCGTTGGAGATGCTCCATTAAGGCCGAATACCGAAGTTACAATGTGGAGGACGTCGAGATCCATGTCGCAAGAATGTTGAGCGATTGGGCAAGAACCCAAGGCTCGCAACGTGATGAAGCTAGTTAAAAAGCTGCCACATGGAAGTTAATACGAAGTTTACCTTAGACGTGGGCAAGAAAAGCTCTTAAATTTATTCAAACAAGATGGCCAAGATCGATGCAGACACAGGGGATGAAGTGATAGAGTATGAGAAGTTTTGTGTTAAGATGTTCAAGAAATGAGTGAACCGTTTTTGTGAGCCGGGAAACTTCAGTGTAGGAACATGATTGATGACATGCTAGAAATGATGGAGTCAGAAGAGGAAGATCCGGAGGAAGATCCGGAAGAGGACCCCAAGAAAGACTCAGAGGAACAAGATGAAGAAGATGAACAAGGGATGAACAAAGAAGAAGGTGTCTCAGCCACCTCGCCTATTTGGGGAACTCCTGCCAAGCCCTACGTGATTAGCGATGACGAGGAGTGAGCTTGAGAGCAATGCTAATAGTTTAAGTCATCGATTGTTTTATTTATGGATATAGATATTTATTTTATTTTAATTGAAATCTTATGAATAATGTTTCAAACTTCTATCTTATGAAGTTAATAAATTTTGAGTTTTACCTCGAATTGAGTTGAAATTTATGATGACACTAGGAAATGGCTCCAAGACGCAACAACCGCAACAATGAACAAGTTGAAGACAACACTACAAGAAAAACGCACATAGACAACAGATTTTATCCATTGTCGTAGCCTAAAAATGGGCGTTGTCGTAGCTGGCGTTGTCGTAGGAGTCAGCATTTTTTCGCTCATAGACAACAGTTATTATCCGTTGTCTTAGACACCTACGACAACGGTCATTACGCATATAGACAACGATTATTAACCATTGTCGTAGGGTTGTGGTTCCAAATAACCGTTGTTTTATCCATCTACGACAACGCTTTGACAACGGTTTTGCGCCGTTGTCGTAGAGGCCTACGACAACGGTTATTAACCGTTGTCCCACCGTTGTCGTAGATAACAATGACAACGCTTTGACAACGGTTTTCAACCGTTGTTGTAGAGGCTTAAGAGAAAGATTTTTTTACTGTTGTCTTGCCATTGTTGTAGCTATCTAAGACAACGGTTTTTAATCTTTGCCTTTGTCGTAGACCCTTATTATAACATTTTTGAAACTGTTGTCGTAGTCTATTTTCAGCGTTGTCTTTTACAAGTTCTAGCAACATTTAATAATCATTATATATTATTTGAAATTCAAATATACAAAATAAACATTCAACTCAAAATAGTCATATCAAATTGAAATATTCATTTAATATTTCATACAACAACTATTACTCTAAAAGTTTATATGATCTAAGAGTTGGTACAAGATATGAAATCTACAAGCTCTGCTGATACATAGCCTCCCATCAATGAGATATGAATGGCTAGACCTCCAACACAAAGCAACTATGTGTAGTTTTATGGATTCTTCATGCAACTCCACGATCTTATTCATTGCTGCAGAGAAACACAGAGAGTATTATTGATGAGAATAAATTCAAATATACAAAATAAACATTTAACTCAAATTAGTCATATCAAATTGAAATATCCATAGTTAAATTGAAATACCTTTCTTTTTATATGAGACAATAAAGATTGCATGATACAAAGGGATCCAATCCATGATGGGAAAGCACTACACCTAATCAATTTAACAAGCAGAATGATTTCTCAATACAATTACTCTTCATTCTTCTTTAATTCCTCTCATTTTCAGTCTTTGCAAATCTTTCTTTCCAAGATCTGCACCAAAAATAACAATAATAATATTAGCTAACTAGTTAGTGACATGAAGAAGAGGCTTTGCCAAAATTGTGGAGTATAACTCAGAAATCGTCTGCAGGTTAAGGAACCGGAGTTAACTCGAAGAGAATCGGGTGAATTTGAGCCGAACCGGAGGATTGCAACTCTCTGCAGAACCGGTCCAAGATTGTTAAGTCTGTTAGGGCTTCTGCGCAGATATTGGATTTCTTAACAGAAATTCGCGCTCGATTCGACTAGTTCTTTTCTAATTGATAGAGGGTTATTAATCCATGTATAAAAGGGCATCTGTAGTTGTATTCATGCATTCAATTCAATCGTGTAATATGTGAGATATGAGAGTTCTAGGGTTCTTGAGTTCTAGCTAGAAAACCCTAAAACTTGAGAGTGATCTTGTACTGTGTATTCTTCATCTTTGCGTTAGTGAATTGTGTTGTTTTTGATTCCAGTGGATGTAACAGATTTATCTGCTGAACTAATTAAATCTTCGGTGTGTTTTTGTTTAGTTTCTTGTTCGATTCTTTGATCGTGTGTTCATCGAGGGTTTGGCTGGTTCTTGGTTGAAGGTTCAGTTAGTTTTACAGTCAAGGGTTGATTCTTTTATCAACAATTGGCACCGTCTGTGGGAAGAGAAGTCGCGACCAAGATGAGCGGGTTAAAGATGGACGTGGAGAAGTTCTCCGACACCAGCGATTTCAACCTGTGGAAAGTCAAAATGGAAGCGATCTTAATCCTACAGGGATGGGAAGATGCTATCTGTGATGAGTCTGATGTGTCTTCATCAATAATTGCTGAGAGAAGATCTGAAATATCGAAGAAGGCTCGTGCTGCGATTATCTTATGTTTCAGTGAAAAGGCATTGAGAGAAGTGTATCAAGAAAAGACAGCTATAGAGGTTTGGAGGAAGTTAGAATCGATTTATCAAGTGAAGTCTTTGGCAAACCGGCTGTTCTTGAAACAAAAACTTATCTCATTTAAGATTCCAGATGAGAAAAAGATAATGGAGAAACTGGATGAATACAATCAAATAGTTGATGAGTTAGAGAATGTGGATGAGAAGCAAAAAGATGAGGATAAGGCTCTTCTTTTACTGAATGCTTTGCCAAAGACCTTCATGTCCTTTAGAGATGCTCTGGTATATGGTAGAGTGATACCACTTACATTGGACGAAGTTCAAATTGCCATAAGATCTAGGGCCCTATCTGGAGTTACAGATCAGAAAAATCAAAATCCAGGAGAAGGGCTCAATGTTAGATTCAAGAAAAATAATAAAGGCAATCAGAAGAAGAAGTGAGCTCAAAAAGGAGACACATCATCTGGCCAAGGTAATTCAGATCAATAAGAAACAAGGAAGTGTTTTGGGTGTCATAAAGTTGGACATATCAAGAAGAATTACCCTGAGAGAAAACAAAAGGCAGTATCAAATAACACCCAACAAGCTGCTGTTGCTGAAGATTATAAGAGGGCAAATATGCTATGTGTTGCAGAAACAGAAATAAAAAATGAATGGGTTCTTGATTCAGGGTGCTCCTTTCATATGTGCCCTGTAAGAGAGTGGTTCAGGGATCTGAAACTTGAGAAAGGGGGACAAGTGCTATTAGGCAATGACCAGACATGCAGAGTTCAAGGCATTGGGAGTGTGAGACTTAAACTTCACAATAATCAAGTAAGAACACTGCCAGGGGTAAGATACATTCCAGAACTCAGGAGGAATCTTATATCACTAGGCCATCTTAATGAAACTGGATATGATTTCAATACTAAGAAGGAAGAGCCAATATCCTGGAAGGATATGTGGATTCAGATTTTGCTGGGAACTTGTATACAAGGAAGTCAATCTCTGGATATGTTTTAATATGTTTTGGAACTGCTGTTAGTTGGAAAGCAATGCAACAATCTGTAGTTGCATTGTCAACCACAGAAGCTGAGTTTATTGCCATGACTGAAACTGTCAAGGAGTCTATCTGGTTGAAAGGAATGCTTAAGGAGATGGGGCTAAATCAGAGAAGAGTTGATGTGTATTGTGACAATCAGAGTGCCCTCCATCTGGCTAAGCATCAAGTATTTCATGAAAGGTGCAAGCATATAGATATCAAGCTGCATTTTGTGAGGAATATGATAGACAAGGGTGAGGTGATAGCCAAGAAAGGTGGTACAGAAGAAAATCCAGCAGACATGTTTACAAAGGTGCTTTCTGGAACAAAATTCACACTTTGTAGGGATCTTATCAGGGTGGAAAACTGGAGCAAAGAACATGGCTGAATCAGGAGAATCAAGGGAATCAGATTCAGTGCGATTTGCTAGTTAAGGTGGAGAATTGTGGAGTATAACTTAGAAATCGTCTGCAGGTTAAGGAACCAGAGTTAACTCGAAGAGAACCAGGTGAATTCGAGCCGAACCGGAGGATTGCAACTCTCTGCAGAACCGGTCCAAGACTGTTAAGTCTGTTAGGGCTTCTGCGCAGATACTGGATTTCTTAACAGAAATTCAGGCTCGATTCGACTAGTTCTTTTCTAATTGATAGAGGGTTATTAATCCATGTATAAAAGGGCATCTGTAGTTGTATTCATGCATTCAATTCAATCATGTAATGTGTGAGATATGAGAGTTCTAGGGTTCTTGAGTTTTAGCTAGAAAACCCTAAAACTTGAGAGTGATCTTGTACTGTGTATTCTTCATCTTTGCGTTAGTGAATTGTGTTGTTTCTGATTCCAGTGGATGTAGGCAGATTTATCTGCTGAACCACTTAAATCTTCGGTGTGTTTTTGTTTAGTTTCTTGTTTGATTCTTCGATCGTGTGTTCATCGAGGGTTTGGCTGGTTCTTGGTTGAAGGTTCAGTTGGTTTTGCAGTCGAGGGTTGATTCTTTTCTCAACAAAAATAAATATCAATTCCAATTACTAGAACAAATAACAAATAGATGGTTACAGAACTTGTATAATGCAACAAATAGATCAAAGTAATTTGATTTTAACCTCCATGAAAACATATTGGATATATTTTCAACAAACGGAAACATAAAAGCAGCTTAAAATCAAATATACAAGAATGGGAAAACATTGGAAACCAACACCTGAAAAAAAAACTGCAAGTCTTGAACAACAAATTTGTGAAAGAATCAAAAGTGCTGATTTTACCACTGCTTGTTATTAATTATTATGTCTGCTATGAAGTGGCAGCACATGCTTTTCCTTAATTTGCAATACTTAAACAATTTTTCTTGATTAACTCAAATTAATTAGAGATCTTAAGATCATGAATTGCAATGAATGAAAGAAGATTGGGAATGAGATGAGATATTACTTGTTGTAAGCATACTCATAGACTCAACCACGGCTAGAGAAGACAATTAGAGCAACTTCTGCATCACAAATAACTGAAAGCTTATAAGCTTTCTTCAACAGAACATTTCTTCGCTTGCAACAGGTCACTTATCTACATATTCAGACAAGTATCCAATCATTTTTCTATCTCACTCAAAATATTGCCTATATATTCAGAAAAAAACACATTCTAACAAGAGTCTAGTACAAAGCTCATCTGGATGATGTTTATATTATAGCTATAACATACATGGTCACAATATTCAACCGCACACGAAAGAAAGAACAAAGCAACAAAACAGGACAAGAAAATGTTCCAATTTACACATACCTCCATGAGTAACACATTGAGGAAGAGGGGCTAAAGCGGAACAGACAACTCAAAATTACAATTGGAACACAACTGAAACTTACTCAAGATTACTCATGATTTATTCCAAACCTCCACTTACACATAATTCTCCACATAAACATAAAATCAAACACTTCAACAACACCAGAATCTTACCTCAATCACCTGTAAATAGTAGTTTCCAAAAGCTCCACTCCAACGCAATGAGAACCACAACTACAAAGAGGCGTTCATAAGAGCTTTCACTTCAATTCGCTAACTTTATAGACTATTACCAAAAACCGATATAACACCTTGATTTATTGGAATAAACAGATTTACAAGTAAATCATCAACTAGTTCCATTCTAAAGCTTATATAGCATGAACTAAGAAAGAGATTTATTTAAATAAAAAAATTTACAAAATAAATCATCAAACCTATATAAGGTTCTGTAGCTTCTGAGCACACCAAATATGTCATTTTCTAAGAATATTTCTGTATAAGATCCAAACCATATGTAATTATGTTAGAAAGTCTTTAAGAACTAAAATCCTATTTCACTTCTATCATTTACAAATCCAGAACCCTAACTTGTCTTATTAAGGAATTAACGCTGAAAAACGGGAAAGTCGGAATACTCACCATGTGAGGGCAGCAACATAGGGGTGAACAGAGCTTCCAAAACTTGCAGCGATGGCGGGCTATCGATTGCGGAGCAACGACAGTGACCAGGGGTGAGTGAGAGCGATGGGCTGCGACGCGGTGGTGATCGGGGCAACGGCGGTGGATCCACTTGCTCGGTCGGTCGCCCAGCCTCCATGGTGCGGCTCTATTCCTCCGTTGCACCAGTAGCCGGAGCCATTCGATGTGAGAGCCTTTATCCGCATGCAGGAAGCTGCCGCCAAGCAAATCAAGGAACGCCAAAGCGATTGGGCATACTCAAAGCCCATAGTAATTTGGACCTCGTATAGAATTCACCTTCGTGGGATTCTGAGGGGAGCTGTAGGAGTGCAGCGGCGGCGAAGGCAGCGACGGAGGGGTAGTCGTGGCGTGTAGAAGATGAAGAAAAACTTAGAGTTTTCGATTGGGGATTTGAATTAGGGTAGCAGCAATGACACGGCGGCGGGGGTAGCAGCAACGAGGAATCGGCGGAGGGGGTAGCGACGGCGAGGGTGAGCTACGGTGTGAGGGAAGCGACGTGAGGGCCACGGTGGAGGGGACGACGGCGGCTTGGGTGAGGAGGAAGAGATACTAGGGTTTTCAATTGGGTACTAGGGTTTTCAATTGGAGATTTCAAATTTGGGGATTTTAACTTCACACTTAGTCTTTTATTTTATATGTATAAAAAATCTAGTTAAATTAGTCTATGATAATGCTATTATAAAATTAAGACAATGCTATAAAGTTGTCGTTGTCCTAGGGATTAATGACTACGTCTCTACGACAACCTCATATCATAAGCGTTGTCTTAGGGGTCAATGACTACGTATCTACGACAACCTCATATCATAAGCGTTGTCTTAGGGTTCATTTTTTACCTAAGACTACACATCTACGACAACCTCAAGTCACCACTGTTGTCTTAGGGCTAAATTTTACCCTACGACTATACCTCTACGACAACACCAACAAAAAACCGTTGTCCATGAGCGCATTTTTGCACCCTACGACAACGGTTTTGTTTACGACAACGGTTTTGTCTACGACAACGCCAGTTTTGGCTATGACTACGGTTTAAAAAAAAAACCGTTATCTTAGGGGCGTAGTCTATGAGAGAATTTCTTGTAGTGCAACCATTCAACTCAAGTCCCCGCAGGGCAAACTGTGACTTTTGCTAATCTAATGAACCTCTTCCAAGCGGCAAACCAGAACCAAAATCAAATGACTCGTCCTGAACAAGAAGACAATCATTCACATGCAAGAATGATGGATCACTTCCATCGCGACAAACCACCAACTTTCAACGAATGAGGTGGACCTTTGGTGGTAGAGGAGTGTGTAAGGAACATTATGTAAGATTTTGATGAATGACAAAACGTGTAACAGGCTAGGATCCTATGTATTAGACTCCTTTGTAATATCAGTAGGATCCTACATATTAGATTCGATTGTAATACTCTTTTGATTAGGATCAGGAGGCGTGAAGATCAAAGACTGGAACTTGAAGACCTTGCTGCATAAAAACCGCAGAGACAAAAATAATTTACAGCAGGTTGTCTCATATAAGATACTGGTCGCACACTGACCAAGGATACTAAGCCCAGTAACTGCTAAGATGAACAAAGAGGATACTGAAGCATCAGAAGGCTTCAGCTACCTGAGAAGTAGCCATTATCTTGAAGGACGTGCATAAAGTTTACGTTAGACACAAGTCGTAGTTGTAACTAACCAAGCAATCCCATGTATCAAAACAAAAATGAAAGTCTAAGGACATGACAGACTAGGGCGGCAACTACAGCAACAAAGGCGTACAAATCTAGACAACCAGTGTACGGACAAATCAAAGGATGCCACATACTCAAGGAAAGCAGCAGAGCAGACGTTTTCTCTAAACGGACAAAATTCAAATCACCTATAAGTACGAGAAGATTGGCACTTGAAACGCATCTGAAACTCTCACGATCAAAATGCTCAAGATATCAAATACAAATCATCCATAGACATACAGAAGTTTCAAGTCCAGTTAAGCAGCAAGCTATACTTAGCTTTGGGAGCTCAATCATTCTAAGCTTGCTGCCTATGTCGTTTTTGTTTTATCATCATTGACTGTTGAGGAGTTGCTTGATCAGAGGGATTGCCTGATCAAGTATATACGTTCTTTGTAGAATAACAAGAGTCCTATGTGGGCTACAGGTTTTGTTCTTTGTAGAAGAACAAGAGTCCTGTGTGGGCTAGAGGTTTCGTTCTTTGTAAAAGAACAAGAGTCCTGTGTAGGCTAAAGGAGTTTGGTCACTGTGCAGTAACCCTGTGTGGGAAAGAATGGCAGTTCTTGTTAGGTCTAGGTTGTCTAAGCGAGGCTTGTGTAAATCAACCAATTTGATCTAACAAAGTACCTCCTTGAGAAGGAGAAGAGAGGACGTAGAGGGATTACTCCACCCATGAACCTCTATAAATCGTCGTGTTCCTCACTGCATTGCTTTCTGTTGATCTTATTAATATCTGTGCTTATAAGCTCTTATCATCAGCATATCATTTTTATGTTTTGTATCGGTTTTTCATAAAACAAGCTTTGATTAAAATATATTTCCATTGTGCATAAACTCTTTCTGTTTTTAAAAGCTTAAGGTAACTACTCAAGTAGCTACCTTTAAGGTAGTAAGCTCTTTAAACAACCTGCCTGTGTATCTTTGTAACACCCCGTTTTCAAGAACCTTCATTGCATATTTCACAAAATTTCTTTTACCTTTTAATTGAAAATAATTCGAAGTGAAATATTATGTTATTTAAAGTTATGATTTAAGTATTGTGTTGTGCTCAATGATTTTTATGATCTAATATTTTCTTTCGAGATTTTAAAGTATTTTGCAGGATTGCTTACGGAGGAAACCGAGCCTGATCTCAACTCACTCGACAAACATGGATGAAAATAAGAAGATAAGATATAGATAAGTTTAAATGAAGATAATTGATACTAGATTTTTATGCTAAATTATTCATTTGTGTCGTAAATGCTTTTATTTCATGAAATTTAATCATGATCTTTATATGTGATTCTATGTGTGTTTTTATTCTTACAAAGTTATATGAATGAATATATTCATTTATGTACTTAAAATAATGAAAGTATGTATATATTTACACCAAATTAAAGGAAGAGAATTAAAACAGATTAATAATGTGAAAAAAATAAAATTATAAGATGATGACCCTAAAGTAAAAGAGATGAGTAGTACATGTGTCCATTTTCTAATGAATGACTCATGCTTATATCTAAGTATTTAAAATGTAATTAAATATAAAATTAATGAGGAACAATATGAGCCTTTGATGGTTAATAATATCGAAAACAATAACAATTACATTTTGAATTAATATATATTAATATACGAATATATATGTATATGTATCTTTTGTAGTATACTTAATTAATAAAGAATTAAATGAATGGTGATTTTTATTGTCTACTAAACACTGCACTCGAATCAATACAAGGGAAATAATATTAGTGTCATCTACCCTCATCATGTTGGAACCGACGGATCGCCGGCTCTATGCAATTAATTAATCGGGTTCCATGCAAGGTATAAAGAAGAAGCAGCGGAATGAAAAGAATTATACCTTTCGATCAGTCTATAAGAAATCGAGCTAAGACTGATCTTACGTAACCCTAGACCTCTTTGATCTTCTGATGTATTCCTGCAGCCTTTCTCGAACGTTGCGTGGCCAACGATCCTTCGAGAAATCTCAATTCTGCTCTCTCTCTCACTATCACGTGTTTTCTGTAATCTGTGAATCTCAAGAGGCGCTGATGAAAAAGGCTATAAATAGGCTACATCAGGGACCTAGAGGAGGAATTGAGTTGGGCCTCCTGATGGGCTTAAGTATCCTGTGTTCGGCCCGAACACATAAATTAAGCCCATCAATAATAATTCAGTCCACTAAAGAATTATTATTGAACTACCGTCCCAATCCCATATTTAATATGGGCTCCTTCTTATTATGTGCACGTTTATCTCCCTGTGTTTAAGATATCGAATGTCCGTTAATTAAATAAGTTACTGACAACTTAATTAATTAACATCTAATTCCAAGAGTAGTACGACTCAACTTTATTATCATGTCGGATTAAATCCACTTGCAGGGTTTACATGATAATCCTTATGAGCTCCTCAAGGGGACATCATCATCCTAAATAATTAGGACACAGATTCCTTCTATAATCAACAGTACACCATATAGACAATACGGTTTCCCAATTCACCGAGTTTATTGATTTAATAAATAAATCTCACTCGTTGGCAAATTAAAGAAATAAATATTGTGTATACGTGGCTGTTATTATATAGGGATTAAGAGAACGCACATCCATAATAACAGAGGTCTTGTTCTATTACATAGTCAGAATAAAACGAACAACCTCAAATGGTCCTGCTCAATACACACAAAGTATACTAGTGTAGTTTTATAGTCAAGACAGACTAATACCAAACTACACTACAACCATTCCGATGATTTGTCCAAATTTATCTTGGTTGTGAGCTACTATTTATAATTTATAAGAAACTGATAACAAGATCTTCTGTGTGGCACCACACACCAAGTTATCTATAATATAAATTAATTGGACATTGCACAATCATATATAACAAATATAAAAATGCAAACATGTGACCATAGTAATTCTCATTGCATAAAAGATGTTCATACAAAAGCTAGGCTTATAGTATACATCCTAACACATCATTGATATTATAGCTAGGCTACGTGCTATCCTTAGAAATAAAATTGAAAAGAGAATAGTCCACCTGTATACAAAAAATGATTTCATATATGTGAATATATATCACAAAAAGAAAAACTATACACAATAAGAGAGAAAGGGGCACGAGAGCATTGGAAGAGAGAATAGTGGAGGAAAATGATGAGTGTATAGGATCATCGAACTTTGGAGTTGAAATTTAGTTTGAATATAAGATCTTCAGAAGAAGCATCTAATCTTCTGAGTGTAAGATACCAATTGCTGGAATCTGAGGTAAGTAGAAATTCATTTGCAACTACAATGCATGAACATAGTATTACGTGTTATATTCGATTGATTGATATTATATGAGTTCATGTATCCTTGAGAATTGGCGTGTCTGATTGATGTTATGGTGAAATATATGGATTGCATTAAGAATGTCATTCACCTTAGTATTTTGTGTTATATTCGATTGATTGATATTGCATGAGTTTATGTATTCTTGAGAATTGATGCTATGGTGAAATATATGGATTTCATTGTGAATGTTATTCACGAGCATCAACACGTGCATATGCAAATGATGAAGGTAATTGCATTTTACATGCACGAAATGATTTTAAAAAGAAAAGTAGTTTATGACCCCAAATCATATTTTATGTGTCATTTTAAGACTAAAAAAATTACTAGTTAAATATCTAAAGTTTAAATCATAAGTGTATTGGGTTGTTTTATATGTGAATCATGTTTCAATGATTTTTATATGATTATATCAGCATCAAAACTTCATATATGAGTCTAATATATATATATATATATATATATATATTGCATGATGTATAATTAATATAAATGCTTGAATTATGTGTATAGAATCATGTTAATATTTATGTTTAGTATGAAGTCTTTATATTAAATTACTAGTGATTATGCTTTAAAATTAAATAACCTAATATAAGAAACTAAACAGTTAAGTGTGTCGAGTGCAGTCGAGATAACCGGTGAATCCAGGAGCAATCCTCAAAACCGTCAACTTAAAGTGGGTAACTTGTAATCTCTATTATGCGCTGATAATTAAATTAGTAAGTTATGTATGAAAATCTACGGCTGAAGCTCCGTAGCTATAACCGGTAGTTGCTTCACTATCGGGCGACGACCATAAGGGCCATAGTGCCTGGTCTATGAAAGGTCCAGGGTGAGCGTGCCCAACGGACAAAGTAGTATGTGCTTAGTAATTTAATTATTTCAATATATGTTAGAGTGGGTAATTTCTACACTCTACTATACGATGATAATTAAATTAGTAAGTTATGTACGACGGTCTACGGTTGAAGTTCCGTAGCGATAACCAGTAGTTGCTTCACTATCGGGCGATGACCATAAGGGTGAGAGTGCCCGGTCTATGAAAGCAAGGTTTAGTGGGCGAGCGACTCCCACATTCCTTTATGTTATGTATGGTCCAGGGTGAGCGAGCCCAACGGACATGTAGTATGTACTTAATAATTTAATTGTTTCAATGAATATTAGAGAATACAGTTATCCCACTGGGATTCCTCTCCGGAGGTGTCTCATGATTCTACTTTTAATATTTTCAGGTTCGGCGTATGATGACGCGGACGTGTAGCGAGCTGATCTGTCTTTCCATCACCTCTTTCATGTTAAAATACCAAACCAGTATTTACTTTTAAGAATAATGTTAAATTTTGGATATGCAAATTATGATAAATGATGGGCCTAGACTTGTATTTTGGTATTATATGTTAGTTCTATTATGTTATCTCTTATAAGAGCCTGTTTGAACGTTTAACCTAGAAATGTGGGTAAAACATGAGTTTTGGAAACAATTGTTTTATGTTTTTTTAAAAAAAAAGTCTCGTGTTTTCCTTTCAGTCCTCCGCTGTAAACTATTTTATGAATTCTTTAAGTAAGAAAATGGTGACGACCTGATTTCAATGAATGGGAATTGGGGCGTTACAATCTTTCGAAAAGAAAGGTTTGAAAACTTTAGTAGGCTTATTCACCCCCCTCTAAGCCTGCTAGCACTTGGGACCAACAAGTGGTATCAAAGCGGGTTGGAATAAACGCACGATCTAACTAATCAATCCTAGATCCCTTCTTTCTGAAAACCCTTGTTTTTATAAGCATAATCATCATGGACTCGCATAAAGTACCTATGTTTTTCATTGACGAATATGATGATTGGAAAATTCACATGCAGACACATTTGTCGGCCATGGATGATGAAATGTAGTACATTATCACCGAAGGACCACCAAGGATTATAAAATTCAACCCATTGTTTTCTAGAGCCGCTGATGAAGCAGCTGACAGGCAAGGAGACACAGGAGCCATTCCACATTCAGCTATTCTGGACAAACTTAGAGAAGAATGGACTGCTGATAAAAGAAGAAGAGCAAACCTTGATAATGTAGCAAATAACGCTCTATTCCTTACTCTCGACAAAGGAACCTTCAGCAAAGTAAAAACTTACAGAACTGCCAAAGAGATCTGGGAAAAGCTTGAACAAATATGCGAGGGCACTGAACTCACGAAAGAAAACAAAGTCTCAACGACAACACAAAAGTTCGAGCTGTTCGAAATGATACCTGGAGAAACCTTAGAGCAAATGGATCTAAGGTTCCCTGGACAAGGTCTACACTCAAAAGGAGAAAAACATGAAGGTACTGAGAGCGCTCCCCATTGAATGGGACAACAAGACAACAACCATGAGAGTGTCTATGGACTTAAAGTCTATGAGCACATTCGATCTCTTCTCAGACCTCAAAGCCTTTGAGTTCGATATCAACAGAAGGAAGATGAAAACTGAATGAAGCAACTCAAGGGTCACTGTGTTAACAGCAAGACAACCTCAAGAAGTGAAGAAGTCTAAAGATCAAATAGCTAATTTGGAGGCCACCGCAGATGAAGACATGACACTACTCCTGAAAAGATTTCAAAAGTTCATAAGAAGGAACTCAAGAACCGATGGCTTCAGGAAAAAACAAAGTGAAACTGGAACCAGTGGGCAGTCATCTCATTCAAACTCCAAAGCTACTGAACTCTGCTACAACTGCAGAAAACCAGGTCACTATGCCAGGGAATGCTCATATCCAGAAGTCCACAAATATCCAGAAGATGAACGGAAAGTGAGACAAGAAAGAAAAAGGCAAGAATGCCAGAAGTTAATGGCACTACTTGGAGAAGCAGAATCTTCTCAGGCAGCTACACCTGAGAAAACACCCAAGAAAGAAGAGTTAACTACCGATAGTGACTCAGAGGATTCATCATCGGACGATAAAGCCCTAATCTGCCTCATGGCCAAAAGTGATGACTCTGAAGATGAGGTAATATATTTCAAATCTTCTGTTCAAATTAATGAAAAGATGAATATGATATGTGCTTTTAAACAAATCATGAGTGACTTTGAGCAAATCACTTCAACTCATGAGGAGTTAAAAAATGAGAACACAGAACTTAGGAAAAAGCATGCTACACTAGAAAGACAATTAGCGCTAGAAAAATTAAAAGGTCAAGCTTGCAGTAACCTCATGATTGAAATTAATGAACTCAAAGTACATGTCACTAAGCTAGTCAATGAGAAGAAGGTCCTTACTGAAACAATTAATACCTTCAACAAATCCTATAAAGACTTAGATGCAATGCTAAATATTCAGAGAAGTCTAAAAGATTATTCTGGTATAGGTTACTATGAAGAGGACTCCATTTCAATTGCTAGTACCTTAAGGGTACCTACGTTCGTACTTGCAACCATTCCTCATCAAAATGAATTATCTAATCTAGGGAGAAGCACAAACACAAATGTAGAAAGCTTTGAAGAAAAAAGAAAGAAATCCTTTAGAACTAGTGATGAATCTAAATATGTAAAAAGTTGGCTCCAACAACCTAAGTATGCTAAAAGCAGGAACTATAGACAACAATCTGGAAAGTTTAAAAGAACTCAATTGTCATGTGTACCAGAGATCTGTGGAACTTTGTTCCTAGAAAGAAAAGGAGGAAATCACAAATACATATGCAGTATCCTGAGGATACATGTGCTAGTTCAGGAACTATCAAGACTTATAACCAAAAGATTGTTGTAAAGCAAGTATGGGTTCCTAAAAGGAGAATAGAAAATAACGAGAAAGGACCCGTACTTGTATGGGTACCTAAAAAGAAATGATTTCTCTTGTAAGTGCAGGAACATGTGACTGGGAACAACAAAGAAATATGGTATATCGATAGTGGCTGTTCAAGACACATGACAGGGAACCAGAAGAGCCTAATCAACTTTAAAGCTTTCAAAGGACCTAAAGTCATATTTGAAGACAACTCCAAAGGAAGCACAAAAGGCACTGGTGACCTAATCAAGGGAAAGATCTGCATCAAAGAAGTATCCTATGTAGAAGGCTTGAAGTACAATCTCCTGAGCATAAGCCAATTCTGTGATAAAGGGCATTGTGTGGAGTTTAATCACAACAAGTGCCTCATCAAGGACAACAAGACTCAGAAAGTCAAGCTTACATGAACCAATAAAGGAAACATGTATATTGCTGAATGAGACTCAACAACTATTGCTACATGTTTCATTGCCAAAGGCACCTTTGAAGCTAGCTGGTTATAGCACACGAGACTGAGTCACCTGAACTTCAAAACTATGAATAAGTTCGCCAGAAAAGGACTAGTCAGAGGACTACCATAAATTGTTTACAAAAGGGAAGCTGTCTGTGGACCATGTCAAAAGGGAAAACAAGTAAAGAGCTCCTTCGGAAACAAAACTCTTCACTCTACTGAAAGGAGTTCCTGAGAAGGCTGCAAACAGAAAAGTGCCTGAGCATAGTAAAGATCAGAACAGACAGGGGAACTGAATTTACCAACAAATTCATAGAAGACTACTGTTCAAACAATAGAATCAGGCACGAATACTCAACAACCATGACGCCTCAGCAAAATGGGGTTGCTCAAATACGAAATAGAACTTTGAAGGAAGCCACAAGAACAATGTTAGCTGAAGCTGAGCTGCCAAAGAGATTTTGGGCAGAAGCAACCAACATAGCATGTTACACACAGAACAGATCCTTGATAAACAAGGATTTAAACAAGATGCCCTACGAGCTATGGTATGGTTACTCCCCCTGTGTTGACTATTTTCACATCTTTGGATGCAAGTGCTTCGTACTTAATAAATGGAAGGAATACCTTAAAGCGTTTGACACCAAATTTGATCAAGGGATATTCCTAGGATACTCATCAGTGACCTTCAGAAACTTCAACAAGAGAACACTTGTTGTACAAGAATCTGTACATGTGATCTTTGATGAATCAAACTGTAGTAAGGCTGATATTAAAAGTTCAAGAAGAATTGGATAAAACTCACATCAACAACAATCATGTTGAATATGGACGGAATACTACCATCCCAAACTATATATGTCCCTGACATGCAGGTACCTACTCAGATACAGTTACCTGAACTTAATCAGGAACCTCAAGATGATCAGATTGCAGAAATGAACCAGAACCCAATTGAGGGGGAACCCCAGCAAGTCGATGAAGCTAGAAGAAGATGGCTAAAAGATCACCCAGAGACTTAATTATTGGAGATTACACATCTGGAGTAAGAACGAGAAGAGAAAATCCATACGAAGCCATGTTCGCTTGCTTTATATCACAAATAGAACCAAAACATCCAAAAGAAGCTCTACAAGATACCAACTAGGTTCAAGCCATGCAAGAAGAGCTGAATGGATTTGAGAGGAATCAAGTCTGGTACCTAGTTCACAGACCCACTCATCAATGAGTCATTGGAACCAAGTGGGTATTCAAGAATAAGCTAGATGAAGAAGGACAGGTTGTAAGGAACAAGGCTAAGTTAGTGGCAAAAGGGTACTACAAGGAGGAGGGCATTGATTTTGATGAGACTTTTGCTCCAGTAGCCAGACTTGAAGTAATCAGAATCTTTCTAGCATATGTAACATATAAGAATCTCACTGTATATCAATTGGATGTGAAGAGCGCTTTCTTAAATAGGATGCTGGTAGAAGAAGTCTATGTTGAGCAGCCACCCGGGTTTGAAGAAGATACTGATATAATGGTGTATAGATTGAGAAAAGCTCTTTATGGATTGAAGCAGGCGCCAAGAGCATGGTATGACACCTTGCCAAAATACCTACTGGATAATGGATTCAAGAAGGGCAAAGTGGATAAAACCCTATTTAGAATCCAGGATGGAGATAGCATCCTGCTTGTTCAGATCTATGTGGATGACATCATTTTTGGATCAACCAACAAAGAGCCATACAGGAAGTTTTCCAACTTAATGCAATCCAAGTTTGAAATAAGCATGATGGGAGAATTATGTTTCTTCCTTGGATTGCAAGTTAAGCAGCTTGATCAAGGGACCTTTATAAATCAGATGAAGTATACCAAGAAGCTGATCAAGAGATTCGGAATGGAGAATGCCAGTGCAGTAAGCATTCCAATGCAAACTTTAAAGGGTCTAGATAAAGACGAAGGTGGAAAAGTAGTTGACATCACAAGATGCAGAAGATTAATCGGGTCACTGCTCTACCTTACCGCAAGCAGACCAAATATTATGTTTGCAGTGGGAATGTGGGCAAGATATCAAACTACACCCAAAGGATCTCACCTCACAGCAGCAAAGAGGATAATCAGATATCAAGGGAACCCAAGAAGTAAGCTTGTGGTATCCGAAAGAAGGTGATATCAAATTAATTGGATATACTGACTTTGATTTTGCAGGTTGCAAAATTGACAGTAAAAGCACTATTGGAACTTGTCAAATGCTAGGGAATCGCTTAGTATCCTAGTTCTGCCGGAAACAAACATCTATAGCCACATCCATGGCCGAAGCTGAATATGTTGCTGCAGGAAGCTGCTGTGCGCAAATCTTATGGATTCAGCAAGAACTCCAGGATTACGACATTGATGAAAAGAATACTCCAATCATGTGTGATAACTCAAGTGCAATTGCAATCACATACAATACAATTTTTCACTCAAGAACCAAACATATCGATATCAGGCATTACTTCATCAGAGATCACGTAGAAAAGAAAGACATCTATCTAGAGAAGATTCTTACTGATCAACATTTAGCTGACATATTCACAAAGCCTCTCTGTGAATCAAGATTTTCCTTATTAGAAAATGAATTGAGTATCATCAAATTAAGCTAAAATTTCTAAACATGTCTGTTAAAGTGTTCTACAGCTTAGGGGGAAGCACATAAATTAATTCCAGGAAGGATACCGAGAGAAGACCCTGTCAAAGGTTCCTGATGGAGGTCGCTGATAAGGCCTACTGATAGATACGTCAACAAAAGCCACCTGGTGAATTAATCATCACAAAGGAACCCATGAAGCGCACGATAATAAGAAACTGTCAATCCCAAGACGTGACGCATCAAATTAGGGTAGATACCCAATAAGATACGACGATATTTGCAGATAAGCCCCTCATGATCTTTGAAAAGATAAAAAGTGAATTAGCGCATTAAATGCAAGGATCCTCAACCACGAGATGAGAAACCATTCAAATTCTGAAAAGATCTACACCGTTAATCAAAACGAAGGGAGTTTTTCTATAAATAAAAAGTTTACACTTGATCAAATCTTTTACGCTCTTATATCTTCTAGTTCTCTAACCTTCTACTATCAAGTAACCTAGCAATCAAGTTTTTTTTTTTTTTTTGCAAAAAACTCATCTTCTTTACCACTTCACAAAAATGGCACCCAGAAACACACAAGTCATTGATGGTCGCCTTATTAATGAGAAGATCCTACTGAAAGCAATCTGAGATAAAGGTCACTCCATCGACCAAATTCAGATGATTCTGAACAATCTCCATCAATCCAAAGTATGGGGTTTCTGCTCACGCTACAGAGAACCCTACTGCGAGGACCTCGTCGGGCAGTTCTACAACAACGCAGAAATATCTAAAGACAAAACCAAGATCATGTCCAAAATATGGAAGAAGATGATCGAGATCACTGCCAGTGTCCTGGGTAAAATCTTTCAACTACCCACTGAAGGAATGGATGGCGGTGAGTTAGCCACCTACGGAGAATCAATGGTGGAAGAATACTGGAAGAGATTCACCGGCATGCTGCTCCTGCAGTATGCTTTCGGCATGGTCTCTCAGGTAGCTTTCTATCTCGCTGCATTCTGCTTCGGCGAGGTCTCTTCCAGTAGCTTCCTGTAGTCATCAATATCCTTATTAGGTCACCCGATTCTTTTCACCATTGTCTTCAGTGTCATTCCTTTTGACACTTTCTCTGATCTTTCTTTTTTCTGCAGTAACTCTATTGTAGTAACCTATCCTAGGATTGGTTATTCTTGTTAGAGTTACTTAATGTTTTATCTCATCAAAACATATTACAAATGTTTCCAACATTATGGTAGAGCTTTCAATTCTCATAGAGGAGGTCGTTTTGCTCGGGGTTGAGCTCATTGTAGTAGTCATTTTTTCTATCGAAATTCTACCGGAAAACCATCATGTGAACTCTGTGACCAACCAAGCCACACGACAATAAAGTGCTACAAGAGGTTTGATATAATTTTTACTGACTCAGACAATACATCTAATGTTGCTAATTCTGTTTTTCCAATAAAAGGGACAAGATAATTCTTAAGCCTTTGTGTCTCATTCTTCTTCATCTAAGGCTGGAGGGGATTTCCACTCTAGAGAAGATCCAAATTAGTAATATGATAGTAGTGATACAAACCATATCACAGCTAACTTGGACAATTTGTTTCTGAAATCAGCTACAAAGATTTTCAGGATCTTGTTGTAGGTAATAGTTCTATTTTTCCTATCTCTTATATTCGAAAGTTTTCTCTACTGTCTAATGATCACACCACTTCATTACTGTGAAATCAAATCCATTTTGTTGGTCCCAAGTGGTAGAAGGTTTTGGGGGGGGGGGGATGAATAAACCTTCTATGATTATCAAACTTTTCTTAAGAAATATAAAGTTCAGCTCACTGTGCAGTTAACTGGAAAGCTTGCTGGTCAGTGATATTGAAGTAACCTTTCTAAAAAGTTACTGGACAGTTTGAACTTAGTCTTTTGTGAAGCGGAAATACTTTTATGAAACATAAGATATGAAAATCAGATTTTAAATGCAAGTGCAGTATGATGCTTGGTTAGATATGTGGCAATATAGCTATAAATCAGATATAAAAGAACACAGAGCGATATACAAAAGTTCGAAGGCGAAGTAACCCTTCTACGTCCTCTCTGCCTCTTCTCAAGAGGGAACTTTGTTAATCTTATTGAATTACACAACCCTAACTATTACAACACAGACTTAACAAAAGAGTAGCAAACTTTTACACACAGGTTGCTTGCCTACTCGACCAACTAACACACACAAGATCCCTACTCTTTCTACAAAGAGAGAAAACTTAGTAGGAAACTATCCCTAGCACTAATCACTCCTATACACAGTCTATAAAAGATAAGAACATTTTTCTTCAACTTCAAGCAGTAAGCTTTCTAAATATGATTGCAGGTTGTTCTGTTGCTGCTTGCTGCGAGATTGAGTGACTGAGTTTTTGTACTTTGATAGTCCATATTTCTTAGAGTCTCTCAACCCCCTTCGTTATCTTCAGCTTCATCTATTTATAGGATCGAATATCTGCCCGTTGAAGAAGGTAGATTTCTTGTATTTAATACTCTTGATCTTCATAGTACACTTCATTAAATGCGACCGACTTTTTTCCTTTTGAAGCATCCTTGATGTACACATGTCTTCTCTTTATTGGCTGGTTTCTACTGGTAACTGAGCAACATTCTGCTTGGCTTCCTTCATATGTTGTTGTAGTGACATAACTGCTCCGAAGTCTTATGTTGCGGTAGAGTGACCTTCATAGGCTGCTGTAGTGACCTTCATAGGTTGGTGTAGTGACCTTCATGCCTTAGAGAGTTTTGATGTTTTCTTCTGCTCAGCAACCTGTTCTATAGAGATAAAATATAGGCTACGCTTCTTTCATATGACAATTATTGGTTTATGTCTCATCAAAATAAAACACTTAAGATCCTAACAATTTCCCCCTTTTTGATGATGACAAAACCAATAAACAGTAAGCTTAGAAGAAAAACAACATATGAATAAAGAGCAGAACATGCATACTTAGAGAGATAAAGCAACTTATTAAGATCAGACAAAAGATAATGAAAACAACAAATTCAGATGCAGTGAGCTTTGTAAAGAGGAGAGAAAGAACGATATTTTATTAAGTGTAGAGAGTTCTTGCTAAATATTACAGGAGATGGATAAAAGAAAACAAGATAAAGAAACATCATGTCTCATGCTAAATACAAGCTACTTCTTCTAGGAAGATCCGTTCCTCTCGAACCTTGTCCCTTTCCACCAGTTTTCAATTGACTCTTGGTAGGATCTCCGCAGCAAGTTCTTCATCCCTTCACTTTCAACATATCGCAGCCAGAAATCCTCCTGGAATGGAATGAATTCTACTTTTTCAAACTTCATTCTCAGTTTGATCTGTTTGGAAGGACCACCTGCTCTTGCTATCTCTGCAAACCTCTTTAGAGCCTTTTAGTTGCTCGGATAATTGTCAAAAATTGGAGAGTCCTTTCAGAGAAACAAGTAGTACTTCAGATACTTAGCTTCTTTGAACGCTAGAATTTCGGAGAAGGATGGATTCCGACGATTTGGAAAAGATACATCAGGAATGATGCTTTCGATATTCTCTGACTTCAGCAACCTCGGAGGTTCATCTCGGAACTTCTTCAAGATTGGGGACAGGTTGATATCTCCAAAACTGGAAGCTCCTGGTCTGGATAAGGTCCAGAAAGCATCTTTCTTCTCCTTGCTGCTCATGCCTCAACATCCACTGCTTGGAGATATTCCTGAATCTTTTTTTCTCCTCCTTTGTGAAAGGTACGGAACACCCTTTCTGATTAGCTTCGGAATTTCTTTTCTGGCTCGAGTCTCTTTAGTCACTTCTTCTTTCTTGAGCACCGCTTCCTCCATTCCCTCGAGGTTCCTGTTGGCCCCAAGTGGTAGTAGGCTTAGAGGGGGGGGGGGGATGTGAATAAGCCTACTCAATTTTTCAAAATTTTCTTCAGAAGGATGTTTAAGTCATAGCAGGCAGGTAGCTAGAGAGCTTATTACTTCAGAGGTTATTGCTTGAGCAGTTACCTTGTGAACTTAATGAAAACATAGTTTGTATGCACAACTGAAATTACTTCAATACAATGCTCTTCTCTAAAAACCTTTTCATGGATGCTTATGAGAGAAGATATATATATATATATATATATATATATTAAGCAACACAGATAAGCTTATGATATACGGACAAACATTAAGCTTAAAGAAATATAAAGACACAATGATATATAGAGGTTCGAGGGTGGAGTAATCACTCTACGTCCTCTCTACTCCTTCTCATGGAGGAACTTTGTTAATCAAAATAGTTTGGTTTACAAAGACACCACTTAGACAAACTAAAACCCAACAAGAACTGCCATTCTATCCCACACAGGGTTACTGCACAGTGACCAAACTCAAACTGCCCACACAGAGCATTTGTTCTTCTACTAAGAACTAAAATACTTAATCAAGAAATTCCTCTAATCAAGAAACTCCTACAGTCTATGAAAATGAAAGATAGAGTTTTCTTCAATGAATAGGGTGGCAACAAGCTTTGAGCAATATGCTTCTGAATAGAGTATGCTTCCTGCTATAGACTGGACTTGAAACTTTAAAGAATTGAAAGATTAAGCGATTGAGAGCTTTAGTATGCTTTGATTGTGTAAGTTTCAGGTTCGTTTCAAGTCCTGGTCTCCTTTTATTTATAGGCGTGACGAGTATGCCCGTTGAAGAGAGCTTCCTGCTCTGCAGCGTGTTAGAGGCAACGTGGCTTTTTCTTATTGGCCCATACTTATTCTGTTGCGGTTGTACACCTCTGCAGTTGCGCCCCCATATCAGTTTGAGCATCATCCATTTGTCCTTTATGTTTTTCCTCTTGGCTCATTCTGATTGGTTTGTTTGTGAATGTTTCTAACGTAAACTCAGTGTATTTACTTTGAGGTGTCTGCTTCAGGGAACGGTTGCTGCCACCACTTTGTCTTATTCGGCTAGCTTCCTGCTTGATAGTAACCTTCCAAAAGGTTACTGATTTCTTCTATACTTAGCCGATTTTACGATGTGTTCGAGTAGCATCCTATCACAGCATCCTCCCAGCGTCCTTCAAGCATCCTGCTGCAGTGACCTATACTTGGTCAATTTTAGTTCATTTTAAGTAGCAAGGTCTTTAACCATCTTTAAGCTTTAGTCTTGATTTTTAAGCCTCCGGATCCTAGTCTAGGAAATACAACTGAATCTAAGTACATAGGATCCTAGGCCCTAACTATTACATGTTTTATCTTCATCAAAATCTATACAATGTTCTTACAATTCCCCTCTTTTTGATGTTGACAAAACTCCTTTAAGAGGATCAAAGACTTGTAAAAATTTATTAAGGAAGAACAGCAGTAACCAAGAAGAGAAAATCATAGAAAAGATAAGTTCATGAGTAGTGAGCTTTCAGAACATAATTTTATATTTATTGAAGGAATAAGAAAGGTATTAGAGCAATACAACACAAAAGATATAAAGATAAGAGCAAGAATAGTAAGCATAAACAGAGAGTAGCATCATTTAGATCTTCAACCAGGATGCACTTTGTTTCTTTTCATTCCGGGAGCATTTCCACAAGTTGAAAAGAGACTCTTGGTAGGTCGGCTCCATCATCCTTTTCATCTCCGGGGTTTCATCATACCTAAGCCAGAAATCTTCATGAAAAGGAATGACTTCCCCCTTTTTCATTCGGCATTTCAACCTCATTTGAATGTGGAGTACTTCTTTCCTGGCAAGTTCTCTAAACTTCTGAAGTCCTTCCCTATGGGATCTTCCTCGTATCAGTGTGGACTCCTTGCACAGCTTCATGTAATACTTTAGGTACTCGGCCTGTTTGAAGTTTTCCATCTACAGGTAGGAAGGATTGGAGGTAGTAGGCAGGTTGAACTCAGGGAATTGCCATTCCTAGAATCTTGAGCTTCTGGTGTCGGGGCTCCCATCAAGAAAGATAATCAGGGAGTCCAGTAACTCAGTCTCATTCTCCTCTAGAGCTTCGAGGTCAGGCTGCTTCTGGGCTGGATACAAACTTGCGAGACTCTCTTTTGTAGACTTCTCTATCAACTGATCCATTCATCGGTACATATCTTCAGCCTTTCTCCTATTCTCTTCCTTTTCATCGTGTCCTCTGTGTATGCCCGGATGGACAGTTCCTGAGATAGCATCGGATTTTCTCTTGGTTCTGCTCTTTGAGTAACCTCGGGGTCCTCCTCCTCTGCTTCCTCCATCTCCGCCAGTATCCCTTCTTGGTACAATGACAAGCTGCCTACACGTCGAAGGGTCCTATTCCCTCTGCTCGATCCTCTTTACTTCTTCCTCCTTTTGTCATCATAGTCGGAGCCTACTCCAAACTATATCATCGAATGCATATTGGTGAGGATCTCAATATGATCCTTCAAAGTTTGTTTCTGCTCAAACTGTGCGTCATCTATGTTCTTCAAGGTTGTAGTGATGGATTTCTACTCTGATTCTAAGGTAACCAACTTCTTCTCCTAAGGAAGTACTTCATCACCTCTGCTATTGAATCCCCGGTTACTGGGAGTCGTGAGTTGATGGTCATCTGTAGCTTTGCTAAAGTGGCAGTAAGGGCATCCATGACGAAATTAGCTTTCTTGCGATCATTCTTTGCCTCCAAGTGCATTTTCTTACTGGCTCTAGAAAGTGACCTCCCAACTGCTTCAACAACTTTGAAGACTTCAGAAACAAATTTATCAGATTCTTGCAAGGAAGAAGAAGAAGTTAGTTGTTTGGATTTTTCAGCTCCGGTTTCACCCTGTGCACTGGGTGAACCATCATCGCTGTTGGAAGAGCTGTTGGTTTCCTCCTCTTCCTCAGCTTCCACCTCAACTTCATCTTCCTAAGGAGGCACATCCTCATTCCAGGACAAATACTTCTTATACTCCTATTCTTCTGAAGGCCCTTGCTTCTCCTCTGGTGCCTTTTCAGCCTCCTCCACTTTTTCAGAAGTCTCTGTGGGAGAAGACTCTTGAACAGTAGACTTTGTAGGAACAGCCTGGTCCTTGGAACTATCTCAGTAGTAGGCTCTGTGGGAGCAGCCTGTTCTGCTGCGGCCTCCTCTGCAACTATCTCAGTAGTAGGCTCTGTGGGAGCAGCCTGTTCTGCTGCGGCCTCCTCTGCAACTTTCTCACCAAGGTTCGCAGGATCTTCAGAAGTTACTCCTTTAGTTTCCATTGGAGTAACTTCCTCAGCCGATTTATCTTCCTCCATCGGTGCCTGTTCATTCGAGGTTGCTGGCACGGAGGGTCCTTCCACAGTTCCTGCATCATTATTCAGAGTGACCTGTAATGTCTTCTCGAGCTTGCCACCAACGGCGAGAACATCCAACTTTTCTACCTCCTGAGTAGTTGGAGGCTTCTTCATCGGCGTATCAACCTTTTCCTGGTCTGTAGGAGCTTCTTCTGAAGCAGGTACCTCTCTTACTATTTCTGATCCTGTCACCTCGTCATCAAGCCGGACCATAATATAAGACCAATTGGCTGAAGGCTTCACTAGACTCATCCTGTGGTGGTGGTGAAGGTATCCTTTGATTGAGAGGCTGAACCATTAGGAGTGGCTCAGTTGATCCTATTGTGCAGGAGGATCCTTCACCAGTATGCATTGGCAGGGGCCTGTGCTTCATCCTGGTCTCCAACTAACTGGCATCTAGGGCCTGCTTCAGCATCCTCTCCCCTGCCTCTTCTGCCCTGTAAACTTCCATCTGTTTCTCTGTGAAGCCCACGTCATCGCCAGCCTGTACCTGGGTTGCAGCAGCATCCAAGATAACTTCATCCTTGTAGAAGTCAGGCTACTCGATGGGCTTCTTCCCTTTCAGCGTCCTTGGGGAAGGTGGGAGTAGGTCTAGAACTTCAGCTTGCTTCATCTTCTCTTCTCTTGCAGCAAGCTCTGCCTCTGCCTCCACAGTATCCTGAAACTCCCTCAATTTCCTCCGCTCTACTATTTTCAGGTAGCTTTCCTCCAACACTTTTTCTTCCTTGATATTTTAAGCTTCAGCCCAGTTGATGGCCCACTCTTCCTCCTTTACCCAGTCCGACCATTGAAGTAGGTCATGACACGGAAGGTGCCTATACTCCTACCGGGCTGTGAAGCACTCCATCTACTTTTTGAAGTCTGCGTTCATCTTCACATAGTCTATCACTATCTCTATCTCCTCTTCCCCTCCAGCTCCTCATCTGGCAGGCCCAATTGCTCATTGAACTGAGCAGTGACCTCCTGTACAACCTCCTCAGCTTGTACAATTGTAAGGATGTTTGACTCAACATCCTTCTTCTTGCACGGGGGAGCAGGAAGTGGAAGCACCACTGTTGAAGGGGGATGTGTTGGGGATGCTTCATCATCGGATAAAGACACAAGGATGTATAGAGGTTCGAAGGTGGAGTAATCCTTCTACGTCCTCTCTTCCTCTACACAGGAGGGAACCTTTGTTAAGCTGGTTGAATTACATAAACCTGTTTATTACAACCTACCCTTAACAAGTAAGTAGCAACCTTCTCATACAGATACTTGCCTAATTTCCTTTGACCCACACAGGATCCTACTCTACCCACACAGGGTCCTCACTTTCTCTCCTAGAAAGTGGTAAACTCAGCAGGACATTACTCCTCGCACTGTGTACTCCGAGATAACCTTTTAGAAAGGTTTATCTCCTTCTTCTTCAACTGGGTGCAGCAAGCTTGCCCTTCGTATGCAGACTGATTCTACTGAATCTTGCTGCTGACTGGTAGACTGCGTGTGTGTCTTCTTGGGTGTGGAGTGTTCGAGCTTTTCTTCTGTAGTATGCTGCCTGTGCAGTATGCTTTCGGCATGATCTTCTCAGGTAGCTTCCTGGCTCGCTGCATCCTTCTTTGGCGAGGTCTTTCCTTCCAGTAGCTTCCTGTTAGTCAATAATATCCTTATTAGTTTATCCGATTCTTTATAACTTTTCTCTTCAGTATCCTTCCATTTGACACTTTTTCAGTTTCTTTTAATCTTCTGCAGTAACTTTATTGCAGTAACGTATCCTTAGATTGATTATGTATATTAGAGTTACTTATAAGGATTTGTCTCATCAAAACATCTTACAAATGTATCCAATAATTTCCCCCTTTTTGATGATGACAAAACCTTAACAAAAGATCAAAAGAATATAACCTCTCAAGCAAAAAAAGCATATTTAAAGCAGGACACAAGTGGGCATACTACTTTCGTACACAAATCACATATAAGTCAAAAAGAAAGTGCATGAGGAATGAGCAATTTTGAAGAACAGAAGACTTTTTATTAAGATAAAACGTATACATTATAATGCAGTAAGCAAAGTACAATAAGCATCCTATCTAAATTCATTCTTCTATTCTTCTTGCTCTTTCCTATCTTTCTTTTCCCTCTTTGGCTTCTTGCTATCTTCTTTCTTCTCTAGCTCTTCCCGCTTTTAGGTGTAAGGTCCTGCTCCCAATTGATTTTCCTCTTAGTCTATAGAGAGAGAGAATTAGAGGTGAGGAGAAGAGGCTTCTTCGGAAGAGAGTAGTGAAGCAGAAGAAGAGATCTGAGAAGATGGAGAGAATGACACACAGTAGCTTGCTGCTGCCTTTCATTCTCCATAACCTCACTAACTCCTCATTTTGTATCATCTGCTAAAATCCTTGGAAGCAGAAATCATACATTTCCCTTCCAACATCTTCATGTGGACGGGCTGGAATCTTCTCCTTTCCTCCATGGAAGACTTTTGATCTTCCATGATCTTTCGCAGTTTCTTCCCCCTTTTTGACATCATAAAAAATGAGCTTAAGCTCGGGGGTGACTGGAGAAGGATCATTTATTCTTTCTCTATCTTCTAAGAGGAGAACCTGCGTGCTTACCCTTACGTTCCCTTAAGGCTGAGGTAAGAAGAGATTACTAGAAGATCAAGTCGTCTGAGGAAGACTTGCTTAGCAAGTGTCAAGCATGAAGGGTGAATGTTTGAGATTTGGGGTGTGCTTGGTTGGTTATTTGCAGAGAATGTGTCTTTTGGAAGAGATGAAGATAATGGTTTCCAACAATCTGGTTTCATGATATTCATGATAATGGTTTCCAGCGGCTGAATCTCCACCCTTGGATTTTTCTGATCGTGCGGCTGGAGTTCTTTTAGGGTTTTAGAAAAGGTAGTCTATTTCTGGAAAAGGTGATCTCCTTTAAATGTGCGCAAGCTACCAAGAAATATTTTCTCAGTAACTACTTTATCTTGTAATATCCAAGAGATCCCTTTATCTAGCGATGATGATAAGTTCTGACTTCAAGCAACCTAGTATCCAGAATATTGAAATCTAGCGTCCTGATACACAGTGACCTGGTATTCAGCGATCTAGTATCCAGCTACTCGATACTTAGTGTCCTGTTGTCCACCGACCTAGTGTTCAGCGATCTAGTTTCCATTCCCTGGTATCTAGCATCCTGATATCTAGCGTCCTGCCACCCACCGACCTAATTTCAATTTAGCCTGGTATCTAGCATCCTGATATCCAGCATCCTGGTATCAGCGACATAGTATTCAATATGCTGGTATCTAGCGCTTCTTTTAGTCAGAACTTTATCCTTTTCTGTTAGAGCCTTATACCTTTTCTATTGACTTAATGACAAGTGTTCTGATTTCTAGTAGCTTAGCATCCAGTTAGCTTGGTATCTAGTGTCTGGGTCTACAGCGTCCTGTAATCCCATGACCGAGTATCTCGCAACCGAATGTTCAGCATCCTATAATCAGAATTTGTCACTTGGTCAATTGTTCCCCCTAAAATCATTAACCCTTTAGATGTACCTACAAAACACTTACCTTGTATAGGTACTCATACAAGCATGAGTCCTTCTGAGTTAGGTTTTCCTTCAGAAGATTGGACTATCTTTACAGCCCATGGTTGCTGTAGAGAGAGTTTCGGCTCCTTCAAGACTTTTTAAAGAATAATCAGTGATAGTGTGTGCAAGTGTTTGTAGACATAGCATGATAGACAATGGTAAAAATTCATTTTTTTTTATTATTTCTCTGGAGTTGCTGGTCTGCTTAATTCCTTATGGAATGTCAGTTTGTTGCAGACTTTCTACAGCATACCCAGTTTGGATTTTAACTTTTTTGTCTTCAAAGTTTCCTGGATTCGTATTAAAAGTTCCCCCTTACTTTTATGGAACAAAGCATGCAGGCTTCCTTCTCATTTTTAGAATCAACTGACAACAGTTTAAAGTCCATTATCTTAGGATATAGTCACTTGAAATCCTTGACACAAAAAGATATGATTATGACCAGAATTAAAGAGTATAGAATTAGAATGTGGTACCTGGTCATCATTGTTCTTTTGAAAGAGTAGGTCCTCTTTCATTCTTGTTTCTGTTTGGAGGTCGATCTGGTTGATGGAGTGAGCTTCTTCTTCTTACTCCTTGGCTTGACATCCTCATCGTTTTCCTCCATGATATGATGCTTGGTGAATGTTGTACCACTTGTTGGTCCACTTCTTTGTGCTCAACTTCTTTCTTTGCAGCTTGCTGTTCCCCCCCAGAAATAACTTTTCTTCACAACACAACTTGATTTTCTACATCTTTTAGTTGTTTGTTGTCTTCACATCAATCATATCCCTTTTAGAGCAAAACAACATTGAAATGATCTTCTGATATGAGGGTGAGAGAGAGAGAGATTTTGAGAGAGGTTTTTTCACAGATGGGATCTGGATAGATCGAATAGATCTTTTGTTCATCCATCTGCTCTGATACCACTTGTTGGTATCAGATTGACCATTGAGCAAGGATGAATAATCCACCAGTGATAGACCATTGATACCACTTGTTGGTATCTGATATATCAACTGGTGAATGGTCCAACCTACTCTGATACCACTTGTTGGTCCCAGAGACTGCTATAGGTAGGCTTAGGAGGGGGGTGAATAAGCCTACCTTATCTTCTAATTTCGCTTTCAAGTCTATTAGCTTATTTCTAATATCAGTAACCTTTTGGGAGGTTACTGATCAGAGTGAATGAAGAAGCCTATCTTTGTTCCCAATAGAAGATATGCAGTTTATCAGAGAGAATAAATGTTAGACAGTAAGCAGATAAAGACACAAGTATGTATAGAGGTTCGAAGGTGGAGTAATCCTTCTACGTCCTCTCTTCCTCTACACAGGAGGGAACCTTTGTTAAGCTGGTTGAATTACATAGACTTATCTATTACAACCCAACCTTAACAAGTAAGTAGCAAGCTTCTCACATAGATACTTGCCTACTTTCCCTTAACCCACACAGGATCCTACTCTACCCACCCAGGGTTCTCAGTTTCTCTCCTAGAAAGTGGTAAACTCAGCAGGACATTACTCATCGCACTGAGTACTCCGAGACAACCTTTTAGAGAGGTTTATCTCTTTCTTCTTCAACTGGGTGCAGTATGCTTGGCCTTTGTATGTAGACTGATTCTGCTGAAGGTTGCTGCTGACTGGTAGACTGCGTGTGTGTCTTCTTTGGGTGTGGAGTGTTCGAGCTTTTATTCTTTTCAGATGCTCTGTATAAACACTCTCTTCTCTTCTTAACCTACCCTTTTTTTTACTACGCTTCTATCTTTGTAAGCTCTTCTCTCTTCTTTTGTGCTTCTCTGTATGAGCTTGGATATTCTGATGTGCTCACGTCTTCTCTCTTGCACATTATTTGCTTCTCTCACACACGCTCTGTGCTTCTCTCACACACTTTCAGTCTTCAGTCCTCCTCTTTATAGGGTATGAAATCTGCCCGTTGAAGGTAGATAGATTCTGACATTTCTGCACCGCACTCCTGACACACGGCAGCTTTTCACTTTCCACGTGTCTTCTTTCGGTTGGCTCCTCTTCTCTTTTCTCTCTACCGGTAACTTCTTGTGTCTACCGGTAACTTTGACTTTTCTTCCCATGCCTGCTCTGCAGCTCCTTCCTCTAGCTTCACTCTGGAGCTTTCTCTTCCAGCTTTATCCTTCTGGTGGCTCGAGGCTTCTGTAGCATGTTGTATGTGCAATATGCTTTCGGCATGGTCTTCTCAAGTAGCTTCCTGGCTCTCTGCATCATTCTTTGGCGAGGTCCTTTCTTCCAGTAGCTTCCTGTTAGTCAATAGTATCCTTATTAGTTTATCCGATTCTTTATAACCTTTTGTTTTAGTATCCTTCAATTTGACACTTTCTCAGTTTCTTTTAATCTTTTTCAGTAACTCTATTCCAGTAACTTATCCTTAGATTGATTATGCATATTAGAGTTATTTATAAGGATTTGTCTCATCAAAACATCTTATAAATGTATCCATCAAAATGTATAACTGATGTCAAGACAACAAACAGCTAAGAAGAACTTTGAAGAACAGGCTGAGTTGTGGAGAAAAACTGCTGAGGAGCAGGATGCTAGTGAACAACAAGCTATGCTCAAGGAACAGGCTGCTAAGCAGGAAGCTGTGCATGAGGAGCAAGCTTCTACTTAATAAAGAGCAGATCAACAAGTGAAGCAGGTTACTGAGCATGAAGAGGAAACTAGTACAAATCAAAGCTGGGAATATGGACCACACTGGAATCTTTAGACGACAGCGTTGAGCAGACAAGTAACCTTGAAAGGAAGTGCTGAAGAAGTCAAGCAAAAGAGTAAGATGAGAAGCACACTCTATCAAACAACTCATACTTCAAAAAGGAAGCAAGAGTCTACTCAGTAAGCCAAAAGAATAATGATTACAAGGTATTTTTTTCTAAATTTTGCTCTTATATATCCAATATCGTGTTAGCTTCGAATTGTCAATATCTGGTTACCAAGATAAGTGATCCTGAGCGATTACTCAAGAAAGCTAATGAAAAGAATCTTCAGCTTAAATCAGAAAAATCTAAGGACAGAAGATAACAAACTTGAAAATTTTTGGTCAATAAACTTGTATATGAAAAGGGAAGCCTGTACGTTAATTTCCAAAAGGAATTCTTCAACTACTCATGATGAAACATTATGAGTACCTAAATTCGTACTGAAAGTGACCCTACATCTTCATAGAGTAAAGGGGAACTTATAGTATAAATCAAGGTAACTCAGGTGGCAAGGGATATAGAACCTTGATAGAACCCAATGGATATGAGTTTACTGTAAGATGTCAGCAGCAATCTAAACATTCTTTGAAGTAACCAAGCAGACAACAACAACTCTGAAAGGAAACAAAATCGTCAACCTTACTGGTATCATGATTTGTTGTATCTATATCTAAAAGAGCTCATACTCCAGAAAGATACAGTAAGTAAACACCTGCATATACTCAATTTATTTTATCCTATGCTTACTGACATAAAGTCTTGAAGGAACAAACTATCTCTACAGCAACTGTCTGTTGTAAGGAAAGTTTGTGTTCTTGAAAGAAAACTAGCCCAGAAGGACATATACCTGTATGGGTACCTATGTAAGGATACTCGTATTGCAGGCACCTCTAACAGAAATCTATAAGAGACAACGTTCAGTATCCTTTGAGCAACCAAGAAGTAGATTTCCAGGCTCAAAGAGGTCCTACATATACGAAAGCAAGCTGCAAGGAACCTATCTGCAAAATCAACAGGAAGTAGACACAAAGAGCAATCCAAACAACAGAAGCAAGATATGATTGCCACAGGAAGCTGAAAATTCTTAAAGAAGGTCACTTCACCCCAGACAATAGGCTACTGAATCTAGGGGGAAAGATTTGATGAAGTTAAGGAAAAATGAAGTTCAGACAACAGGATGCTAGACACCAGACAACTGGATACTAGGTCACTGGATAACAGGACGCTGGATGTGAGGATGCAAGACACCAGGTTGCTGGATACTAGGTCACTGAACATCAGGTCGCTGCATAACAGGACGCTAGACACCAAATTTCTGGATACTAGGTCACTGAACAATCAGGATACTTATCTTCAAATCACTGGAAAAAAGGTCACTAGTGAGTTACATCTTATCAAATCCAGCGGTTACCAACTCTAGGTAACGTGCGTGCATGAAAAGTGGATCACCTTTTCAAAAGTAGACCACCTTTTTCAGAACCCTAGGTTGATTTTAGCCGTGCGATAAGAAATATCTAAGGGTGGAAAATCAAATGTTGACCACATATAGAGGCTAAGAGCAAAAGCCGTGGAAACTGCCAACAACTTTATCAGAAACCGACGAAGTAGTTAATGAGATCTGTAAAGATCTAACCCCAACCATAGGATCTCACAGATCACTCAAAACAGGGAGTATCTCAAACTCTATATAAACATCCACTCCTTACTCATTATCTCCATTCATATATCCTCTCTCTTTTCCTTAAGATAATATGGCACTAGATTGTTGGAAACCATTCTCTTTATTCCTTCTTAGAAGCACATTCTCTACAAATAATCAACCAAGCACCTCCCAAGTCATAAAAATTCACCTCTCATTCTTGATTCTTGCTAAGCAAATCTTTCCCAGAAGACTCGATCTTCTAGCTTACTGCGCTCACCTCAATTCCAAAGGACTTGCACCCATGTTCTCCTCTTAGAGGCCGGAGGATAGAGCGAAGGATCCCTCTCCAATAACCCCAGAACTTCAGCTCAATGTTGATGTCAAAAAGGGAGAAGAAACTGCAAAGGATCTTGGAAGATTAAAAGTCTTCCAAAGGTGGAGAAGAGAAGATTACAGCCCTTCCAGGTGTTAGATGAATTCTTTTTAGAAGAGAGCGTGAAGGAGAAACAATAGGAAGAGTTGGTGAGATTATATAGAGAGAGAGGCTACAGCAAGCTACTGCGCCAAGGCTCTCTCCCTCTTCTCTGGACCCTCCCATCGAATCTCGTTCTCTCTCTCAACTAGCCTCTTCACCTTTTTTTGCTCATCTCCAAAATCAAAAAGGAAAATCAACTGGGAGTAAGAACTTGCACTCAAAAGAGGGAAAAACTAGACAGAAGATTAAAGTTAGCAACAATCTAAAGGGGAAAAGAAAGAAAGGAAAGAGCAAGAGAAAGAAGAATGAGCTAGAAAAACTAGATAGAATATTAACACTGTACTTTGCTTACTGCGTTGTATTGTAAATGTTCTATCAATATATAATATCTTCTGTTTTCTAAAGCTCACTCCTTGTGACCTTTCTTTTTGACCTATATGTGGTTTAATGAAAACAGTATATTCTTTATTGTTATATCTCATATCTGTTTTATATGGTTAAATGATTATGAACTTTTGATTTTATCTGCAAAGGTGTTGTCATCATCAAAAAGGTGGAAATTGTTAGAACATATTTAAGTATGTTTTGATGAGGCAAAACCATAAGAATAATAACCCTCATTCTATAATCATAACCTATCTTGTAAGGTTACTACAACAAGGTTACTGCAGAAAGATACGACAGAGAAAGCTTCAGAGAAAGGATACTGAAGAGAAGGATGAAAGGAATCTGGTAGACTAAAAAGGATACTGCTTAATACAGGAAGCTACCTAGAAGAGACTATGCTTAAGCATACTGTAAAGTAGCAAGCTACTAAAGACTCAAGCTACCTGACCAAAAGCTACCTGGAAGAGACCATGCCAAAAGCATACTACAAAGCAGCAAGCTACAGAAGCTTTAAGTTGTCTGACAGAGTAAGACCAAGAAGGAAGCTACAAAGCAAGCATGGGAAGGAAGCTACAAGTTACAGGTAAAGATAAAAGGAATGGAGCCAATCAAATGAAGACACGTGGAAAGCAAAAAGCTGGCGTGTATCAGAAGGAGTGCGGCGCATTTAATGATGGAAACCTACCTACCTTCAATGGGCAGATTTCCTAATCTATAAATAGAAGAAGACTGAAGATTGAAGAAGGAGAGAATAGAGAGAAGCGCGCAAGAAAGAAGAAAACATCGCAAATGTAGAGAGAAGAAAGCGCAGAAAAGAGAAGAAGAAAACAAAGCGCAAGAAAGAGCATAGAAAAGAGGGGGAAGACCCATTGGGGGAATAAATAAGAAGAAAAAGAAGAAGACAGAAAAGAGTGTACACAAGATCAAAAGAAAAGTAGAAAGCTCAAACACTCTACCCCCCAGAAACGCTAGAACATTCAGTCACTCAGTACGGCAGCAAGCTACAGCAGACCAACCTGCAAAAGAAATCAAAGCGTGCTGCATCCAGTTGAAGAAGAAGAAGACAAACCTTTTCAGGACTGTCTGGGAGTGCTTAGTTAGGACATGGATCCTGATAAGTTGTTCACTTTCTGTAGAAGAAAGTAAGGATCCTAGGTGGGTCGGATAGGATCCTGTGTGGGTCAGTTAAGAGAGTAGGCAAGCAGCTGTGAGCAGCTATGAGTAGGCTTACTACTTAGTTGTTAAATCTGTGTCGTAATAGATAGGGCTATGTAAATCAACACGATTAACAAATGTTCCTTCTTGAGAAGAGACAGAGAGGATGTAGAAGGGTTACTCCACCTTCGAACATCTGTATATCTATGCGTTTATCTGTGCTTACTTTTCTACCTGCATATCTTATGTTAGGTGCATATCTTCCATATTTGGTCTTTTAATGAGAGAAAGCTTCCGCAATATAACTCTGATAAGTAACCTCCCAAAAGGTTACTGCCTCTATGACCTAAGCCTCCTGGAATGAATAAAAGTTTGAAAATGAGTAGGCTTATTCACCACCTCCCTCTAAGCCTATTACCACTTGGGACCAACGTGGAGCATCTGGTACTCCAACTGGAAGAGCTTCTTGTTGGAGTTGTTGTTCATCTGCAGCAAGTCATCTGAACCGGTGAACTTCACTCAGTATTCTTCAAGGATTGCTTCTCCA
Source organism: Scutellaria baicalensis (assembly GCA_005771605.1). Taxonomy (NCBI): domain Eukaryota; kingdom Viridiplantae; phylum Streptophyta; class Magnoliopsida; order Lamiales; family Lamiaceae; genus Scutellaria; species Scutellaria baicalensis. The sequence goes on along the minus strand of CM016725.1, from coordinate 7,535,956 downwards.
TAGATGGCTTGTTTACTGGCGTTCATCCCCTCAGTTGGGAGCTGGAAGATCTTTCCGAGGGTACTGGCCCTAATTTCGAAGGCTTTCCTTCCAATGCTGGACAGGATCCCCATCTTGTCGGCAGCTATCTCTGCATTGGCGTAAAGGTATTCACTACTGCCTCATAGTACGGTTTCTTGTAGTGGGTGTAGAGCCCCAGAACCCTTGAACTATGGAGGTTGTTTAGAATGGTCTCCATGAGGTTGGTGGCTCGATCTTCATCCCTTACAACCTTCATCAGAATTTTCTCATTGACGAGACGAGCATCGATGATCTGAGAGTTTTCGTTGCCATTTCTGAGGTTTGGGATAAAGAAAGAGATCTACAAAGAATGCAAAGAGTAACAAGTAGAAAGCTTAGGTTAGTATTTTGCAGAAATATTAAGAGGGAATAGTAAGTGAGTGTAAAGTTTATCAAAACGACTAAGGGTCCTATTTATAGAAAGACTCCCTGTGTTTTGATCAATGGTTGAGATCGATTCTTAAGGTGAACAGTTTCACATCTTGTGGCTGAGATTCATGTTATTAATATATTGTCGTACTTTTAAGAGATTTGAATTTCTTGAGGGCCCTTTTTGCAAATATCGCCACATTTACCGGGTAACTGGTCCAAGTGCGCCCACTTCTCGAGATTGGCAATTACTTATATCGTGTGTTTTTTAAGGTTCATGTGTCTTGATTATGTTTCTAGTTGACTTAGCTGACGTGTCTTTCAGTGAGCTTAATAAGTAACCTTCATCAAGGACCTTCATCAGTAACCTTTTTCAGTAACCTTTTTCAGTAACCTTTTGTTGCTCAATTTCAAAGCTTTCTGGTATTATCATTTGCGAAGCTTCCTGTCTTTCCCATAAGCTGTAGAATACTTAACAAAAATTCGTTATAGGGAGTTAACTTAATTTAATAATACCCAATTCATTTTCTAAGGAAAGAGAATCTGGATTCACAGAGAGGTTTTGTGAATATATCAGCTAGCTGTTGATCGGTGTGAATCTTCTCCAGCAGGATGTCATTCTTTTCCACATGATCTCTTATGAAGTGATGTCGAATATCGATGTGTTTAATTCTAAAGTGGAAAACTAGGTTGTGTATGTTTGTAATTGCACTTGTGTTGTCACACATAATCGGAGTCTCCTTTTCAATTATATCGTAATCTTGGAGTTGTTGCGGAATCAACAGAATTTGAGCACAACAGCTTCCTACAATAACGTATTTGGTTTCTGCTGTAGAGGTTACTATAGATGTTTGTTTTCTGCAGAACCAAGACACTAGTCGATTTCCAAGCATTTGGTAGGTTCCACTGGTGTTTTTTCTATCGATTTTGTAACCTGCAAAATCAGAATCAGTATACCTGATTAGTTTAATCCCTCCATCTTTAGGATACCATAGACATACTTCCTGAGTTCCTTTCATGTATCTGATGATCCTCTTTGCTGCTGTCAGATGGGATTCCTTAGGTGTAACTTGATATCTAGCACACATGCCTACTGCAAACATGATCTTCGGCCTGCTTGCAGTGAGGTAAAACAGTGACCCTATCAGTCTTCTGTATTTGGTGATGTCGACTAATTTTCCTTCTTCATCCTTGTTCATGCTTCCCGATGTTGGCATTGGAATGCTTACTGCACTAGCATTCTCCATTCTAAGCTTTTTGATCAGCTCTTTAGTGTACTTCATCTGGTTGACAAAGGTTCCTTGATTAAGCTGTCTGACTTCCAATCCGAGGAAGAAGCTTAATTCTCCCATCATACTCATCTCAACCTTTGATTGCATTAGTTCTGAGAACTTTCTACAGAGCTCTTTGTTGGTTGATCCAAAGATGATGTCATCAACATAAATTTGAACAAGCAGGATGCTATCTTCATCCTGGATCCCGAACAGGGTCTTATCTACTTTGCCCTTCTTGAATCCATTGTTTAGTAAGTATTATGATAAAGTATCATACCATGCTCTAGGTGCCTACTTGGGTCCATACAAAACTTTTCTCAGTCTGTAGACCATCTTATCAACATTCTCTACAAAGCCAGGAGGCTGCTCTACATATACCTCCTATACCAACATTTCATTCATGAAGGCGCTCTTAACATCCATCTGATAGACAATGAGATTCTTGTGCGCTGCATAAGCTAGGAATATTCTAATTGCCTCAAGTCTGGCTACTGGAGCAAAGGTTTCATCAAAATCAATTCCTTCTTCCTAGTAGTAACCTTCTGCAACCAATCTAGCCTTATTCCTTACGACTTGTCCATCTTCATCTAGCTTATTTTTGAAGACTCATTTTATTCCAATTACTCCTTCATGAGTATGTCTAGGAACTAAGTACCAAACTTGGTTTCTTTCAAATCCGTTCCACTCCTCTTGCATAATTTGAACTCTGTTAGTATCTTCTAAGGCTTCTTCAGGATGCTTGGGTTCATTTTGAGAGATGAAGCAGGTGAACATGGCTTCATGGGGATTTGATCTTCTAGTTCGTACTCCAGTGGTATAATCTCCAATGATTAAGTCTATAGGGTGATCTATGAGACATCTTCTTCTTGCTTCATCAGCTTGCTGAGGTTGGTCTTCATGAATATCCAACTGAACTTCTAACTGAATTCCTTCACGATTGGATATCTTTGCTTGTACTTCAGTTGTGTTATGATTTGGAGTTTGTGGCTGATCTCCTTGAGGTTCCTGGTTGACTTCAGGTTCCTGATTCTATGTAGGTACCTGAAAGTTAGGATCCTGTTGGGTTTGGGATGGTGAAGTTCCATCCTCATGTTGAAGATTTGGTAACTGATGTGAGTTTTAACCATTTCTTCTTGGAGTTCTTCTATATCAGCCATACTGCAATATGGTTCAACAAAAACTACATGTACAGATTCTTCTACAACAAGTGTTCTCTTGTTGAAGATTCTGAAGGTTTTGCTTACCGACAAATATCCTAGAAGTACTCCTTCGTCTAATTTGGCATCGAAGGTTTAGAGATATTCCTTTCCTTTGTTGAGCACGGAGCACCTCTACCCAAAAATCTTTTAGGCAGTTGTGCTTCTGCTATCATCATCCTCGTATCTTCCTTCAGTGTCCTACTTCTTCCTTCAGCAACGCCATTTTGTTGTGGTGTCCTGGATGCTGAGTATTCATGCTTGATTTCATTATCTGAACAGTAGGCTTCAATGAATTTGTTTGTAAATTTCGTTCCTCTATCTGTTCTAATCTTGACTATGCTCAAGCTCTTCTCTGTTTGCAGCTTCCTCAAAAACTTTGGTAAACATTGCTGAGTATCCGATTTTTATGCTAGGAATAGCGTCCAAGTGGACCTTGAGTAGTCATCCACTACTACTAGTGTATACTTCTTTCCAGCTATGCTTATCGGTTCAATTAGTCCAAATAAGTCCATGTGAAACATATCTAGTATCCTCTTTGTTGACCTGTAAGTCTTGCTTTTGAGGGAGCTTTTCACTTGCTTTCCTTTCTGGCACACTCTATAGATAGCTTCGTTCTTGTACACCATATCTAGCAGGCCTCTAACTAGACCTTTCCTTGCTAGCTTTTTCATGGTTTTGAAATTCAGGTGGCTCATTCTTTTGTGCCAAAGCCAGCTTGTTTCAGGGGTTCCTTTAGCTATGAAACAGGTTGATGTACTTACTGATTCCCAATCAGCAACATATACATTTCCTTTCCTTGTTCCAGTAAGCTTCACCTCATGAGTCTTGTTGTCCTTTATCAGACACTTGTTGAGGCTAAACTCCACACAGTAGCCTTTGTCACAAAACTGGCTGATACTTAAGAGATTGAATTTCAAGCCTTCTACATGTGATACTTCATCGATGCAGGTTTTTTCTTTGATCAGGTCTCCAGTGCCTTTTGTGCTTCCTTTGGAGTTGTCTCCAAATATGACTTTAGGTCCTTTTAAAGCTTTGAAGTTGATCAGGCTCTTCTGGTTTCCTGTCATGTGCCTGGAGCAGCCGCTATAAATATACCATATGTCCTTGCTGCTTCCTGCTACATGTTCTTGCATTCAAAATGAATTACTTCTTTTTAGGTACCCATACAAGTACGGGTACTTTTTAGTTAGTAACTTTCTTATTAGAAACCCATACTTGTCTTACAACAATTGTTTTGTTATAAGTTTTGTTAGTTCCTTTGTTTCTATCAGTATCCTTAGGATACTGCATTTATGATGTGTGTGCTTGTGGCTTCCTTCTCTGCCTTCTAGGACCATAGGTTCCTTTAGACTTAAAGATTTAGGTCTTTGGTATATTGGTAGTCTGAGATCTTTTGCCAGCATATTTAAGTTGCTGGAGCCAGCCTGTAGCAGGCTTACTTCCATGGGTTTCTGTAAGGGGTCTTTTGCCCTTTCCTACTAAACTTCCTGCATTTCTGCTTGCAGTTCCCCCTAACTTAGGTAGTTCATTTTTTGTGAGGGGTAACTGCAGGCACAAATGTAGGCGCCTTAGAGGAGCTCACTGTAGAGGTAGAAGCCTCTCCAAAGTATCATATACCTGCATGATCTTTAAGACATCTTTGGATGTTTAACTTGACATCTAAGTCTTTTGAAGATTTGTTAAAGGTAATTACTGTTTCAGTAAGGTTCTTCTTATCCCTTTCTAGCTTAGTGACTTGCAAATTTAGCTTACTTACTTCAGCCTTGAGGTCACTGAATGCTTGGCTCTTTTGCTTTTCAAGGGCCAATTGTTTTTCGAGCGAAGCATACTCGCTCTTTATCTTTTGATTTTCTAGTTTAAGCTCTTCATGCCTAAAAGCACAAATAATGTTCAGACTTTCATCAATTTTAACAGGATGGTTTAGATAGACTACCTCCTCTTAAGATTCTTAATTCTTGGCCATCAGGTAGATGAGCCCTTCATCTTTAGATGATGAATCTTCTGAGTCACTATCGGTGGTTGACTCTTCCTTCTTCGGTGCCTTCTCAGGTGTAGCTCCCTGAGAGGTTTCTGATTCACCGATCAGCGCCCTTCGTTTCTGGCGCTCTTGTCTCTTCTTTTCCTGCCTTTTCTTTCGCTCATCCTCAGGGTAATGATGAACTTCCTGATAGGGGCAGTCTCTGGCATAGTGACCTGGTTTCCTACAGTTGTAGCAAAGGATTTCTTAGCTTCCTTAGGCGATCATGCTGTCAGGACAGTAACCTTTGAGTTTCCTTCTCCATTCTAAGCTTTCCTTCTATTAATGTCGAACTCAAAGGCTTTGAGGTTTGAGAAGAGGTCAAATGTGCTCATGGATTTCAAATCTATGGATACTCTCATGGCTACAATTTTGCTGTCCCATTCAGTAGGAAGGACTCTCAACACCTTCATGTTCTTTTCTTTCTAAGTATAAACTTTTTCTAGTGACTCCAACTCGTTAACTATGGTTGTGAACCTTAAGTCTATCTATTCCAGCGTTTCTCCAGGTAGCATCTCGAAGAGCTCAAACTTCTAGGTGGCTGTAGAGACTTTGTTTTCTTTTTGTTTGCTCGGTGCCTTCACAGATTTGTTCCAGCTTCTCCCAGATGTCTTTAGCAGTTCGACAAGTCTTCACCTTGCTGAAGATTCCTTTATCCAGAGTTAAGAATAGTGCATTCTTAGCTACATTATCAAGGTTTACTCTTCGTCTCTCATCTGCAGTCCATTCCTCCCGTGGTTTCTCCACCACTGCAGGGTGCAGGATGGCTCCTGCGTCCACTTGACCTTCGGTGGCTGCATCAATAGCTCTTGTGAACAGCGGGTTCACTTTTGTGATCTTGGGTGGTCCATCTATTATGACAAACCACATCTTATCGTGCATTGCTGATAGATGTGCATGTATTTGAATTTTCCAATCGTTATACTTTTCTATGGAAAACATAGTATAAGGAACTTTGTATAGATTTTGATGAGGACAAAACATATAATAGATAGGGTCTAGGATCCTTTGTTGTTAGATTGATTTGTAAAAGTTTAGACTAAGTTCAGGAAGCTTAAAAACTGAAGGTTAAAGCTTGAAGATGACTGAAGACCTTGCTGCCCAAAGAAATAAAAAAATTACAAAGTATAGATCCCTGCAGTAGGATACTGGAAAGGGCCTGGAAGGATGCTATGAAAGGATGCTGTCAAAGCAAAATCACAAAAACAGCTAAGTATGGAGGATGCAGCAACCTTTGGAAGGATGCTACAAAACAGGAGGCTAGTCGAATATGACAAAAAGTAGCAGAAACCTTTCTATGAAGTAGTTACCTCTGATCAAGCACTCTGAGTTGCCGTTAGGCACATGCATATACGAACCAATCAAAGAGCATTATCTAGAGGAACATAAAGGACGAAAGGACGATGCTCAGATTGATATGGCGGGAGCAGCTGCAGAGGTGTACAACCGAAATAGAATCATGTACGAGCCAATCAAATGAAGACACATCACCACAAGCACGCAGCAGAGGAGGAAGTTCTCTTCAACGGGAAAAATCGTCATGCCTATAAATAGAAGAAGAACTGGAATTGAAGAGCACCTGAAACTCACACTATCAAGTATTATAAAGCTATCAAATGCACTGTCTTTCAAATCCTTTAATGTTTCAAATTAAGTCTATAGTAGCAAGCATACTCTATATAAAGAGCTAACTATTCAAGATTGTTACCTCACTGTTGAAGAAAACACTTTATTTTTTTGTTATAGACTGTAGGAGTCACTTGATCGGAGGTTGTTTCTGATCAATTATTTACGTTCTTAGTAAAAGAACAAGAGCTATGTGTGGGCTGTTTAAGTTTGGTCACTGTGCATTAACCATGTGTGGGATAGACTGACAGTTCTTGTTAGGTTCTAGCTTGTATAAGCAGTGTCTTTGTAAAGCAAACTACTTTCTTAATAAAGTTCCTCCTTGAGAAGGAGTAGAGATGACGTAGAGGGATTACTCCACCCTTAAACATCTATATATTGCTTTGCCATTATTTTGTTTAAAGCATACTGTCTGCTGTTCTTATATCTTGCTTATCTCTGTTGCCTGATATATATATATATATATATATATATATATATTCTCTCATAAGCATCCTCAACATGTTTTTAGTTTAAAAGCATTGTTTTGAAGTATTTTCCGCTATGCATTAAACTCTTTTTGATTAAGTTCACAAGGTAACTGCTCAAGCAGTAACCTCAGGAACAACAAGCTCTCTAGCTACCTGCCTATTGTGACTTAAACATTCTCTTCGGCAGAAAAGTTTGAAAATTTGAGTAGGCTTATTGACTTCCCCTTCTAAGCCTACTACCAGTTGGGACAAACAAGTGGTATTAGAGTCAGTTAGATTAAACGTCCGATCTAACTGATCAATCCCCGATCCTTATTTTTGTGAAAACCAGCATCTGTATAATCTTTAATTCATACTGAGAATGGATTCTTACAAAGTGCCTATGTTTTCCATAGAAGAATATGATGACTAGAAAATACATATACAGGCACATCTATCGGTGATGCACGATGAGATATGGTTCATCATAACTGATGGACCACCCAATATCATCAAGTTGTAAGGAACATTGTATAGATTTTGATGAAAGACAAAACATGTAATAGACTAGAGCCTAGGATCCTATGTATTTAGACTCTATAGTAAAAATCTCTAAGTATAGGACCAGGAGGCTTGATGATCAAGATTGAGAGTGTGAAGACCTTGCTGCATAAAAACTTAAAATATTCTAAGTATAAATCTCTGCAGCAGGCTGCTTGAAAAGGATGCTGGACGCTCACTGCACAAGGATGCTGAGTTTCCTAATAGTACACAAGACAAAGTAAGCTGAAGCCGACTGAAGAACCAGGAAGCTTTAGCAACCTGATCAGAAGCAGTTACCTCGAAATCCGTGTACAAGGTTTACGTTAGGCACATCCGCAAACTCATCCAATCAAATGATGCTACGTATCAAAAGCAAAAAGGAAGTATGAAGATATGTCAGACTGGTATGTTGATTGCAGCAACAGATACGTACAATCTCAACAACGTTGTACGAGCAAATCAGAAGGACCCACGTTGCCTCATGCATACTGCGAGAAGGAAGCTCTCTCCAATGGGCAGATTTCTAATTGCCTATAAATAATAAAATAACTGGACTTGGAAGACACTTGAAACCTGAAACTTTTGCTATCAAAACGCTTAAGCTATCCAACGCTCTATCTTTCCATTCTTGGAAGTTTCAAGTCCAGTCTATTGCAGCAAGCACACTCTATCTAGAGAGTTATCTATACAAAAGCTTGTTGTCTGTGTTGTTGAAGAAAACCACTTTATTTACTTTCATTGACTGTTAGGAGTTGCTTGATCAGAGGCTATTCCTGATCAAGTATTTACGTTTTTAGTAGAAGAACAACAGCTCTGTGTTGGCTAGTTGAGTTTGGTCACTGTGCAGTAACCCTGTGTCGGAAACACTGACAGTTCTTGTTAAGTTTAGGTTGTCTAAGCGAGGCTTGTGTAAATCAACCCTTATACTTAACAAAGTTCCTCCTTGAGAAGGAGTAGAGAGGACGTAGAGGGATTACTCCACCCTTGAACCTCTATAAACCATTATGTTTATTTTTGATATAGCTTACTGCTGTTCTTATCATTGTTATTGCTTATCTGCTTATATCTCTCACAAGCATATCAACTGTTTTCAGAAAAGAAGCTTTGGTTTATGAGAATTTCCGTTGTGCATAAAACTCATTTTCTCTAAGCTCACTAAAGGTAACTGTTCAAACAGTAACCTTCAGGACAGTAAGGTCTTTAGCAATCTGCCTGAGTGACTTATCATTCGATTTTAAAAGAAAAAGTTTGAAAACTGAGTAGCTTATTCACCCCCATTGAAGCCTACTACCACTTAGGACCAACAAGTGGTATCAGAGCGGGTTGAATTAAATGTCCAATCTAACTGATCAATGCCTGATCCCTGCTTTCTGAAAATCCTCTCTTTGTTTTTAAAATTCATAAGCATACCAAACATGGATTCCCATAAAGTGACTATGTTTTCCATTGAAGAATATGATAATTGGAAAATTCACATGCAGGCACATCTTTCAGCCATGTATGATAAGATGTGGTATGTCATTACTGAAGGACCACAAAGGATCACCAAAGTAAACCCATTATTTGCCAGGGCCATTTATGAATCAGCTGATAGACAAGGAGATGCAGAAGTCATTCCACATCTAGTTGTTCTGGAAAAACCTAGAGAAGAATGGACGACTGACGAGAGGAGGCGAGCAAACCTTGACAACGTTGCAAATAACGCACTATTCCTCACTCTCTATAAAGGAACCTTCAGCAAGGTGAAAACTTGCAGGACCGCCAAAGAATTATGGGAAAAGCTCGAGCAAATATGCGAAGGCACTGAGCTCACTACAGAGAACAAAGTCTCTACAGCTACCCAGAAGTTCAAACTGTTTGAGATGGTACCTGGAGAAACCCTAGAACAAATGTATCTAAGGTTTATATCCATGATCAACGAGCTTGAGTCCCTGGACAAGATCTACACACAACAGGAGAAAAACATGAAGGTGCTAAGAGCCCTTCTACTAATAGCAAGACAACAGCCCTAAGAGTGTCCATGGATTTAAAATCTATGAGTACATTCGATCTCTTCTCAGACCTCAAAGCCTTCGAGTTCAACATCAACAGAAGAAAGATGGAAACTAAGGGAAGCAACTCGAAGGTCACTGTACTGACTGCAAGACAGCCTCAGGAAGCTAAGAAATCTAAAGATCAGACAGCTAGGCTATTACAGAAGAAGAACTGGCATTGCTTCTGAAGAAGTTCCAAGAGTTCATTAGAAGGAACTCAAGAACAGATGGCTTTAGTAAAAAGCGAAATGAAACTGGAACCAGTGGGCAGGCACCTCAGTCAAATACCAAAGCTACTGACCTGTGCTACAACTGCAGGAAGCCAGGTCACTATGCCAGGGATTGCCCACATCATGAAGTCCACCGTTATCCAGAGGATGAACGAAAGGGGAGACAAGAAAGAAAAAGACAAGAGCGCCAAAGGCTGAGGGCACTGATCTGTGAGGCGGAGACCTCTCAGGTAACTACACCTGAGAAAGCACCTAAGAAGGTAGAGTAAACCACCGATAGTGACTCGGAGGATTCATCTTCATATGAAGAAACTCTAATCTGACTCATGGCCAAAAATGATGATTCAAAAGATGAGGTAATATATCTTAACCCTCCTGTTCAATTTGACAAGAGGTTGAACATGATTTGTGCTTTCAAACAAATCATGAGTGACTTCGAGCAGATTACCTCAACCCATGAGGAGCTGAAGCTAGAAAATGTAAAGATTAAGAGAGAGCATGCTTCGCTAGAAAGACTACTTGTCCTAGAATAATCAAAAAGCCAAGGATGCAGTGACCTCAAAGCTGAAATCATTAAGCTCAGTCTGCAAGTCACTAAGCTGATAAATGAGAAGAAGGTTCTCACTGAAACTATCAATACCTTAAATAAATCCTCCAAAGACTTGGATGCTATGCTAAATATCCAAAGAAGTCTAAAGGATCATGCTGGCATAGGCTACTGTGGAGAAGCTTCCACTTCTACAGCCAGCACCTGAAAGGCACCTACATTTTTGCATGCAGTTATTCCCCATCAAAATGAATTACCTAACTTAGGGGGAACTGCAAGTAGAAGTGTAGGAAGCTTGGATGGAAAGGGAAAGAGACTCCTTTCAGGTACCTACGACAGTAAGTCTGTCAGAAACTGGCTCCAGCAACCTAAGTATGCGGGAAGCATGAGTCATAGACAGCAGCCAAGAAAGGGCAAAAGGTCTCTAGCACCCTATCTGTCACATGCCTATATGTCTAAAACTAATGGAACCTATATTCCTAAGTGGCAGAAGAAGAAATCACTTGCACACAAAGCACACATGTAGTATTTTAAAAATACTGGTAAAATTTCAGGAATCAACAAGAATTATAAGAAAAAGATTGTTATAAAGCAAGTATGGGTTCTTAAGAAGATAATGAAATTTAACAAGAAAGGACCTGTACTAGTATGAGTAACTAAATAGAAGTGATTTCTCTTTGATTGCAGGAACTTGTGACAAGAAGCAGTAAGGAAATATGGTACATTGACAGCGGCTGCTCAAGACACATGACAGGGAACCAGAAGAGCCTTATCGCCTTAAGAAGCCAAGAAGTCAAAAGATCAAACAACTAACTTAGAGGCTACTGCAGAGAATGACATGACTTACTCCTGAAGAAGTTCTAGAAATTTAAAAAGAAGAATTCCAGAACAGACAGCTTCAGAAAGAAAAGGAACGATGCAGGAACCAGCGGGCAGGCACCTCAGTCTAACGCTAAAGCTATTGACCTGTGCTATAACTGTAGGAAGCTAAGTCACTATGCCAGAGACTACCCATATCCTAAAGTTCATTGTTATCCCGAGGATGAGTGAAATAAGAGACAAAAGAAGAAGAGGCAGGAGCGCCAGAAGCTAAGGGCGCTGATCGGTGAAACTGAAACCTCTCAGGGAGCTACACCTAAAAAGGCACCTAAGAAGGATGAGTCAACCACCGACAGTGACTCAGAAGATTCATCATCTTAAGATGAAGCGCTTATCTGCCTAATGGCCAAGAACGACGAATCAGAAGAGGAGGTAGTTTATCTTAACCCTCCTGTTAAAATTGATGAGAGGTTGAACATGATTTGTGCTTTTAGACAAATCATTAGTCACTTTGAGAAAATTACCTCAACACATGAGGAGCTTAAACTAGAAAAGCTAAAGAGTGAGCATGCTTCGCTCGAAAGGCAATTGGCCCTTGAAAAGCTAAAGAGCCAAGCATGCAGTAACCTTAAAGCTGAAGTATGTAAGCTGAATTTGCAAGTCACAAAGCTAGAAAGAAAGAAGAAAGTCCTCACTGAAACACTAAATACTTTTAACAAATCTTCAAAAGATTTGGATGCCATGTTAAACATTCCAAGGAGTCTGAAAGATCACACAGGTATAGGTTACTGTGGAGAGTCTTCTACCTTAACAACAAGCTCCTCAAAGGCACCTACATTCGTGCTTGCAGTTGTCCCTCACAAAAATGAATTACCTAACTTAGGGGGAATTGCAAGCAGAAATGTAGGAAGCTTTGCAGGAAAGGGCAAGAGACCCCTTACAGAGACCTATGACAGTAAGCCTGTTAGAAGCTGGCTCCAGCAACCTAAGTTTGCTAGAAGCACAAGCTATAAGCAGCAACCTAGAAAGGGTAAAATATCTTAAACTTCCAATATCCCAAAGACCTCAATGTCTAAATCTAAAAGAACCTGTGTTCCTAGAAGGCACAGAAGGAAGCCACAAGCACACACATCACGGATGCAATATCCTAAGGATACTGGTAGAAACACATGAAGCAACAAGACTCATAACAAAAAAATTGTTGTAAGGTAAGTATGGGTTCCTAATAAGAAAAATGATACTAACCAGAAATGACCCGTACTTTTATGAGTTCCTAAACAGAAGTAACTTCTTTTTTTTACAGGAACATGTGACAGGAAGTAGCAAGGACATATGGTACATTGATAGCGGCTGCTCCAGGCACATGATAAGAAACCAGAAAAGCCTGATCAACTTCAAAGCTTCAGAAGGACCTAAAGTCATATTCGGAGGTAACTCCAAAGGAAGCACAAAGGGCACTGGAGACCTGATCAAAGGAAAGACCTGCATCAAAGAACTATCACATGTAGAAGGCTTGAAATACAATCTTCTATGTATAAGCCAATTCTGTCATAAAAGTTATTGCGTGGAGTTTATCCTTAACAAGTGCCTGATTAAAGACAACAAAACTCAAGAGGTGAAGCTTAATGGAACAAGGAAAGGAAATGTATATGTTGCTGATTGGGAATCAGTAACTACAGCGACCTATTTCATAGCTAAAGGAACCCTTGAAGCAAGCTGGCTGTGGCACAAGAGGATGAGCCACCTGAATTTCAAGACCATGAACAAGCTAGCAAGGAAATGCCTAGTAAGAGGCCTACCATATATGGTGTACAAGAAGGAAGCTATCCGTGGAGCATGCCAGAAAGGAAAGCAAGTAAAAAAGCTCCTTCAAAAGCAAGACTCACAGGTCAACAAAAAGAGTACTGGATATGCTGCACATGAACTTATTTGGACAAATTGAACCGATAAGCATAGCTGGAAAAAAGTATATTATAGTAGTAGTAGATGACTACTCATGGTTCACTTGGACGCTATTTCTAGCAAATAAATAGGATACTCAACAACGTCTACTAGAGTTCCTGAGGAAGCTGGAGTCGGAAAAGAGCTTGAGCATAGATAAGATCAGAACAGATAGAGGAACGGAATTTACAAACAAATTCAACGTAGCCTACTGTTCAGACAATGGAATCAAGCATGAATACTCAGTAGCCAGGACACCTCAACTGAATGGAGTTGATGAACGAAGGATAGGACACTAAAGGAAGCTACCAGGAGGACGATAGCAGAAACACAACTACCGAAAAGATTTTGGGTAGAGGCAACCAACACTGCATGCTATACACAAAATAGATGCTTAATCAACATGGATTTAAATAAGACTCCTTATGAACTGTGGTATGATTACTCTCCCAATATAGCTTACTTTCATATCTTTGGTTACAGGTGCTTCGTGCTGAACAATGGAAATGAATATCTCAAGACTTTCGATGCCAAATCAGATGAAGGAGTATTCTTAGGATATTTGTCGGTAAGCAAAGCCTTCAGAATGTTCAACAAGAGAAAACTTGTTGTAGAAGAATCTGTACATGTGGTTTTTGATGAACCACATTGTAGTAAGGCTGATATAAAAGAACTCCAAGAATAAATGGATAAAACTCACATCAGCAACAATCATGTTGAATGTATTGATGTGCAGTTACCTAATCTTCAACATGATGCACAGTTGAAATACATTTCAAGCAACACTTCTTTTCTAAAAACCGATGCAAAGCTTAAAGATGATATACAGATGATAAGAGCAGATAGGCAAAGAAAATAACAAGATCAACTGAAAGCAATGCAGTAAAGAACACAACAATTTATAGAGGTTCAATGGTGGAGTAATCCCTCTACGTCCTCTCTTCTCCTTCTCAAGGATGTACTTTGTTAGATCAAAGAGGTTGATTTACACAAGCCTCGCTTAGAGAACCTAGACTTAACAAGAACTGTCAGTCTTTCCCACTCAGGGTTACTGCACAGTGACCAAACTCCTCTAGCCCACACAGAACTCTTATTCTTCTACAAAGAACGTATACACTTGATCAGGAACAGCCTCTGATCAAGCAACTCCTCAACAGTCTAAAAGGAAAGATTTATTTGCCAACACAGGCAGTAAGATTAAGAATGATGAGCTCTTTAAGGCTGAAAGTAGTTTGCTGCTAGACTGGACTTGAAACTTCTAATGATTTGAGAATATTTCGTTTGATAGCTTGAGTGCTTTGTTTGTAAGAGTTTCAGATGCGTTTCAAGTGTCGGTCTCCTCATATTTATAGGCGATTTTTGAATTTTTGTCCATTGGAGAGTGACCCATCCTTGCAGCTTTCGTAGAGTAACGTGGCATCTTTTTATTTGTCCGTACACTGGTTGTTGATGATGTACTTGACAGTTGCTGCAATTGCGTTACCTAGTCTGTCATTTCTTCAGACTTCCTTTTTGTGTTTGATACGTGGCGTCTCTTGATTGGTTGAAAGTGCGGCTTGTGCCTAACGTAAACCTCATACACGGCTTTCAAGATAATTTCTACAAAATCAGCTTGCTGATGCTTACTGATGCCTCAGTCAGCTTCAGCCTATTTTTTATCCATCTAGCAGTAAGCAAATTTAGTATGCTTGTACAGTGTCGGGCCAATATCCTTTTTCAGCAGCCTGCTGCTTGCATGTATCTTTTTCGGTTTTTAATGCAGCAGGGTCTTCATCTTTTATCCTTTGATCTTTAAGCCTCCTGATCCTATATTATGAGAAATTTACAAAGGAAACTAAATACGTAGAATCCTGGGCCCTAGTTTATTACATGTTTTGTCATTCATCAAAATCTATACAATGTTCCTTACAATTTTACCCCTTTTTGATGATGACAAAACTTCCTTTAAGAAGATCAAAGATCTACAAGAAGCCATATAGGTTTAATCATTCATACCAGAGCAAGATAAATCAATAGATAATACGAGCAATGAGATTTAAGATAAGGTCACAAGTGGTGAGCTTTTAAAGGTATGGGTACAGTGTTCATTGAGAGGATAAACTCTAACGAAATTAAAGCAAAGATAGAATCAAACATTTTTCAACAAGAAATATAAGAAAGTAGAAAGTAGAGAGATGGGGAAAGTTCACTTTGGAGATAGCTTCAACCAGGAGGCTATTGGTCTTCTTTCATTCTTTGATCCCTTCTACCAATTTGAGAGAGATTCCTGATAAGTTGGTTCCATTATCCTCTTTATCTCAGGAGTTTCATCATACCTCAACCAAAAGTCTTCACAGAAAGGAATAATTTCTCGTCTGTCCATTTTCCCTTCCAGCTTCATCAGAATAGGGAGTACACCTTTACTGGCAAGATTTTTATAGCATTGGAGTCCATCACGATTAGTTTTTCCTTTGAGGATGGTGAAAGCCTTGCATAGAATGGTGTAGTACTTCATATATTGCGCTCGCTTGAAGTCTTTGATTTGTTGAAATTCTGGATTTCTGGTAGTAGGAAGGTCGATGTCTGGAAGTTGCCATTCTTTGAAGTTGGAGCGCCGAATATCTAGGCTTCCATTCAGAAAGTCGATAAGAGATTTTGGTGCTTTGGCTTCATTTTTCGCAATAGCTTTGTTGGTCCAAAAACTGCTATATGTAAGCTTAGAGGGGGGGGGGGTGAATAAGCCTACCTTCCTTTTCCCTTTTTCTTCTGACTCTTTCGGCTTACTTCTAATATCAGTAACCTTTTGGGAGGTTACTGATTAGAGTGGTTTGCAGAAGCTTATTACTGAGCCGAGTAGAAGATGTGTAGCTTTACAAGAGAGAGTGTATATATGCATGAAATGCAGTAAGCATATAAAGACGCAAGGATGTATAGAGGTTCAAAGATGGAGAAATCCTTCTACATCCTCTCTATCTCCACACAGGAGGGAACCTTTGTTAAGCTGGTTGATTTACATAGACCTATCTATTACAACCGACCCTTAACAAGTAAGTAGTAAGCCTTCACACAGATACTTACCTACTTTCCCTTGACCCACACAGGATCCTACTCTAACCACCCAGGGTCCTCACTTTCTCTCCTAGAAAGTGGTAAACTCAGCAGGACATTACTCCTCGCATTGAGTACTCCGAGACAACCTTTTAAAGAGGTTTATCTCCTTTTTCTTTAACTGGGTGCAGCAAGCTTGGCCTTCATATGCAGACTGATTCTGCTGAAGCTTGTTGTTGACTGGTAGACTAGGTATGCGTCTTCTTGGGGTGTGGAGTGTTCAAGCTCTTCTTCTTTTCATCAGCTCTCTTTAAACACTATCTTTTCTAAGGTTCCCCCTTCTTCTGCGCTTCTCTCTTTTAAGCTCTTCTCTCTTCTTTTGCGCTTCTCTCTGTGAGCTTGGATATTCTGATGTGCTCACTTCTTTTCTCTCTTGCACACTCTGTGCTTCTCTCACACACTCCCATTTTCAGTCTTCAGTCCTCCTCTTTATAGGGTGTGAAATCTGCCCGTTGAAGGTAGAGAAATTTCCATCATTTCTGCGCCGCACTCCTGACACACGCCAACTTTTCGCTTCCTACAACATAAGACATCAGATAGACCAAAACAGGGGAACCTCTCGTTGCCGCTAGCCGCTCGTCGCAGCTTGCCGCTCGTCATCGCTCGCTGCGGCTCCACCTTCTCTCACTCCTCGTCGCCGCTCGCTGCTCGCCGCCGCTCGCCGCCGCTCGCCGCTGCTCGCTCCTCGTCACCGACCGCAGCGATTTGGAAGTGTAGAAATCGATTTACCTAAGTTGATTTGGAAGTAGCTAGGGTTGATTTTCCCCCTTTTTACCACAAGTATAATTTCTTCTAAAGTTAAAATCTTGCTAGTCATTTTTTTAATCCATTTTTTACTATATATTATAATTTCTAAAGTTAACTACTTTTACTATATATTATATAAATTTCTTAACTATATATACTAAATTACTAAAAGGTGGAGATTAGCAATTCACACATTTATTAATTTTTAATTTAATTCATTATACATCAATCATATACTTTAACTAGTATGAAACGCATGTAATACACGGATTATTATAAAATTATATTAAATTTACTAAATTTTAAAAAAATTATTATTTATATAAGAAAAATATATATGATTTTATATAATGCACAATGTTTAATTTAACATTTTAAAAAGACGTAATCTGATTTATGTATTATAATTTCATTAGTTTTATTAAATTATGTTTAGAAAACTCATATATTATAAATGTGATTAAGAGATTTAATTCCACACTTAGTCATATAATAAGGATTATATATAAATTAAACCAAAATATATAAATGTGTAGTATGTTATATATAATATATTTATTAATTATATAATAAACAAAAAATCAATATCTAGTCACAACACATTTTTAACTAAAGATATTATCAAATCTATAAAACTCATATATTATAAATGTGATTAGGTGATTTAATTCCACACTTAGTCATATAATAAGGGTTGTATTATGAATTAAACCAAAATATATAAATTTGTATGTAGTATGTTATATACATATATATATATATTTATTAAATTATTACTTATATAATTAACAAAAAATAAATATCTAGTCATTACACATTTTTAACTACAGATATTATCAAATGTATATTTACTAAATTTATTATTTAGTATGTTATATATATATATATATATATATATATATATTTCTTATTTAATTATATAGTTGATAGCATATAAATTTATAGTCACAACACACTTTTCACTACAGATATTATCAGTTGTATATTATATAGTTAATAGCATATAAACAACACACTTTTAACAACAAATATTATCAGTTGTATATGAATAAATTGCACGCTAATAGACAACAGATATGAAGTGTTGTTAAAGTTGTTGTCTATTCTCGAGAAAACATGGGAATAGACAACAAAGCATAAAATCTGTTGTCTATTAGCGTAAAAACACGCTCAAAGACAACAGATTTCTTAATATCTGTTGTAAATATTAGTAACGACAACAATTTAGACAAAATCTGTTGTCTACTCAGTGTTGTCTATTAGCGAAATTCTTGTAGTGATTTTTCTAGAGTTGCTGCTCTACTTAAAGCCTTATGGAATGTCAGTTTTTTTTTTAACAGACTTAGTACAGCGTACCCATTTTGGATTGAGCTTCTTCTTCTTGCCCCTTAGCTTGGTATCATCAACATTTTCCTCCGTGGTTGCTAGCTTGTCCATAGCTACAGCCTTGAAGCTTCCTCTGTATGTTCAACAACATATCTTCTTTGTTGATCAACTCCATGTTTGTCTCCTCCATGATATATAAGGACGTTGCTCCATGTGCATGGCTTTCTTCTTCGCAGTCCTTCCATGGCAGCTTGCTGTTCCCCCTCAAAAACAGCTTTTCTTCACAACGCAGCTTGATTTTCTACATGTTTTAGCTGTTTGTTGTCTTCACATCAATCATATCCCTTTTCGAGCAAAGGGCAGTGAAATGATCTTTGATGTGGGGGTGAGAGGGAGAGAGAGTTTTGAGAAAGACGCTTTTTCACAGATGGGATCTGGATAGATCGATTAGATCTTTTGTTCATCCATCTGCTCTAATACTACTTGTTGGTATCAGATTGACCATTGAGCAAGGATGAAAAATCCACCTGCTCTGATACCACTTGTTGGTATCAAATAGATTAGCTGATGGATGATCCAACCTGCTCTGATACCACTTGTTGGTCCTAAAACTGCTGTAGGTACGCTTAGAGGAGGGGGTGAATAAGCTTACCTTCTTTTTTCCTTTTTCTTTTAACTCTTTCGGCTTACTTCTAATATCAGTAACCTTTTGGGAGGTTACTGATTAGAGTGGTTTGCGGAAGCTTATTACTGAGTCGAGTAGAAGATGTGCAGTTTTATAAAAGAGAGTGTATGTATGCATGAAATGCAGTAAGCATATAAAGACGCAAGGATGTATAGAGGTTCGAAGGTGGAGTAATCCTTCTACGTCCTCTCTTCCTCTACACAGGAGGGAACCTTTGTTAAGCTGGTTGATTTACATAGACCTATCTACTACAACCCACCCTTAACAAGTAAGTAGCAAGCCTTCACACAGATACATGCCTACTTTCCCTTGACCCACACAGGATCCTACTCTACCCACCCAAGGTCCTCACTTTCTCTCCTAGAAAGTGGTAAACTCAGCAGGACATTACTCCTCGCACTGAGTACTCCGAGACAACCTTTTAGAGAGGTTTATCTCCTTTTTCTTCAACAGGGTGCAGCAAGCTTGGCCTTCGTATGCAGACTGATTCTGCTGAAGCTTGCTGCTGACTGGTATAATGGGTGTGCGTCTTCTTTGGGTGTGGAGTGTTCGAGCTCTTCTTCTTTTCATCAGCTCTCCTTAAACACTCTCTTTTCTAAGGTTCCCCCTTCTTCTGCGCTTCTCTCTTTTAAGCTCTTCTCTCTTCTTTTGCGCTTCTCTCTGTGAGCTTGGATATTCTGATGTGCTCACTTCTTTTCTCTCTCGCATACTCTATGTTTCTCTCACACACTCCCATTTTCAGTCTTCAGTATTCAGTCCTCATCTTTATAGAGTATGAAATCTGCCCGTTGAAGGTAGACAGATTTCCATCATTTCTGCGTCGTACTCCTAACACACGCCAGCTTTTCACTTTCCACGTGTCTTCTTCTGATTGACTCATCTTCTCTTTTCTCTCTAACGGTAACTTCTTGTGTCTACCGGTAACTTTGACTTTTCTTCCCATGCCTGCTTTGCAGCTTCCTCCTCTGGCTTCACTCTGGAGCTTCCTCTTTCGGCTTGCTCCTTTTGGTGGCTCGAGGCTTCTGTTGCATGCTGCCTGTGCAGTATGCTTTCGGCATAGTCTTCTAGGTAGCTTCCTGTCCCGCTGTGTTCTGTTTTGGCGAGGTTCCTTCCAGTAGATTCCTGAAGTCAATAGTATCCTTATTAGTTCATCTGATTCTTTATAACCTTTCTCTTTAGTATCCTTCCATTGACACTTTCTCTGTTTCTTTTTATTCTTCTGTGGTAACTCTATTGCAGTAACCTATCCTTAGATTGATTATGCATATTAAAGTTATTTTAAGGATTTGTCTCATCAAAACATTCTACAAATGTATCCAACAAGCTTCAACGTCAGGTTGCTTCTGAGGCGGGAAGAATTTGTTCATGCTTTCCTTTGCTAGCTTCTTATAGGTGGCATCTGATTCTAACAAAATCTCTTCGACTCTTCTCATTTTCTCCTCCCTTTCTTTTGTTCCTCTCCTAAGGCCAGGGTGGACACTCAAAATATCATCAGATTTCCTTTTGATTGAGCTACTATCTGGATGTCTTCTGGAGTTTCCTCAATCGCCTCCCAAATCCTTCCTTTGTAGAATAGCAAGCTGCCTGTAAGTGGAAGGTTCCTGCTGCTTTTCTTGCTCTATCTTCTTAGGTGCATTTTCCCCCTTTTTGTTATCATCAAATTCCTGTCCTACCACAAACCTCATCAACAAATGCACACTTGATAATAGGTCACTATGATCCTTTAAAATGTGTTTTTGGTCAAACTGAGTTTCTTCAATTTTGTTGAGGGAAGAAGATACGGTTTTCTGTTCCAGCTCGTCTCCAGCAGTTTATTCTCTTGTTTGTTGAGCTTGTTGTTTATGTTTGTGATTGTGTGAACAAGTTCAGTGAATTTGTTCATAGAGTTGACAGTTGTCTGGAGCTTTGTCAAAGACACATTGAGAGTGTCTAAAACAAAGGTAGCTTTAAACCTGTCTCTTCTGGCCTCTGCTCTCATCAAACGACTTGCATCGGTCAGAGACTTGCCAACCTTTTCAACTATTTGAATTACATCTTCAATGGATTTGTCTTCTGAAACTTGTGTAGATAGAGAATGAGTTAGTATGTTGGATTTTCTAGCTCCAGTTGCACCCTGTTCACTGGGTGAACCATCATCGCTGTTGGAGGGACTGGATAACCAGTCTTCAAGATTTTCCTCCTCATCTATTACTACATCCTGAGAGGGCCCTGTCTTCTCCTGCGCTTTCTTCACATCTATCTGTTTTTCTGAAATCTTCTCAACAGAAGGCTCTTTAGAGGCAGCCTCTTCAGTAGTCGACTTATTCAGAGTAATCTGTTCTGCTGGATTTTCATTAATAGTAGGCTCTATGTTAGCAGCATGTTCTGTTGCGGCCTCCTCTGCAATCGTCTCTTTACGATTCGCAGGATCTACAGAGATTACACCCTCCATCTCCGTTGGTGTAATTTCCTCAGCCGTTTTATCAGCCTCCATTGGTGTCTTATCAACAGAGAGTTCTGGCACTGAGGTCACTTCTTCTATGATTGCTGATTTTTGTGTTTCTTCAAGAGCAGCAGCAACCGCAAGAACATCCAACCTTTTTCCGGAGTAGTTGGTAACTCTATCATCGGGAGTCAGCTTTTCTCAAGGTGGTAGGAGAGCTTTCAAGAGCAGGTACTTCTCCAACTATATATGATGTTACGTCCTCCTTATTTGGCAAGATCACAATATCCACCAGTTGACTGTATGCCCCGTTGGATTCATCTTTTGATGCGGAGGGTGAAGAATTCTTCTGACTGATCAGTGGAGCATTTAAAGGATGTTTAATTGATACTGCTCCAATGGATGATCCTTCACCTGGTTGAATGAGCACAGCCTTATGCTTCCTTCTTGTTTCCACTACACTGGCATCTAAGGCCTGTTTCTACATCCTTTCTTCTGTTTCATCTATTCCAAAGGCTTCTGCTAGTTTTTCATCAAATCCCACATCATCACCTGCATTGAGCTGTCCAGCAGCTGGTTGTAGAATAATATCATACTTGTAGAAGTCAGGTTGCTCGATTGGATTCTTTCCCTTTAGTGTCCTTGGGGAATGTGGAGGTAGTTCAAGAAGTGTGGCCTGCCTTTTCTTATCTGCAAGAGCAACCAGTTTAGCTTCTGCTTCATAATTTTCTGTAAATTCACTCCACTTCCTTCTCCGCAGTCCTATCAAGAACCTTGAATCCAGTACCTTTTCTTCTCTTATATTAGATACCTCAGCCCAGTTTAGTGCCCATTCTTCCTCTGTAAATAGTCCTTCCCATTCAAGCATAAGTGGACTGGGAATATGTCGATAGTTCCACCATGTCATAAACATTTCCCATTGCTTCTTAAATTCTTCCTTCATCTTGGTTATGTCCAGGACTACTTCAGGTTCAGAGTCCTCAGTACTCTCTTCTTCCTACATTTCTAACTGCTTCTGTGCCTGAGCAGTTACCTTTTGTACAGTTTTTTTTTGCCTGCTCAGTGGTCTGAATCTCCGATTCAACATCCTTATCCTTGCTTGGAGGAGCAGGGAGCATCAACATAGGTGATGATGATGCTTCATCATCAGAAATTCTTATCTTCCTCTTCACCACTTGTTTCCCCCTCACCCTTACACTCCTCTTTTATTTCTCTTGCCTAGGTGGAGAAGCAGTAGCTGCTGAGCTTTCCTCCTCAGATGTGCTTTCTTGCATTATTTCTCTTTGAGCTTCTTTTTCCTTCACCGCAGTAGTCTTAGTTCCTTTCTTGGCAAAGATTATGTCATAGCCTATGAACTTACCCCTTTGAATGAGATTACCCTTTGACAGGTCGTGACTAGTAAACCACATGATGGTGTTGATCACTAGTCCATAAGTTGGCTTGCCTACCTTCTTCTCCACTTCCTCCTTGAGTCTGGTAAAGACATATTCTGCCCAGTTTATCTCCTCAGCTTCCATTAGGGCCATCATCATCCTGTACCTCATGTTGGTACATTTGTCAAAAGAACCAGAACGATTCTCAATAATATGGTAGTAGATGTCATGGAGCATCTGATACTCCACCTGAAAGAGTTTTTTGTTACCACTCTTGGTCAGCATCAGCAGGTCTTCCGAGCCGGTGAATCTTTTCTAGTAACCTTCCACCAACGCCTCCCCATAGGTGGCAAATTCGCCACCATCCATTCCTTCAGTGGGCAGTTGAAAGATCTTTCCTAGTAGATTGGAAGTAATCTAGATAGTCTTCTCACCAGAAGGAGCAAGCCGGAAGAGGAAGCTCCGAAGTGAAGCCAGAGGAGGAAGCTGCAAAAGAGGCATGGTGAGAAAAGTCAAAGTTACCGGTCGACACAAGAAATTACAGTTAAAGAGAAAAGAGAAAAGAAGTCAATCAGAAGAAGACACGTGGAAAATGAAAAGCTGACGTGTGTCAAGAGTGCGGCGCAGAAATGATGGAAATCTGTCTACCTTCAACGGGCAGATTTGACACCCTATACAGAGGAGGACTGAAAACTGAAAATGGGGGCGTGTGTGAGAGAAGCATGAAGTGTGCAAGAGAGAAAGGTAGTGAGCACATCAGAATATCCAAGCTCACAGAGAGAAGCGCAAAAGAAGAGTGAAGAGGTTTAAAGAGAGAAGCGCAGAAGAAGGCGGAAGCCTTAGAAAAAAGACTGTTCAAGGAGAGCTGATGAAAAGAAGAAAAGCTCGAACACTCCACACCCCAAGAAGATGCACACCTAGTCTACCAGTCAGCAGCAAGCTTTAGGAGAATCAGTTTGCATACGAAGGCGAATCTTGCTACACCCAGTTGAAGAAGAAGGAGATAAACCTCTCTGAAAGGTTGTCTCGGAGTACTCAGTGCGAGAAGTAATGTTCTGCTGAGTTTACCACTTTCTAGGAGAGAAAATGAGGACCCTGGGTGGGTAAAGTAGGATCCTGTGTGGATCAGAGAAAGTAAGCAAGTATCTGTGTGAAAGCTTGTTACTTACTTGTTAAGGGTGGGTTGTAATAGATAGGTCTATGTAAATCAACCAGTTTAACAAAGTTTCCCTCCTGTGTGGAGGAAGAGGACGTAGAAGGATTACTCCACCTTCGAACCTCTATACATGCTTGCATCTTTATCTGCTTACTGCACTTCATGCATACATACACTCTCTCTTATAAGCTGCACATCTTCTACTCGTCTCAGTAATAAGCTTCCGCAAACCACTCTAATCAGTAACCTCCCAAAAGGTTATTGATATTAAAAGTGAGCTGAAAGAGTTAGAAGAAAAAGGGAAAAATAAGGTAGGCTTATTCACCCCCCAAGCCTACTTACACCAGTTTTGGGCCAACAAGTAGTATCAGAGCAAGTTGGTCATCCATCAGCTAATCTATCTGATACCAACAAGTGGTATCAGAGAGGGTGGGTTATTCATCCTTGCTCAACGGTCCATCTGATACCAACAAGTGCTATCAGAGCAGATGGATAAATAAAAGATCTAATCGATCTATCCAGATCCCATCCGTGAAAAAGCCTCTCTCTCAAAAATCTCTCTCTCTCTCTCTCTCTCTCTCTCTCTCCCTCTCTCTCCCTCACATCAGAGATCATTTCACTGCCTTTTGCTCTAAAAGGATATGATTGATGTGAAGACAATAAATAGCAAAAAAAAATGTAGAAAATCAAGCTGTGTTGTGAAGAAAAGATGTTTCTGAGGGGGAACAGCAAGCCACCAAAGGAAGGACTGCGAAGAAAAAAGCCATGCACAAGGAGCAACGTCCTTATCTATCATGGAGGAGACCAACATTGAGCTGATTAACAAATAAGATATGTTGTTGAACATACAGAGGAAGCTTCAAGGCTACAGCAATGGACAAACTAGCAACCATGGAGGAAAATACTGAGGATGCCAAGCAAAGGAGTAAGAAGAAGAAGCTCACTCCAGTCTCCAGACAGAAACAAGAATGAAAGAGGACATACTCTTTCAAAAGAACAATAATGACCAGGTACCTCGTTTCAATTCTATACTCTTTACTTCTGGTCATAATCATGTATATTCTATCAAAGAACTCAAGTGACTATACTCTAAGATAATGGAGTTTAAACTGTTGTCACTTGATTCTAATAATGAAAAAAGAGAATGAAGTCTGCATGTTTAATTCTATATTATAATGCTTCACTTTCTCATGCAAAGCCTCAAAGTAACCTGGAACAGTACTGCCAGTAACCCCATATATTAAAAGAGAAGACCATAAAGTAAGGGGGAACTTCCAGTACAAATCAAGGAAACTTTGAAGGCAAAAAGGTTAAAATCTTTGGAGTAGCCCAAAATGGGTACGTTGTAATTTATCTGAAAAAACCGACATTCCATAAGGAATTAAGCAGAACAGCAACTGCAGAAAAATAATTTTAAAAAAATAAAAATAAAATAATAATATATATATATATATATCCTTACTTACTATACCTTTGTCTATCTTGACTTGCTTAAAAACACCTGCACACACTATCACTCCTTGATATATAAAAGTCTTGAAGTAGCAAAAACTCTCTCTACAGTAACCATGGGCTGTAAAGATAGTCTAAGCTTCTGAAAGAAAACTAACCAATATCATACTTGTATGAGTACCTATACATGATATTTATTATGCAGGTACATCTGACAAAGAGTTAGTAAAATTAGGGGGAACCATTGACAAAATGACAAACTCTGACTATAGTATGCTGAACATTCGACTACTGGATACTAGGTCATGGGATAACAGGACGTTGCACACCTACACTCTTGATACCAAGCTACTGGATGCTAAGCTACTTGAAATCAAGAGCACTTGTCATTGAGTCAATAGAAAAGGTAGAAGGACTCAAAAGGAATAGATAAAATTCTGATGAAGAGAAACGCTGGATACTAGGACATTGATTACTAGCTCGCTGAATAGCAGGATGCTGGACATCAGGATGCTAGATACCAGGCTGATTGGAAATTAGGTCGCTGGGTGGCAGGACGCTAGATATCAGGATGCTAGATACCAGGGGCTGGAAACTAGATCGCTGAACACTAGGTCGCTGGGCAATAAGACGCTAAATACCAAGAAATTGGACACTAGATC
Organism: Scutellaria baicalensis; assembly: GCA_005771605.1. NCBI lineage: Eukaryota > Viridiplantae > Streptophyta > Magnoliopsida > Lamiales > Lamiaceae > Scutellaria > Scutellaria baicalensis. The sequence continues at coordinate 7,509,939 of CM016725.1, read as the reverse complement.
GATGAACATCAGGTCGCTGGGTATCAGGATGTTAGACATCAATGTACTGGACAATAGGTTACTTGACATCAGAATTTATCATCATGTTACTAGATAAAGGGATCTCTTGGATGTTACAAGTCAAAAACAGTTACTGAGAAAATATTTTTTGGTAACTTGCGTACATTTAAAGGAGATCACCTTTTCCAGAAATAGACTACCTTTTTAAAACCCTAAAAGAATTCCAGCCGTGCGATCAAAATAATCCAAAGGTGGAGATCAAGCAGTTGACCACGTCATCTCAAACAAAGGAGAAAATACATAAAGTTGTAGAAACTGTCAACACCTTTATTGGAAACCGGTGGAGCAGTTAATGAGATCTCAGAAGATCCAACTGCAACAGGGAGTATCTCTATCCCTATAAATACATGCACTCTTATTCTTCATAAAGCATAAAAATATATCATCTCCCTTTATCTCATGATTATGTTCATCATGGAACCTGATTGTTGGAAACCCTTCTCTTCATCTCTTCCAAAAGACGCATTCACTGCAAATAATCAACCAAGCACATCCCAAATCGCATACTGTCACCTCTCACGCTTAACACTTGCTAAGCAAGTCTTCCTTAGAAGACTTGATCTTCTAGCATTCTCTTCTCACCTCAGCCTTAAGGGAACCTGAGGCCAAGCACCCAGATTCTCCTCTTAGAGGACATAGAAAGAATAAAGGATCCTTCTCCAGTCATCCCCGAGCTTAAAGCTCATTTTTAATGATGTCAAAAAGGGGGAAGAAACTGCGAAGGATCATGGAAGATCAAAAGTCTTACATGGAGGAAAAAAGAAGATTCCAGCCCGTCCACATGAAGATGTTGGAGGGGAAATGGATGATTCCTGCTTCCAAGGATTTGAGCAGATGATACAGCAGGAGGAGTTAGTGTGATTATGGAGAATGAAAGGCAGCAGCAAGCTACTGTATCATTCTCTCCATCTTCTCAGATCTCTTCCTCTGCTTCACTACTCTCTTCCAAAAAAGCCTCTTCTCCTCACCTTTAATTCTCTCTCTCTTTAAACTAAGAGGAAAATCAATTGGAAGCAGGTCCTTGCACCCAAAATCGGGAAGAGATAGAGAAGAAAGAAGCTCGTAAGAAGCTAAAGAGGAAAAGAAAGAAAGGAAAGAGCAAGAAGAATAGAAGAATGAATTTAGATAGGATGTTTATTGTAACTTTGCTTGCTGCATTGTAATATACACATTTTATCTTTATAAAATGTCTCCTGTTCTTCAAAAAGCTCATTCATTGTGCCCTTTCTTTTAGAGTTATATGTGATTTGTGTATAAAAGTAGTATACCCAATAAATGTCATACTTTAAATATGCTTTATGTGCTTGAGAGGTTATATTCTTTTGATCTTCTGTAAAGGTTTTGTCATCATCAAAAAGGGGGAAATTGTTGGATACATTTGTAGAATGTTTTGATGAGACAAATCCTTAAAGTAACTCTAATATTCATAACCAATCTAAGGATAGGTTACTGCAATAGAGTTACCACATAAGAATAAAAAGAAACAGAGAAAGTGTCAATGGAAGGATACTGAAGAGAAAGGTTATAAAAAATCGGATGAACTAATAAGGATATTATTGACTTCAGGAAGCTACTGGAAGGAACCTCACGAAAGCAGAACACAGCAGGACAGGAAGCTACTTGGAAGACCATGCCGAAAGAATACTGCACAAGCAGCATGCAACAGAAGCCTCGAGCCACCAAAAAGGAGCAAGCCGGAAGAGGAAGCTTCGAAGTGAAGCCAGAGGAGGAAGCTGCAAAGCAGGCATAGGGAGAAAAGTCAAAGTTACCGGTAGACACAAGAAGTTACCGGTAGAGAGAAAATAGAAGAGGAATCAATCAGAAAAAGACACGTGGAAAGTGAAAAGCTAGCGTGTGTCGGGAGTGCGGCACAGAAATGATGGAAATCTGTCTACCTTCAACGAGCAGATTCACACCCTATAAAGAGGAGGACTGAAGACTGAAGACTGAAAATAAGAGTGTGTGAGAGAAGCACATAGTGTGCAAGAGAGAAAAGAAGTGAGCACATCAGAATATCCAAGCTCACAGAGAGAAGCGCAAAAGAAGAGATAAAAGCTTAAAAGAGAGAAGCACGGAAGAAGGGGGAAGTCTTAGAAAAGAGAGTGTTTAAGGAGAGCTGATGAAAAGAAGAAGAGCTCAAACACTCCACACCCCAAGAAGACGCACACCCAGTATACCAGTCAGCAGCAAGCTTCAGCAGAATCAGTCTGCATACGAAGGCCAAGCTTGTTGCACCCAGTTGAAGAAGAAGGAGATAAACCTCTCTAAAAGGTTGTCTCGAAGTACTCAGTGCGAGGAGTAATGTCCTGCTGAGTTTACTACTTTCTAGGAGAGAAAGTGAGGACCCTGGGTGGGTAGAGTAGGATCCTGTGTGGGTCAAGGAAAAATAGGTAAGTATCTGTGTGAAGGCTTACTACTTACTTGTTAAGGGTGGGTTGTAATATATAGGTCTATGTAAATCAACCAGCTTAACAAAGGTTCCCTCCTGTGTGGAGATAGAGAGGACGTAAAAGGATTTCTCCACCTTCGAACCTCTATACATCCTTGCGTCTTTATATGCTTACTGCATTTCATGCATACATACACTCTCTCTTATAAAGCTGCACATCTTCTACTCGGCTCAGTAATAAGCTTCCGCAAACCACTCTAATCAGTAACCTCCCAAAAGGTTACTGATATTAGAAGTAAGCCGAAAGAGTTAGAAGAAAAAGGGAAAAGGAAGGTGGGCTTATTCACCCCCCCCCCCCCCCTCTAAGCCTACATACAGCAGTTTTAGGACCAACAAAGCTATTGCGAAAGATAAAGCCAAGGCACCATAATATCTTATCGACTTTTTGAATGGAAGCCCAAATATTCGGAGCTCCAACTTCAAAGAATGGCAACTTCTAGACATCGACCTTCCTACTACCAGAAATCCAGAATTTTAAGCGAGCGCAATATATGAAGTATTACACCATTCTATGCAAGGCTTCCACCATCATCAAAGGAAAAACTAATCATGATGGACTCCAATGTTATAAAAATCTTGCCAGTAAAGGTGTACTCCCTATTCAGATGAAGCTGAAAGGGAAAATGGACAGACGAGAAAGTATTCCTTTCTGTGAAGACTTTTGGTTGAGGTATGATGAAACTCTTGATAATAGAAGTGAGCCGAAAGAGTTAGAAGAAAAAGGGAAAAAGAAGGTAGGCTTATTCACCCCCCCCCCCTCCTCTAAGCCTACCTACAGCAGTTTTGGGACCAACAAGCTACCTGACTTGCAATCCAAGAACGAAGCTTAATTCTCCCATCATACTCATCTCAAACTTGGATTGCATTAGATTGGAAAACTTTCTGCATAGCTCTTTGTTGGTTGATCCAAATATGATGTCATCCACATAGATCTGAACATGCAGGATGTTGTCTCCATCCTGGAGTCTAAGTAAGGTTTTATCCACTTTGCCCTTCTTGAATCCATTATCCAGTAGGTATTTTGACAGGGTGTCATACCATACTCTTGGCTCCTGCTTCAGCCCATAAAGAGCCTTTCTTAGTCTATATACCATTTTATCAGGATTTTCTTCGAATCCTGGTGGCTGTTCAACATAAACTTTTTTTATCAGCATCCCATTCAAGAAGGCGCTCTTCACATCCATTTGATACACCGTGAGATTCTTGTATGCTGCATAAGCTAGAAAGATTCTGATTACTTCTAGTCTGGCTACAGGAGCAAAAGTTTCATCAAAATCAATGCCTCTTCCTGGTAATATCCTTTCGCCACTAGCCTAGCCTTGTTCCTTACAACTTGTCCTTCTTCATCTAGCTTTTTTTTTGAACACCCACTTGGTTCCAATGACTCCTTGATGAGTGGGTCTGGGAACCAGGTACCAAACTTGGTTTCTCTCAAATCCATTCAACTCTTCTTGAATGGCTTAAACCTAGTTGGTATCTTGTAGAGCTTTTTCTGGATGCTTTGGCTCTATATGTGATATAAAGCAAGCAAACATGGCCTCGTGTGGATTTGCTCTTCTCGTTCTTACTCCAAACGTGTAATCTCCAATAATCAGGTCTCTGGGGTGATCTTTTAGCCATCTTCTTCTAACTTCATCAGTTTGCTGGGGTTCCCTCTCTGTCAGATCTTGGTTCAGATCGGTAATCTGATCATTTTGAGGTTCCTGAGAGTTTTCAGGTTCTGGTATATAAGTAGGTACCTGCATGTTATGACCATGTATATCTTGGGATGGTAGCATTCTATCTGTATTTTGAAGATTTGGTAACTGCACATCAATATACTCAACATGACTGTTGTTGATGTGAGTTTTGTTCAACTCTTCTTAATGTTGCTCAATATCAGCCTTGCTACAATGTGATTCATTAAAGATCAGATGCACAGATTCTTCAACAACAAGTGTTCTCTTGTTGAAGATTCCGAAGGATTTACTTACCGATGAGTAACCTAGGAATATCCCTTCATCAGATTTGGCATCGAAGGTTTTGAGATATTCCTTTCCATTGTTAAGTACAAAGCACCTACATCCATAGATGTTAAAATAATCAACGCAGGGAGAGTAACCATACCACAGTTCGTAGGGTGTCTTGTTTAAATCCTTATTTATCAGGCATCTATTATGTGTGTAGCATTCTGTGTTGGTTGCTTCTGCCCAAAACCTCTCTGGTAGCTCAGCTTCGGCTAACATTGTTCTTGTAGCTTCCTTCAGAGTCCTATTTCATCTTTCAACAACTCCATTTTGCTGAGGTGTTCTGGCTGCTGAGTATTCGTGCTTGATTCCATTGTTTGAACAATAGTCTTCTATGAATTTGTTAGTAAATTCAGTTCCCCTATTTGTTCTGATCTTTACTATGCTCAGACACTTCTCTGTTTGCAGCCTTCTCAGGAACTCTGGTAGACGTTGCTGAGTATCAGATTTCTTTGCAAGGAAAATCGTCCAAGTGAACCTTGAGTAGTCATCTACTACTACTAAGGTATATTTCTTCCCAGATATGCTAATTGGGTCTATTGGACCAAAGAGATCCATGTGAAGCATATCCAGTATCCTTTCTGTAGAGTGAAGAGTTTTGTTTTTGAATGAGCTCTTTACTTTTGAATGAGCTCTTTATCCAGTATCCTTTCTGACACACTCCACAAATGGCTTCCTTTTTATAAACCATGTCGGGTAGTCCTCTGACTAGTCATTTTCTAACCACCTTATTCATGGTCTTGAAGTTCAGATGACTCAACCTCTTGTGCCATAGCCAGCTAGCTTCAAAAGACCCTTTGGCAATGAAGCATGTAGCAGTAGTTGCTGAGTCCCACTCAGCAATATAGATGTTACCTTTCCTAGTTCCAGTGAGCTTGACTTCCTGAGTCCTGTTGTCCTTGATGAGGCACTTGTTGTGATTAAATTCAACACAGTAGCCTTTGTCACAAAGTTGGCTTATGCTCAGGAGATTCTATTTCAAGCCTTCTACATGGGATACTTCCTTGATATATATTTGTCCTTTGATTAGATCACCAGTGCCTTTTGTACTTCCTTTGGAGTTATCTCCAAATATGACCTTGGGTCCATTTGAAGTTTTACAGTTGACAAGGCTCTTCTGATTTCCTGTCATGTGTCTTGAGCAGCCACTGTCAATATATCATATTTCCTTGTTGCTCCCAGACACTAATTCCTGTACTCACAAGAGAAATCACTTTCTTTTAGGTATTGACTGTTTCAGTGAGGACCTCCTTCTCTTTTAATGGTATTGATTGTTTCTGTGAGGACCTCCTTCTCTTTTACTAGCTTAGTGACTTGTAATTTGAGCTCGTTGATTTCATTTTTGAGGTTACTGCATGCTTGACTCTTAGATTTTTCTAGTGCTAATAGTCTTTCCAGTAAAGCATGCTCTCTCTTAAGCTCTATATTCTCTATTTTTAACTCCTCGTGAGTTGAAATGATTTGCTCAAAGTCATTCATGATTTGTTTAAATGCATAAATCATGTTCAACCTTTCATCAGTTTGAACAGGAGAGTTGAAATATATTATCTCGTCTTCAGAGTCATCGTTTTTTACCATGAGGCAGATTAGAGATTCATTGTCAGAAGATGAGTCCTCCGAATCACTATCGGTGGTTGACTCTTCTTTCTTGGATATCTTCTCGGGTGTAGCTCCCTGAGAGGATTCTACCTCACCGATTAGCGCCCTAAACCTCTGGCATTCTTGTCTTCTTCTTTTGAAGTCATCTGTTCGTGAGTTCCTTCTTATGAACTTTTGAAACTTTTTCAGAAGAAGTGTCATATCTTCTTCTGTAGTGGCCTCCAGGGTGGCTGTTTGATCTTTGGACTTCTTAGCTTCCAGAAGTTGTCTTGCTGTTAATGCAGTAACCTTTGAGTTACTTCCTTCAGTTTCCAACTTTCTTCTGTTTATATCAAACTCAAAGGCTTTGAGATTTGAGAAGAGAGCGAACGTGCTCATAAACATTAAGTCCATAGACACTCTCATAGTTGTTGTCTTGCTATCCCATTCGAGAGGGAGAGCCCTCAGCACCTTCATATTTTTCTCCTTTTGAGTGTAGACTTTGTCCAGAGACTCAAGCTCATTGATGATGGTTGTGAACCTTAGTTCCATCTGTTCTAGGGTTTTTCCAGGTATCATTTCAAACAACTCGAATTTCTGAGTGGCTGTTGAAACCTTGTTTTCTTTTGTGAGCTCGGTGCCTTCGCATATTTGCTCTAATTTTTCCTAGATTTCTTTGGCTGTTCTGCAAGTCTTTACTTTGCTAAAGGTTCCTTTATCAAGGGTGAGAAATAATGTGTTTTTTGCTATGTTATCAAGATTTGCTCTTCTCCTCTCATCAGCAGTACATTCTTCTCTGGGCTTCTCCAGAACGGCTGGATGTGGGATGGCTCCTGCATCTCCTTGTCTGTCAGCTGCTTCATCTACAGCCCTGGCAAACAATGGGTTAACTTTTGTGATTCTTGGTGGTCCTTCAGTAATGACAAACCACATTTCATCATGCATGGCCGACAAATGTGCCTGCATGCAAATTTTCCAATCATCATATTCGTCATTGGAAAACATACATTACAAGAAATTCTCTCATAGACTACACCCCTAAGACATGTGTTTTGTCAAAAAAACCCTTGTCGTAGCTTAAATTGGCGTTGTCGTAGATAAAACTGTTGGCGTAGAGTGCAAAAATGCTCTCATAGACAAGGGTTTTTTCTTGGCGTTGTCATAGAGGCATAGTCGTAGGGTAAAATTGAGCCCTAAGACAACGGTGGTGACTTGAGGTTGTTATAAAGGTGTAGTCTTAAATAAAAAAATGAACCCTAAGACAACGCTTATAATATGAGGTTGTCGTAGATGCATAGACGTTGATCCCTAAGACAATGGTTATGATACGAGGTTGTCGTTGAGATGTAGTCATTAATCCCTAAGACAATGGTAACTTTATAGCATTGTCTTAACCTTGTATTAGCGTTGTCGTAGAGTAAATTAACTTGATATTTTTTTATTAAGTACCATTACTTGTAAATACATGTAAAATAAAATACAGTGTGGAAATTAAATCCTAATTCAAAGCCCTAGATATCTCTTCTCCTCACCCCTCCCACGCTGCCTCCGTCCTTCCGCCGCTGCCGTCGCCGCTGGGCCGCCTCTTCCCTCGAGTTGTCTCATCCCCGCCTTCTCTCATTCGCGGCTGCACTCTAGGATTCTCTAATCCCCGCCTCCATCACTGACCCACGTCGCCGCAGCTGTCCGGCCGCCGCTTCCGTCCGGCCGCCGCTTCATCACAATAAAACCTGGAACCCCAGTTCTTTCTCTGCACCACTTCTCAACCGTATCACGTCCAACTCTGCCATCTCCCGCTCTTACTCTACCGCTGCTGCCACCGGCCAGATCCCAGGAGCCATAGGTGCTAAAAAAGTGGAAAACTCAGCCAACTGGGCTGCTGTGGTTACAAGACTGCCAAAACGCATTGTATGGCATATGTATGAAGGAATGGAAGAGATTTTCGCAGATTATGTTCACCAAGAAAAAACTCGAACTTGGATGTTGGTTTGCTTAAGATTGTTTCTGATCATCATAATGAAAGACGCTTTCTTGGCTCTCGTCCATCTTTGAAGATCAACGTGACAAGATGGTTGTGCTCACCTGGGCACTTATCTTCTTGCACAACAACCGTGGATGAGGTTGGCTCAATTCCTACTTCTAGAAAGAATGAAAATAAAGCAAGTGAACCGATGCTTGCAAATGATTAATCTCTATTCCAGAATGTATGATTTTTGCTTTTGGATGCAACAGTTAAGATGCTGATAGTAACTGCTTGTTTGTTTGTTTCTGAATGTAGGTAAGCAAATTGATTATTCAAATCATTTATAAAGTTATGGTGTTTTTTGCTGCTAGAAAAAAAAAGGTGCTCAAAAGTTGCAAGAGATGTAGGGATATCGATTCGGCTTCGTATAATAATGGAGATGATGTTGCATTGTCTCAGTTTTGCCAATATGAGACCTGCCCCTGTGAGTATTCATTCGATGCTCTCACTTTCTAAATTGTTGTTTATATCTTTTACTTATGTTCTCATTTGCTAGATTTCACAAAACGATTTATGATTAGTGTTAAAAGTTCTTACACATGTGTTTTATGTGAGGTTAATACTGGTTAGTATGTTATGTCATGATCTGAATTGTCTACTTATCATTCCAGGCTATCATTTATCATTAGAATCAGTATTCTAGGTGATGAGTTTGTAACTTAATATTTTTTTGCAGGTTCAGATTTCCCACAAAATTGAATGGATCATCATATCAATATTTATCTGGTTGAATTATCTATATGTTGTATAACCCAAATATGGGTATGCTGTAAAAGGTCTGCAACAAACCGAACTTTAAGCAGAACAAGATCATAAAAAAAAATATAAAATAAATAAATAAATAATAAAAAAATAATTTTTTTTCTTATATCTTACTGATATCTATGCTTATCATTTCCATATCTGAAAAGAGTTTATACTCTGAACAGATATAGTCAGGAAACACCTACACACACTATCATCTTGTTTTTAATCTTTAAAAGTCCTGAAGAAGACTAAACTCTCTTTACAGCAACCATGAGTTGAAAAGAAAGTCTAAAGCTTCTAAAGGAAAATTAACTCAGAAAGACTCATAAGCATATGAGTACCTATACAAGATAAGTGTTTTGCAGGTACTTTTTTAAGGGTTAATAATTTTAGGGGGAACCATTGACAAAATGACAAACTCTGACTATAGTATGATGAACATTCGGCTACTGGATACTAGGTCATGGGATAACAGGACGTCGTACACCTAGACTCTAGATACCAAGCTACTGGATGCTAAGCTACTAGAAATCAAGAGCACTTGTCATTAAGTTAATAGAAAAGGTAGAAGGACTCAAAGAAAAAGATAAATTCTGACGAAAGAACATTAGACACCAAGTCATTGGATACTAGGTCGCTGATAGCAGGATGCTAGACATCAAGATGCTAGATATCAGGCTAACTGGAGATTAGGTCGCTGGATGGCAGGACGCTAGATATCAGGATGTTAGATACCAGGGGCCCTGGCTGGATACTAGATCACTGAACACTAGGTCGCTGGGCACCAGGACGCTAAATATCAGGATGCTGGATACTAGATCGCTGAACACCAGGTCGCTGGGTATCAGGATGCTAGACATCAATGAAATGGATACTAGATTACTTGACATTGGAATTTATCATCAAGTAATGGGATACAGGGATCTCTTGGATGTTACAAGTCAAAAGCAGTTACTAAGAAAATACTTTTTAGTAACTTGCGTACATTTAAAGGAGATCACCTTTTCTAGAAATAGACTACCTTTTCAAAACCCTAAAAGAATTCCAGCCGTGCGATCAAAAGAATCAAAAGGTGAAGATCAAGCAGTTGACCACGTCATCTCAAACAAAGGAGAAAATACATAAAGCTGTAGAAACTGTCAACACCTTTATTGGAAACCGGCGGAGCAGTTAATGAGATCTCGGAAGATCCAACTGCAACAGGGAGTATCTCTATCCCTATAAATACATGCACTCTTATTCTTCATAAAGCATAAAAAGATATCCTCTCTCTTTATCTCATCATTATGTTCATCATGGAACCTAATTGTTGGAAACCCTTCTCTTCATCTCTTCCAAAAGATGCATTCTCTGCAAATAATCAACCAAGCACACCCCAAATCACGTATATTCACCTCTCATGCTTGACACTTGCTAAGCAAGTCTTTCTCAGAAGACTTGGTCTTCTAGCATTCTCTCCTCACCTCAGACCTGAGGATGCTTGAGGTCTTGCCCAATAATTTCCCCTGAGACGTTGGAGGTTAAATTGGAGGAATCCGTCTCCAGTGACCCAGAGCTTTAGCTCATTTTTTATGATGTCAAAAAGGGGGAAGAACTGTGAAGGATTCAGGAAGATCAAAAGTCTTCCTAAGGTGAAGAACAGAAGAGGCAAGCTCATCCATGGTGTGAGCTTTCTTTTGTGTCCAATAAGAAAGAGGAAGAGGGGTCAGACACAGGAGTTGGCGAAATAGTACGAGAAGAAAGGTTGCAGCAAGCTACTGCACCAAGACTTCTCTGCTCTTTCACCAACTCTTGAGTATAAACCTCAGTTCCTTGTTCTTCGAAAAGACATCCTCACTTTAACTCCAATTCTCCTCCACGATCAAAGATGAAATCGACTGGGAGCAAGCCTCGCATAATAGAGGAAGAAATGAGAAAGAAGCTCGCAAGAAGCCAAAGAGGAAAAGAAAGAAAGTAAAGAGCAAGAAGAATAGAAGAATGAATTTAGATAGGATGTTTATTGTACTTTGCTTACTGCATTGTAATGTATATGTTTTATCTTAATGAAATGTCTTCTGTTCTTCAAAACTACTCATTCCTTATCCACTTTCTTTTAGACTTATATGTGATTTGTGTATGAAAGTAGTACGCCCAAATAATGTCATATTTTAAATATGCTTTCTGTGCTTGAGAGGTTATATTCTTTTGATCTTCTGTAAAGGTTTTGTCATCATCAAAAAGGGGAAATTGTTGGATACATTTGTAGAATGTTTTGATGAGACAAATCCTTAAAGCAACTCTAATATGCATAACCAATCTTATGATAGGTTACTGCAATAGAGTTACTGCGGAAGATTAAAAAAAACAGAGAAAGTGTCAATGGAAGGACACTGAAGAGAATGGTTATAAAGAATTGGATGAACTAATTAGGATACTATTGACTTCAGGGAGCTACTGAAAGGAACCTCGCCAAAGCAGAATACAGCGGGATAGCAAGCTACCTGGAAGATCATGCCGAAAGCATACAGCATAGACAGCATGCTACAGAAGCCTCAAGCCACCTGAAGGAGCAAGCTGGAAAAGGAAGCTCCAGAGTGAAGCCAGAGGAGGAAGCTGCAAAGCAGGCATGGGGAGAAAATTCAAAATTACCGGTAGACATAAGAAGTTACCGGTAAAGAGAAAAGAGAAGAGGAGTCAATCAGAAGAAGACACGTGGAAAGCGAAAAGCTGGCGTATGTCAGGAGTGCGGTGCAGAAATGATGGAAATCTGTCTACCTTCAACGGGTAGATTTCACACCCTATAAAGAGGAGGACTGAAGACTGAAAATGTGTGTGTGAGAGAGAGAGAGAGAGAACACACCCAGAAAGAGAGTGTGTGGTAGAGAAAAGAAGTGAGCACATCAGAATATCCAAGCTCACAGAGAGAAGCGCAAAAGAAGAGAGAATGGCTTAAAAGAGAGAAGCGCAGAAAAGGGGGAAGTCCAGAGAAGAAGTGAGTGTTCAAGTAGAGCAGATGAAAAGAAGAAGAGCGCGAACACTCCACACCCCAAGAAGACGCACACCCAGTCTACCAGTCAGCAGCAAGCTTCAGCAGAATCAGTCTGCATACGAAGGCCAAGCTTGTTGCACCCAGTTGAAGAAGAAGGAGATAAACCTCTCTAAAAGGTCGTCTCAAAGTACTCAGTGCGAGGAATAATGTCCTGCTGAGTTTACCACTTTCTAGGAGAGAAAGTGAGGACCCTGGGTGGGTAGAGTAGGATCCTGTGTGGATCAGGGAAAGTAGGCAAGTATCTATGTGAAAGGCTTGCTACTTACTTGTTAAGGGTAGGTTGTAATAGTTAGGTCTATGTAAATCAACCAGCTTAACAAAGGTTCCCTCCTGTGTGGAAGAAGAGAGGACGTAGAAGGATCACTCCACCTTCGAACCTCTATACATATTTGCATCTTTATCTGCCTTCTGCAGTACATGTATTCTCTCTAATAAGTTGCACATCTTCCACTAGGCTCAGTATTAAAAGCTTCCGCAAACCACTCTAATCAGTAACCTCCCAAAAGGTTACTGATCTTAGAAGTGAGCCGAAAGAGTTGGAGAAAAAGTTTGAAAAAGAAGGTAGGCTTATTCACCCCCCCCCCCCCCTCTAAGCCTACCTACAGCAATTTTGGGACCAACAAAATTGCCAGCCAATGTACCAAAACAAATAATAACCCTATTTTTTTTTATAACAACTTTGTCATCAAAAGAAACAGAATATCCATCCATAAACAATTTAGAAACTGAAATCAAGTTATTTCTAAAACAAGGTACGTGAAGACAATTTCTCAAAACGAAAATCTTATTCCTATCGAAAGATATATAAACGTGCCCCACTGCAACAATCGCTACTTTCGTAGCATTACCCATGTAGACGGTAATCTCATCCTCACTTAGACTCCTGGTTTCCTGGAACCCCAGCAATGAATTGCAGACATGATCGGTGGCTCTCATATCTACACAACAGGTACCGGTAGATAACACCGCTAAACATGTTTCAGTTACTAGTGAATAAGATGTATCTCCATTGTTCTCCTTTTTTCACGGACAATCAACCTTCTAATGTCCAGGCTGCTTGCATGTGAAGCACTTACCTTTCGGCTTCTTCACGCCACCTTGTGGCCCAGCCTCCTGAGGTCCACCTGCTTTCTTTGCCGAACCAGCATGTTTCTTCTTCTTCTTCTTTCCACCTTTCGACTAAGAAGTAGAAACATTTTCAGCAATGTAAGCTTGAGTACTTTGACGAAATAGCCCTTCTATTGTGTGGAGTTCTGTCAGAAGCTCCGCCAACGAATACAACCTCTTGTTCATGTTATAGTTCAGGCATAACTGCTCAAAACTCTTGGGCAGCGTTTGGAGAACAATATCGATCTGGGTTTCCCCATCATTCAAATGAGCCATCATCTTGGGGACATTATCCCTCACCAGTGTCCCTTCAGACATGGTGGTCATCATCAAGTTCCTCATGGCCTCCTGTTTGGCAGCCCAACTCTGGTGTCCGAAGAGTTCTTTAAGATTGAGCATCATGTCATAGGCAGTAGTCATGACCTGATGTTGATGTTGTAGTACATTTGACATGGAAGCCAAAATGTAACACTGTGTCATCTCATCTGTCTTGACCCACTTCCTATAACTCTCTTTCTTCTCGTCACTAGAGTTATCATCGAGCCTGTTAAGACAGACCTCAGAGAGTACAAACTTCTACTCCTTAGCAGTCAAGATAATGTCCAAGTTCAGTTTCCAATCAATATAATTTGGACTAGTGAGTTTGTTTTCTTTGGACAGCAAGAGGATTGAAAGCCATAAAGAAAACCTAAGAATCACGTAAATAAATACATAGGTCAAAACATTTGAATTTAAAGCAATATTAATTACCTCAAACAATATGATTAAATTCACCAACACCTCAAAACACCGTGAACTTTGCATGCCACGATAGTGTGGACGTATTCTAATTCAAACATTTGTAAGAGGAGGTTTTACCCATTAATTTTATTATTTTGTCAACCTAACTTTATGACAAATAAAATTAATAGTTGGTCTACCTTTGGCCATACAAATAACAGTAGTGACTCCGATGGGGAGGATACTATCAAATGCACCTAAGTGTATACCATTACTTGATACAAAGTCCATTATCAAAGACTGTGCCCCTTCAGATGGAGAAGATCACACGCTCCCAAATAATTTCCTATAATCATCCATTTAGGAAGTTTGATCTAGAGATCCGCAAACAAACTCATCTGGTATGGAGGAAGGCCAATGCGCAAGTTTAAATGCATCACTTACAAACCAGTAATGGAGGCCGTTGGACTTATAATGAATAATCACTCTCCCATTTAGTTATTTATCACGAGACATTTTAGCATGCAAGTCATATGATAACAACACATAACATCATGCATATCAACCCACATATAGACAAAAGCAATAAACATGGAAAACAATAATTTCCAACTATTGTGGCCTCGTCATATATCCATTGTTCTCTTATGTCCGCTAACGGCTGATTGGACGGGGATCGACCTTCCCAGGTCCTTTTTAAGGTTTTGGCCGTCTCGCTCCTTCTCAGCCGCGCCTCCGAATTTCAGAACCCGGTGCACACACAGCAAAGGATCAAGCCACAACCAAATAGGAATAACAATTACATCCGTCGATCCTATGCTCCATGAAGGAGTTTACACATAATCTCGATCGAACAGTAAATTAAAAACCTACACCACAAACTGTCGTGTTTTAATCTATTACAATCATGCACCAACCTAAATAAAACAACTTCAACAGGTCCGAGGGTTTAAATCGTACATAAACATACATTGAGGTCATAATAGTTAATGGATCAAGGATGCCTACAACCACCGAGTTAGTCTATCACACAAACTACTATTATCCAGCCTAAACCATACGCATGAACAATACATGAAACGCAATAAATGTAACCGATCCAATCACATAGAGCCAGAAAATTATGGCTCTGATACCAATTGATGGAACCGACGAACTGTCGGTGCTGTGTGACTGGAACCGGGATCCATGAAAAGCATGAGAACTCACAACGGATGGAAAAACATATCATACCTTTTACCGGAGACAGGCTGATACGAACAAGGACTAAAATACCCGATCGAATTGAAGTTTTAACCTCTCAATCTTTTGTTGTATTCCTTTGTCTATTCTCGGACGTCATGTGGGCGTTGATCCTCCAAGGATATTCAGCCGTCTTTCCTCTTCTTTCTCGTGATCTCACTTCCAAAGCACACGTAAGATTAAGGTCGTTAGGAGGCCGGCTGACTTTAAACTTATTTATAGGCTACAGCGGGGACCTATAGGAGGTATTAGGGTTGGGCATCCTGATGGGCCTTAAGCCAATTAATAATAACTCGATCCACTAAGGAGTTATTATTGAAATACCGCCCTAATCCAATATTATTATATGAGCTCCTTCTTATTATGTGCACGCTTATCTCCCCATGTTTCAGATATCGAATGTTCGTCTATTAATTAAATTACTGACAACTTTATCAATTAACATCTAATTCCAAGAGTAGTACCACTCAACTTTATTATCATGCTGGAATAAATCCACCTACAGGATTTACATGATAATCCTTATGAGCTCCTCAAGGGAACATCATCATCCTAAATTATTAGGACATAAATTTCTTCTATAATCAACAGCACACCATATAATCAGCACTATCTCCCAACTCACGAAGCCTATTGATTTATGAATAAATCTCACCTATTGGCAAATTAAAGAAACAAATATTGAGTACACGTGCCTGTTATTATATAGGGATTAAGAGGATGCACATCCATAATAACAGAGGTGTTTTTCTCTTATATAGTCAGTACAGATCGAACAACCACAAATTGTCCCGCTTTATACACACAAAGTGTACTAGTATAACTTTATGGCCAAGATATACTAATACCAGATTATACTACAACCGTTCAAATGGTTAGTACAAGTTCATCTTGGTTGTGAGCTACTATTTATAATTTATAAGGAACTGATAACATGATCTTCTGTGTGGCACCACACACCATGTTATCTACAAAATAAATTAATTGGATAATTTCATTAACTTATATAACAAATATAAATGCAAACATTTGACCAAAACTGATTCTCATTTCAATAAAGATGTTCATATAAAACTTAGGCTTATAGTATACATCCCAACACATACGACATTTAATCTTACGCGTGTAATAGAAGTGAGATCACGAGAAAGAGAGAAAAGGCGAGGCAGCTGAAATTCTTGGAGGACCGCACCAACATGACGTCTAAAAAAAGGTAAGGAATACAGTGGGAGATTGAGAGGTTCGATCGGGCTTTTCAATCCTTATTCCCACCATTCGTCTCCGATCGAGCTACTAGAGAATAAATTCCTTCACACCCTGCTGAAGAGAAAGTGGCGGGAATTCAAGGAGATTGCCCTGGTCCAAGCAGAGTTAGATGCTACTAAGGGCCAGCAAGAAACAGAAGCCGAGGTACCTGCTCTCCTGCCTGTCTCTTTCTCGAAGGGTAAGGAGAAGGTTGCGACTGTACAGGTCTTACCAATCACCAATGAAGCTACGGACAAGATCCTCAATCTAGTCCGATGCAGTACGAGTTGGAGATGATGTAGCTTTTGCTAAAAAACAAATAACTTAATTCTGGGAAGAAGAAGTCGATGAGAGGATGCTCAAGGCTGCACCCTAGCTGAGCTTCAGAGAGAAGAAGATGTCTCCTGTTATTGTTAAGTAACTTCAAATCCATGAAGGGTCCTCTAATCAGATTGTCAAAATTCCTCAGCCATCTGAGCCCTTCACTAGATCACCTCCTCTAGAGTTTGAAGAGAAAGAGGAGGAGGAGCAGCAGCTCGACTATGGTCACTCTCCTAAGTTGGTCATCATCGAAGTCGAACGGCCTGCTAGAGAAGAGGTTGTAATGGAAGAAGTTGTTCACAACTCTGCTGAGGAACCTGCCCCTATAATCGATGTTGAAGAAGTCCCTACTCCCGTCAAGGTAGAGAAACCTACAGCCTCTGATGAGATAGAAATAGTGAAAGAATAAGGAGGGGCAAACATGTTGGAAGTAGTTTGACCGAGGTAGTCAAGTTGTGGATCAGCCAATGCTGCAAAAAGTTGGTTTAATGGAACTGGATATCGACTCACTCTTCTATATCCTGAAGGAAGCTGAACAGAAAGAAGAAGAAGATGTTGCTATCCTGAAGCAGCTAGCTGAGATAGTGGAGAAGTCTGCAATGAAGCCGAGCCAACCACACTGGTTGTTGTTCCTGCTGCGGCAGTTGCAGATAGAAGATGCAGGAGATGCCAATGAAGAGGTTGCTGACAATACAGAGCAGGCTGATAAAAAAGCTATTCCGAAGGACAAGCAAGATGAGCAGGACAATGCTCAATAACAACCTTCTGAGGCACCTATCCAGGAGATAAAGGAAGCTGAGGCCCTCGCGACTGAAGAGCCATCCGATGATGGATTAGACTCAAAGAGCAATGACTCAGATAGCTCAAAATATTGGGAGTCTGATTCAGAGGATTCCAATGATGAAGGCGATGATGAAGGAGGAAAGGGTGGTGATGGCAAGCGGGAATCAGTTGCAAACTTGACTTAGGCTGAGAAGGAACCCTCTAAGTGTTGGAAAGGTGAAGTATCTGTAGAGCCCAGCAAACCCCCGTAGTCTCATTGCCAGCTGTATAGAAAGTTGCTCCGTCCACCGACGCCCTAGTGATAATCAAGGTCATGGAGAATCTGCAGGCAGCTCTTAAAAAGTCCATAAGGAGAATCCGAAAGAAGATTGACTCTGAATCCTTTGAAGTCAATCGATTCATAGATACAGTAAGCGATAATCTCTACCGATTTTAGAAGTCTCTGCGGGCTGTTCACAAGGCCACTTAGGATACTTCAGCTAATAAGCACACTCTTGTGGGAAAGAATAAGGTGCCTACAAATGTTAAAGAAATTGAAGCTTACCACTCCAGTGTCCAAGAGTTGAAGAAGCTTACGAGCTACTTGTTGATAAGGTCTCCAAAACAGATACCACCATCACCCTGATGAAAACTGAGGTTAATATACTGAACAACTCTGTCATGAAGATCAATGAAAAGCTTGATCACTCTTATCTAGAGCAGAAGTCCTTTATCCATGATATAAAATCTAAACTTCAACAAGTCCTAGGCAAGGACTCTGATGCTGACAAAACGGGGGAAAAGGGAAGAAGCTCAAAGGAAAAGGAAGTTCCGCTCAGAAGATGTCCGCAGGCAGCTAAATTACAAGAAATAGGATCTAAGGGGTGATGGAGGGAGTTATTCTAGGTCAATGAGTGACCAGGTTTCTGGCCAGAAGAGGAAGCATGTTGTTGATCAATCTAAGGGAGTCACTCACCCAGTGATCATGCAGCGATCTGAGCAAAGGCAGAGAATAAGAGAGAGCTGCTCAGCAAGGTTGATGTCTGGCTGAAGATAGTTGATGCTGAGACAAAGGCAGCTAGACAGCGAGCCAAGCTAAGCTATGAGTATCCAGATCAAGAACTTCCAGCCTCACAGCAGCCAACTCTAACATGATCAGCTTCCTAGCTGAAAATCCCAAACTTCAGAAAGTTACGCAGTACAAAGATCTGGCTCCTGAGATCACTCTTCCAACTCGTCGCAACCACACCTTTTCTGAAATCCAAGCCTTCAAAGAGGCCGAGTACCTGAAGTACAACCTGCAGCTCTGCAAGGATTCTCCAATTTTTGACAAATATCCAAACAACAAGCAAGCCTTTGAGAGATATGCAGAGATGGCTCGAGCAGGCATCCATCTAGATCAAACTAAGAGAAGGATCGAGAAAAGAGAATTCATTCCATACTCAGAAGACTTCTAGTTACAATGGGAAGAGGAAGAGAGGTTGAAGACCTTTCTGAAAAAAATCCTACAAGGAGTCAATCGAGAACTGGTGGAAAGGAACCAGATTCGAGCAGAAGAGATCAAGCTGGAGAAGATGATCCTAAAGATCTTGTTTTTTGAGCAGATAGCTGATAGATAGTGTTTGTATCTCCTTACTTAATTTGTATCTATCTTGTTTTGAAATTGTGTAGAAAAAATCTTCTGTAAGTTTTAATGAAAGCATTTACCTTTTTGTTTCAAAAACTCACTGCTTGTGAACTTTACTTATGCTTTCTTATACTTAAAAAAAATGCTCTGATAACTTACCATTCTGATGATAATTATGTCTGCTCGTGTATTTGAATATCTTATGTCGTGATTGTGTTTCCCTTTTGAGCTTACCGGTTATAAGTTTTGTCATCATCAAAATGAGGGAAATTGTTAGGAAATTTACCATATAGTTTTGATGAGACAAAGACCAATATTTGTAATAGGAAAGTAAGTACCCCGTTTCTCATATTATTTAAGTGAGATAGAATAAGTTA
Source organism: Scutellaria baicalensis (assembly GCA_005771605.1). Lineage (NCBI taxonomy): Eukaryota > Viridiplantae > Streptophyta > Magnoliopsida > Lamiales > Lamiaceae > Scutellaria > Scutellaria baicalensis. The sequence continues at coordinate 7,490,647 of CM016725.1, read as the reverse complement.
GATAGGTCGTTGGATCGAACACATCAAAATATTTACTAAAGCATGAAGGTCAGTCTAGCAACCTCTGAAGGTTACTCTACAACAACATAGGAGCACAAGGTCATTGGTATTAGATCCAAGCTCATGTCAATTGAAAGTCAAAACAAGAGCAAAGGGAATGTTGTTGGTTACCAATAGATACATCAATAAAGCAACAAATAGGGATACGCCATGTGGACAAGGAAGGATGCTCCAAAATCAGCAGAATTTAATAATGTTTACTATGAAGATTAAATTCATTAAATGATGTAGATTTGTCTCACTTCAACAGGCAAAATCATCAAGACTATAAATAGAAGACGAGCTCGACTGGAACAATGTCTGATACATCGAGCAACCTACGCGACTCAAAGTTCTAAGCTTCCAAGTTCATACCATCCATGTTTCAATCACTCAGTCTAAGCAGCAAGCAACGACACAGATACCTGCACTTAGAATCCAAGTTTGCTGCTCCTAGTTGAAGAAGAAAACAAACCTATCATTTTTTTTAGACTGTGTTAGGAGTGCTTAGTGCTTGGAATTGTTTCCTGCTAAGCTTTCACTCTATGAAGAAAAGAGTAGGATCCTATGTGGGTAATTTGGCCGAGTAGGCAGGTAACCTGTGTGGGAAGCTTGCTACTCTTTGTTATATTCGAATTGTAATAGCTAGGGTTGTGTAAATTAATTGTTCTAACAAAGTTCCCCCTGTGGAAAGGGGTTGAGAGGATGTAGAAGGGTTATTCCACCTTCGAATCTCTATATATCGCTTGCATACTTTGTATCTGTTTTCTTATCTATCCTGCTGCATATCTATCTATGAAGCATCATACTCCATTTGCATAAGAAATATATTTCCATACTTTTGTTTTCAAAGGTAGTTTGCATAAGAAATATATTTCCATACTTATGTTTTCAAAGGTTTGCATAAAAGAACTTACGCCGCATAAAATTCTATATGTTCAACCTATCCAGTAACCTTTCTGAAAAAGGTTACTAGAGTATCATCTGACCAGTAAGCTTCATAGCTAGCTACCTGGACAATAGGGGAGAGAAACATATTTTTATTTTGGGTGAGACTATACACACTCCATCAATTCCTAAACACACCTCATTTAAAATAAATAAAAAATAAATATATATTAAAAGACCTAAATAACCTAATCAATAAATTTTTTAAACACACCACTTCATCTTCTCCAAAATTCCTACATCTTCACAGCTCATCTTCCCCAAAATCACAACTCATCCTCCCCAAAGTTTGAGTCATCCTCCTTACTCACATACAAATACAACTCATCCTTCCAAAAATTATGAGTCATCCTCATATACAAATGCAGAGGTATGAACCAAACAAGATAAAAAGAAAAGGAAGAAAATGAAGAACGAATATACAGATCTTATTTATTCCTTCAATAAAGAAAATCTCACATCCAAATTTGGGAATTTCACATATAAGAATCACTTGAACAAAAAGAAAAAACAAGATTTGGGATCTTGTCCGAAAATGCTTTGAGACGGCGCTGATATCATCTGGGTCGACTGCACCCTTGCCCAAAGTCTCAGCTTCGTGAAAGTCGACCTCTCCACCGGAAAAGTTGAGAAGTTCATCTACGGAGATCGGAAATAGAGCAGCGAGCCTTTTCTCGTGCCGAGAGACGCGAACTCGGAGAGAGTGGAAGAGATGGAAGGTTGACGGATCAAGTTTTCCCATGGTGGTGAAGGGTGACTCGGAGAGAGAGGGGGAAGACGAAAGGTGAGGGGATTTGCCGTTTTTCTTCTGGGTTCTTATTTTTCTTTTTCTTTTTTTAATTAAAGGGTAGAATTGAGATAAATTGGGGTGTTGTTAGGAATTTTATAAGTTATTATGTTTTATTGGAATGTATTTACTATCTTGGTGTGTTTAGGAAATGATGGGGTGTGGATAGTCCCACCCTTTTTTCAATTCTTTTCTTTTTTAATTTGTACTTTTTTTAATTACAGAAAAAAAAACTATATATTAAAATTCAGCAATTTGGGTGAATGGCCCGAAAATAAGGTATCATGCGTGATGCACATTCAATTTCAGTCCAATTGAATAATTCAAGCTAAAATTTGGCAAAATTTGTGAAGTCTGACAACTTATTGTCTTAAACTATCAGCCAGAAAATTTATTGTCTAAATATGCAAGAGCCGCTAAGTTATGGGGTAAAAAAAAAAAAAATTCATATCATGTGTCATATTCCATACTAAGTCATGAGTCATATCTTGTGAGATCAAATATCATATTGATTAATACGATCAGTTAACTCATTCAATATCATGAGTCTGACATAAGACTATATACTTGCATACTATCATTTAGGATATGTAGGATTCTTATATTTGTAATTTTTCTTTTTCTTTTTTTCAACGAGCTATGGAGGTGCTGCAATAAAGGTCTGAAATCTAGACTTATTTTTTGGGTTAAATGCGTGAAACCCCCTATGGTTTGGAAATGTTGCATTGCACCCCCTCTGCTTACGAAAATGCATCAGTGACACGTATGCTTTAAAAAAATCGACACACGTCCCACGTGGCCTAACGGGTGTTCACGCCGTCAAATTTTTTCCCCCTCTTTCCCGTTAGGCCCCTGATATTACCAATGTTATAACATTCTTCATTCTTCCAATAGGTTAGAGAGCTTAGGGTTTAGGTAGAGCCCGACCAAAAATCGCCGTCCCATTTCAGACCAAACCTCACCGTGAATATACCGTGCATCTGAGTGTTAGGGGCTAGGTGAGGGTTATCGGGGGAGGTGTCTCATTATCGTGCTTTTTTCTGTCTACCAGTTGGGTTTTATTTTCAAAAAATTTCGCTTCTTTTTCTTGATTTTAGTTTTGTTTTGTGTGATTGAACCCACAAATGAGTAATGGGTTTAGGGTTTATGTGATTTCACGCATTTTACTCCTTTAGAAAACCCTGGATTTTTTATGAAACTTTAGATTTTTCGTTTTATGCTACAATGTATTTTATGGCCATAGTTATTTTCGCATTGTTTTTGTTTCTGCTTAAACTGTACTATGAATTTAGGGTTTAGTTGATATTTTAATGGATTTTGAATTCATCCAGTTTTGAATTTAGGGATTTTGAATTTAGGGTTTAGGAATTCAGATTTTGAATTCATCCAGTTTTGAATTTAGGGATTTTGAATTTAGGGTTTAGGAATTCAATTATTATGGCTTGTTTGGTTTCAATAATGTGTATGTATTGAATCTTTTTTATATTATTCTCAGAATTTTTTATGGAATTTTAGATTATTGAATTTATGGATGCTTTTAGGGATTTTTGAATTTAGGGAATAAATACATTAATCTAAATTTAGGGATTTTGAAATTAGGGCACTACAAGAAATTCGCTCAACCACAACAGTTATTAACCGTTGTGGTAGACTATTTTTTTACCGTTGTGGTAGATGGTGTTGTCGTAGGACCCCCCTCTACCACAACGATTATTAACCGTTGACGAAAATGTCAACCACAACGGTTAATAACAGTTGTGGTTGAGGGATGTCTAAGACAACACCATCTACCACAACGGTTAATAACCGTTGTCGAATAACCGTTGTGGTTAAGGGTGTCAACGACAACACCATCTACCACAACGGAAAAAAATTTATCTACCACAACGGAAAAAAAATTATCTACCACAACGGTTATTAACCGTTGTCATAAATGTCAACCACAACGGTTATTCAACGGTTAATAACGGTTGTGGTTGAGGGGTGTCTACGACAACATCATCTACCACAACGGTGAAAAATTGTCTACAACAACGGTTTTAACTGTTGTTGTTATGTTATGAAATTACAACGGATTTTTTAACCGTTGTCGAAGAGGTTAAATACAACGGTTGGCACAACGGTTTTAACTGTTATTGTTGAGTTATGGACTTTTACAACAGATTTTTTACCGTTGTGATTTTGATGTTTTCCACAACGGTGTTTTCCCTATTTTCGTGTGTTGTCCTTATACAACATCTATAAGTGAAATCGCAACGAATACCCATCATCACAATATTATCAACATCATAAACATTGTTCACAATCAACATAACCTAAAGTTAATATGATCCTCCTCATACTACTAGGTATCTAGGAGTTACAAAGTCAAAATAATCCACAAAACATGATAACTTCCCAAGATTAAATGTTTCATACATCCACCAATAAAAGTTCAACAATTTCATATGATCCAGAAAACCTGCTCGTTTGCCATTTTTCAGTAGAGTATCCAACAGCATATACATGGGCTCACAAATAGTAGAAAAGGTAGCAAATTTAGAAATGTCTACAAAAGTTCATAAAGTTAAAAGAGCATTAGTTATAAACAAACAGACAAAATCCACCCACGGATTAGTTATAAACTTATCACAAACAATATATTTACCAAATCTACCTGCTCAAATCATCTAGAAACAGAAATCCACCCAAAAACACCTCCACACCGAACTACATTTCCATGTCCTGTAAATCAAACTCGGGAAAAAGTAAGAAAAGGAACCAACTCCAGAAATCAGATCCAAATTGGGATTTGAATTTTAAGAAACACGTTTTTAAACATTCCATCCATTCAATATCAGTCGCAAAACTTTAACGCCTACAATTCATCCACTATTTACTCATTGCAGAAATCATAAACATAGCTAAACTTAAGCATAAGCAAGAACCTATGCAGCAATAATCACCAACTTCTTATTGTGATGCAGAACCTAATAACTGATCATAGAATAGAAGACAACTAAATGTATCTATTGTTTGTAATCATTGGTTCCTTGCATGATTGCCCTACTCCTAAGTTGGAAAAGAAAATGTAAGTAAAGTCTGCAAAAAAATCCAGCACAATAGTGTTATGATCAAATCTTTTTAACATAGTTTTGGATAAATTTTCTGTAATCTGTAACAATGGTGATGATGATTGAATAGAGTAGGAAAGAGAAATAGGGGGAAGTTAGGAGAGAGAAGATTGGTACTATTTTTTTTCTGTCATTTCCTCTGCAAAAACAGCATATGTAACAACTAGTGGGGACCACCACTTACAAGCATAATATTTAAGTCTTTAGGGGGTAAATATGCAAGAGTTAGCAACCAAAAATACCACTTTTGATATAACTAATTTGAATTTTACCACTTAATATAAAAAAATGTCTCAAAATACCACTAATTATAACAAAATATCACAAAATACCACTAAATTTGAAAAGTAGGATTCTCTCTCCTATCATTGAGAGTTAATGGGGCAATTATGGACCACCAACCCCACACGCACCCCACCCCCCCCCCCCCCACACTTTCACTTTCCCCTTCCCCTTAACTATTCTTCGAAAATTTACAACAAAAAAAGAAACACTATTCGAAAATTTTACAGCAAAAAAAAAAAATTACCTTGTGCCTCAAATTCGTGGAAGGAAGATTCTTGGAACGGAAATTATCGAGGAATGGCAAATCAAGTTAGATTCGAAAATTTTGAATGTCTATTAGTGAAGTTGAATATGTGGGTCGAAACTGTGATCTTGATTTTTGTTAATGTGTGTTTAGACTTAATCTTGAAAATGTATTATATGTTATGTATATTGAATGTTTGGCCTTCGCATGTTTAGAGGAATTTGTTGGAAAAGCATCTAGATTTTTAGGCTGAAATCTGCAAAAAATGTTCCATCTTCCTCGAAAATTCTTGCTTACTCGAATTTTGAATTGAGCGTTACTCGAAAATTTCAAAATGTTCGAGTAACCCTGTATTTGAACTCTGCTCGAACATATTTTGAAGGGTTATTCGAACAATAGGGTATTGTTCGAATAACCCTTTAAGGTGTACGTTCCTCGAAAATTTTCGAGTAACACTTTAATTCAACACTACTCGAATATTTTGAGGGTTATTCGAACAATAGGGTATTGTTCGAGTAACCCTTTAAGGTGTACGTTCCTCGAAAATTTTCGAGTAACACTTTAATTCAACACTACTCGAATATTTTGAGGGTTATTCGAACAATAGGGTATTGTTCGAGTAACCCTTTAAGGTGTACGTTCCTTGAAAATTTTCGAGTAACATTTAAAATTGAACCCTACTCGAATATTTTGAAGGGTTATTCGAACAATAGGGTATTGTTCGAGTAACCCTCCTCGAAAATTTTCGAGTAACATTTAAAATTGAACCCTACTCGAATATTTTGAAAGGTTAGTCGAACAATTAGGTATTGTTCGAGTAACCCTTAAAATGTTCGAGTAGGGTTGTATTTTCGAGTAACACTCAAACATTTTAAGGGCTATTCGAACAATAACCCTATTGTTCGAATAACCCTTAAAATGTTCGAGTAGGGTTCAATTTTGTTCGAATAACCCTTTAACTTGTTCGAATATTTGAAAATCAGTAAACCGTTTTATTTTTTGTTGAGGTTTCTGTAAAGTGTATTTTGTTGATAAATATGATATAAATCTGTGTTCTATTCTTTTAAATGTATAGGTCGGGTACTCGTGGGTTCGTGAGGTGTGCCAGGGTCGCATGGCCTATATTAATGGATATGTCCGACTCAGTGTCCTTGATGATATCAAGACACAGCTGCGTGCTATAGGTCGTCGCTGTGAGCAGGACTTTGTCGCTTCCTCATTCGGGCATTTTCTGAGATGGGGGACAAATAGGGACTCTTGTAAGGCCCTCCTTCATGTTCTTATGTCCCGAGAGGTACGTGTTCCAGGCACGGCTCCGGATGAGAGATGGTTTGCAGTTGGTCGAGACCATCAGCTTTGTCGGTTCTCGAAGATCGAGTTCGCTTTGATCACTGGGCTGAAATTCGGTGATTCGGTCTTCGACCCGTCCGGGGATCATTGTCCACCTGAGGGAGCAGTTTATTATAGAGTCTTTGTCGGCACTTCTCGAGTGAGCATTGCACAAATTCGATCAAGATTTCAGGCCGGCGAGTTTATGGATAGTGCGGTTGATTCATTGAAGATCGCGAAGATCCTTGTTTTGTATTGTATAATACTTGGGGTGGACGCCGGCAATAAATTTGTTGATATGTGGGTCTGGGACTTGGTTGAGCAGCCTGATTTATGGGAGACCTTCCCATGGGGTAAGATATCATATCTCACCTTGTTACAGTACATGGATAACTATCCGAACACCATTACGCCCCAGCGTTCATCTGGTGTCCAGGCATACCACTTCTACGGGTTCTCGACAGCCCTCCTGGTATGTGTAAGATTATTTATGTTCTTAAAATATTATTTTTGATTTTGCAGCCCTGAAATTATATCATGTTTGTTTATTTTACAGTTATGGGCTTTTGAAGCAATCCCCAGGACAGTGGAGTTTACGGGGTCCAGAATGACCACATCCTTATACATGCCGAGGTGTTTGAAGTGGTCCACCATGAGGTCTGTGGTCGACGTCACACATCTTCTCGATGAAGAGGTATTTTATATTAATGTTAATTATATATTTTTCCTGAACGCTTGCTTGTGAAGAACTTTTCACTAAGAACACAACATTTGTCTTTTCTTCGTAGGGTCTGGAGTGTATTGAGCGTCTCATGCCCACACCTGAGGAGATGTTGCAGCCCTATATGAGGGACATTGACCAGGACATCGCCGAGGGAGTACAGCTTGTGAAGCAGCGACGTGGTCGTCGTCCCACTAATGCTCGTACAGCTCGTCGACCTGCACAGGAGACTGATACGGATGAAGCCGGTCCTTCCACGAGACCGAACACTCGTGCAGGCAGACGCACCACGACGAGGGCAGCCGATAGACGGTCCAGACGCACCACGACTCTCATTGACGAGGACCAGGACTTTCAGACCACCGAGCAGGACCCGTACATCCAGGGGCATCAGAGTTTCGATGACGAGGTGCCCATTCGCGCTAGCCCCATTGCGGAGAGGTGCCCGGAGCCGGATTTTACATATCATCAGTCCACACAACAAGCTCCGGTGGATCATGGGGAGTCGTCCCGAGGAGACGACGATTTATTTTCACGGCTGACATGCTGGATGGGATCTCAGTTCGAAGAGTTACAGAAATCAACGGCCCAGGGTTTCAGCGATCTATCGGACCAGGTTTACGGGTTCATCAGAGACGAGGTCGCCGCTGAGTCTCAGCGGCTGGAGTTATTGATACCCGGTATCGTCCAGCAGGAGATATGGTCGTACCATCACCCGCATGAGCCATATTCCGGTAGATATGGTAGACAGGAGCCTTCACAGCCTCAGTGGCAGCGGCCGACATATGATCCGTCAGCGTGGACCCCGTGGCCGGCTGTGCAGCCGACACAGCATCAGTGGACCCCAGCTGACCAAGTCTTTCAGACAGGTATGAGCGGTCCAGGTGTCGTACCATTTGACATCGGCTCTGGTGCGGAGGCCGAGGGTGGTGATAAGGCGCCTTCGGAACACCTGTCCGATTATGACAGCCCGGAGGCCGAGGGTGGTGGTGAGGACCTTCGTTCCGAGAGTTTGCACATCCACTCCACCGAGGGTCACCTGCGTGACGTGAGACACAAGGCGCCATCGGCTGTTGCTCGTGATCCAACATTGCCTCTACATCTTCATCAAGTGCAAAATCATCTTCTTCATTGTTTGGATCTACAACAAAAACACAGAACATTGTTAATCACAATAAACACAAACAATACAATATGCTAAGTTCATAAATGTTCACATACCGACTCGATCATCCTGCTCTTCTTGCTGCCTCTCATTTTCGTGTGCCTCAACATCTTCTAATTCATCAGTTGGGAGTCTATTCAAGTCCAAATTGTTCAAATTAGTAGCATCAACTCGTCCGAATGATGCCACCCAAGGCTCCCTTTGTTGATTTGAAGACGTTCCAACAAAAGTGTCTTCTATCCCATCTCCAACACCCCATTTTGAATAAAATCCTTCGTCGCTCTGTAGCCCTAAGGGAATATTTGAAGAAATCCAGTTCTCTCCCATGCTGACATTGAAATTTTGACGCTCCACTTCGTCTGTTAACGGAAAAAAACTTTGAGGACCTTCATTATATTGTTCATGGACGGAAAATGTGGATCCCCCTAATGCTCCGACTTGCATGCTTTTCAAAGAAATAAAAACAACTAGAACCTCATCAACGGTTGAAAACGCCTGCTTCAAATCTAAATCATCCTTAATTTTCTTCTTCTTCAATCTTCCATTGATTTCAACTAGATAATGAATCAAATAGCCCCAACAATTCATGTCGGCTAGAACAACTCCGTGAACTAAGTTCAATAAATCGATATATGTCATTGTTTGAAGATGAATCAATGTTTGAGAACCGTTTACATATTGTAAACCTTCCCAATAACCCCCAAACCGCACCACCACTGGGAAAGCCATCTTCTTCTAATTAATTTGACCTATATAAGTGAAAAAAAATTAGGAAAATTTAAAATTACAGAAATTCCAGTGGGTTACTCGAACATTATGCAATACTCGAGTAACCCTAAAATAATGTTCGAGTAACCCTAATATAATGTTCGAGTAATTTTAAAAAAAATGATCGAGTAACCTTAAAATAATTTTCGAGTAACCATATAATAATTTTCGAGTAACCTTATATTAATTTTCGAGTAACCTTCATAAAAATTTTCGAGTAAGTTTAATGAAATTTTCGAGTAAGTTTAAAGAAATGATCGAGTAACCTTAATAAAAATGTTCGAGTAATCTTAATAAAATATTCGAGTAACTCAATTCAAAATGTTCGAGCAAGCTAATTCAATGTTCGACTAACATTATATATGTGTCCAACACTAATTTTCGAATAACAAAAAAAATTCATGAAACCCTCTATTAATCTAAAGTAATAATATCCCACAGTTTAATGTATCATTAACAATTTTCTACACTAACTAAATATTAAAACGGATAAAATAATTTATAAAAACTTACTTGATTCTTCAGGAAGTTTGTGACAACGATTGCTTCTTCAATTTTTTTGTTTTTGAATGAATCTACACTTTCATCTCTATTCTCTTTAAAAGGTGAAATTTTTTACTGTTTTCCCGTGAATGTATGTAATATCAAATCACACTGAAAAGTGAAATTTTTTTCAATCTTTTACTGTTTTCACGTGAATGTGAATGTATGTGATATCAAATAAAACAAAAAATAAAGAACTTCTTTCTCATCTAATAATGCATATGAAGAAATAAAAATAAGTAAAAAAAAAAAAGGAATCCACTTTTACCAAAGAGAAAATGGAATCCGTATATTGTGTAAGAAAAAGTAATCATTCCCTCATTATTCAAAGAAGACCAAGTCAAATAAGTGGTAGAAAGTCACATTTTGTTATATTTAGTGGTAGAAAGTGACATTTTGTTATATTGTATGGTAAAAAAATGTATTTCTTATAGGGATTGTGGTATTTTTGCCCATTTTCTCAATATGCAATAAGCATAACTTTTAGGAAATTAAAGCAATTAACTAAATGCAAGAGCTGGAGAATACTGCATGACAGGTGTATGTCCCAGATTTTCTTATCTTCCACACTAATCAGCCGTTGGATCACTCACAACCATCTCTTCATTTTTATTCAGACACAACTCACCCTCATTACTGCACTCAAAGTTCATCTCTTCCAAACAACAAACAACCCCTTTTGTCCTTTTGTCTTCAACCACAAAATCCCTCACCAAAATTACTTTTTTCATGTCGTCGGAATTCTGTTTTCCTCTATTCATCGAAGTGCACATGACAATACCCCGGGTTCAGATAATCCTTGTCCCCAAGGATCAAAGAGAGGAAAACACCTTTGAATGAAAGGTAAATCCTCCCAAGACTCTATTTTACATTCTTCTTGCATCCAACCAACCCTCACTTGTGTATTCTCTCCATTTGTTGTGAGGATCTGTCGACTTTCAATGACTTGCAGAGGTTGGATAACGAAATTACCTTCGTCATCAACAGTTGGAAGAGTAGTTGCAGGTATGTTTTTCCGACCTACTTGTTTCTTCAGTAAGGACACGTGAAATACCGGATGGATCTTTAGATCCAGCAGGTAGGTCGAGTCTATAGGCCACCTGACCTATCTTCTCCAAAATATGGTATGGGCCAAAGTATTTCGCTGAGAGCTTCAAGTTCCTTCACAGATAAACTGAGTTTTATCTGAAAGGTTGTAGCTTAAGATATACCTTGTCTCCTACTTCAAAATTTTGATCTTGTCTGTTTTTATTTGTAAAATGTTTCATTCTTTTTTGGGCTAGTTGTAGATTTCGTTTCACCTGCTCTGTGACCTTCTGTCTTTGTTGTATGAGGTCCTTGATATCTGCATTAGTTGTATCTAGATATGGTTCAAAAGTTAGGATAGGAGGGAGATACCCATAGAGAACATGGAATGGTGTCATCTTTAGGCTAGTATGGTAATTTGTGTTATACCAAAACTCAGCTAAAGGAAGCCATTTCAGCCATTGCTTGGGATGATCTTGCGCCATACACCTTAAATATTGTTCTAGGCACTGGTTGACCCTCTTTGTTTGGCCATCAGTTTGTGGATGGTAAGCCGACCTCATGTTGAGCTTAGTCCCCAGTAATTTGAACAACTCTTTCCAGAAAGTGCCTGTAAAAACCTTATCCCTATCAATGACAATGCTCATTGGTAGGCCATGTACTTATAGATAACATCCAGGAAGGTTTTTGCATCTGTCGGTGTTGTATAAGGGTGTGACAATGCAATGAAATGCGAATATTTTGTGAACCTGTCGATGATCACCCAAATAACACTTTTTCCCCAAGATTTGGGCAGCCCCTCTATGGAATCTGATATGGGCAGAGGAATGGGTTCCTCATAAATAAAAATAGAAAATAATAAACATAAATAAATAAGTACTCTATGAAGAGAGAGGTTCAGCAGAGCACATGCAGAGGAGGTTCCAGCAGAGCATTTCCAAAGGGAAGTTCAGCAGAGCACGTGCAAAGGAAGTTCAGCAGAGCACGTGCAAAAGAGGTTCCAGCAGAGCATTCCCAAAGAGAAGTTCAGCAGAGCACGTGTAGAGGAGATCCCAGCAGAACAGGCCCAAGGGACAATGGACAGACGAACAGACGCAGACGAACGGATGCAGACGAACGGATGCAGACGAACGGAAGCAATCAAGTAGATATTGTACGCTCGAAGTAGGGGATAATAATCCGAAAGCAATGATGAAAAGCATGCCCTAGAGGCCTACTGACGTGGACAGGAAGAGTAACAGAAAAAGGAATATTCTAGAGAAGAAGGGGTGTACATAGAGCTTGAGAGGAAGTACCCAGAGGAGAAAATGGCAGAAATGCCCCCCTCCACCTTTGCTAAGGACTAGTATAAATAGAGAGAAATATGTATTTCAAAGGGACTTTTCCACTTTTCTTGTTTTCAATACAAAGAACATCTTATCATCTACTGTTTCATCAGTATTCATTCTTAGTGTCATACATTTTGATTATCTATGGGTATGTTCATTTTTGTTGACATCTCAACAATGGCGCCGTCTGTGGGAACCGCCTGGTAAGAAGTGAGTCTCCTTCTTGTCTGGCCAGATTTTCACCATTTTTGCATTTGTATCCAGTTTTCTTTCACTTCGTATATTTGCTTTGTGGGAGAATTTCTTGGAGCTGCCTTGAGAGAGTAGGATTAATGACGAATCGAGTAATCCGAGATTTGGATGGGGATTTTCAAGAAGTGGCAAGGCCAGAAACGTCAAGGATAAGAGGAAGATCGGAAGAGTTGAGGGAGCCCGTCGCTCCAGGCCTATGGACCTTCACGCCGGAGCAATTGGACAGCTTCATCTACTCGGCTGTGCAGAAGGCCCTGGGAAAGGCTGCTGCAGGGAAAGAGAAGGAAGAAGGCGATGAAGAGAGATGCGAGGCCGCAGATATGCGAGGCAGAAAGACTTCTACTCCGGGAATACGCCCATGTCAACCAGATACGGCTCTCGAACAAAGTGCCGATAGCCATCCAGTGCGAGGAAAACACCAAACGCAAGAGGCGGCTTCTCTTATTGAAACTTCCACGCAGCAGTCGTGCGACCGAGAGGTGAGAAGACAAATGGAAGAGATGCAGAGGGAGATACAATTATTGCAGCAGAAGATGGGCTCTGCCAGCCAGATCCAGGTTCCTGGCGGAAGTCCTTTTGCGGTGGTGGTTCGAGCAGATGAATTACCTGCAAATTTCAAGCCATTAACCTTTGAGTATGACGGAACGACAGACCCCTACGATCATCTTCTCCGATTCGAAAACGTGGCCTTGCTGCATCAATATACTGATGGGGTAAAATGTCGGGTGTTTCTCACCACCCTCACTCAGGCTGCCCAGAGATGGTTTGGACAGCTAGCAGAGGACAGCATCTACTCGTTCAGGGAATTTAGCTCGGCTTTCCTGCACCAGTTCGCCAGTGCGAGGCGACAGAGGAGGACTTCACAATCCTTATTTACTCTGAAGCAAGGCGCAGAAGAATCCTTAAGAGCATTTATTAAGCAATTCAGTACTGTGGCCCTCGAAGTGCCTTCTGCCACCGCAGAAGTGAAGATTAGCGCGCTGGTGCAAGGGCTGCGAGAAGGGGATTTATTCCGATCTCTGGCCAAGAAGCCAGCCGCAACGTTCGAGGAAGTCTTAGCCCGCGCTGACAAGTTCATCAACTTGGAAGACGTAAGTAAAGCAAAACGTGCTGAAAGTAGAGCTGCAGCCCCAGCGCGGGAAAGGGAAGGCAATAGAAGGATAGTGGCCGCACCATTGCACACTAGAGGTGAGCAGAGGACAGATCCAGGACGGGATAATTATAGCCATTATGCACCGTTGAGAATTCCCAGAGCCCAGATTTTTCAGTTAACAGAGAAGTCCGTTTCGTTCAGATTCCCACCTAATCGATCGCTGGCACCTACACGACCCAAGGGGAAGTATTATTGCGTGTTCCACAACGACTATGGACATGACACTAATTCGTGCAGACATTTAAAAAATGAGATCGAGAGGTTAGTGAGGTTGGGAGCGCTGAAGAGGTTCGTCGATGGCTCACAGAACAGAGACGGAAAAGCCAGAACAGAGTTAGAGAAAGAAGAAGATGAGGAAGTTACAAAAGATAAACAAAGGAGAGAGGAAGATAGGGAACTGCCTCCCCCACCAAAGAAAGGGTCCATCAATATGATAGTGGGGGGTCCATGGGGTGGAGACTCGAATCGGGCTCGAAAGTCAGCGGCAAGATACACCCAGAGATGGCATGAAGCAGAAGTTGGTCCCTATCATACCAAGCGGCCTGTTCGCAGAAATGAAAAAGGAAAATCAGAAGAATACTATGAAGAAGTCATGGAAGTGCAGCGTAGACCTGATATAATATTCGGTGAAGATGATGAATCACCCCTCCTCAGACCTAACACTGATTCTCTGGTGGTAACAGCCGAAATAGCTGGGTATGATGTGTCCAGAATTTTTGTGGATACGGGAAGCTCTGCGGATATTATCTTTAAAGAGTGTTTTGACAGAATGAACATCAGCACAAAAATCAGGCCTGTACAAACAGCTCTATATGGGTTCACAGGGGGAGCAGTACATCCCCTAGGAATAGTGACGCTTCATGTGTTGGTAGGAGCATGGCCTAAACAAAAGAGACTCATGACGGAATTCTTGCTGGTTGATTTGCCTTCTGCATACAACATCATTTTTGGGCGACCCATCCTCAATGAATTGAAAGCGGCTGTGTCCACATATTATATGAAGGTCAAATTCCCAACCTCGGCGGGCGTAGGAGAACTGAGAGGACAACAGATCAGCTCTCAGAAGTGTTATGTAGAGGCGGTGAGGACTGCAGATAAATTGGCACTTCCACGTAGAGGAGGGGGAGACATGATGGAAGCAGAGCAGAAAAAGCAGAAGTTGGCAGATACTGGGAAAGAAGAGGAACTAGGAAAAATGGTGGTGGACGAGGAACTAGCACTGGTGGAACTCTTTGTTGATAAGAAAGGTTTTAGCACCAAAATCGAAAACACGAATGGAAGAAAACGAGAAGGTAGAATTAATAGATTGCTTAAGAAGAAATGCAGATCTCTTCGCTTTTCAGCCGACGGATATGACGGGGATCAGACCAGAGATAGCTATACATCGTCTGAATATATCGTCTGCAACCAGACCGGTAAAACAGAAGCTTCGGAATTTCGGGAAGGAGAAGGATCAGATAATTAAGGCAGAAGTGAAAAAGTTAATGGAATCTGGTCATATTGTGCCAGTACAATTCCCTGAATGGTTATCCAATGCGGTGTTGGTTCCAAAACCGGACAAGAAATGGCGAATGTGTGTAGATTTTCGAGATTTAAACAAAGCTTGCCCGAAAGATCATTACCCACTTCCAAGAATTGATCAATTGGTAGACTCCACGGCTGGGTGCGAAAGGCTAAGTCTAATGGACGCGTATCAGGGATATCACCAGATCAGCCTCGATCCTGCAGACGTAAAGAGGGTATGTTTCGTGACGGCTGGAGGGACTTTTGGATACGTACGCATGCCTTTTGGACTGAAAAACGCAGGAGCCACTTACCAAAGGATGGTAGATAAACTGTTCAAACCCATGCTGGGAAAGAATATGGAGGTGTACGTTGACGACATGTTGGTGAAAAGCCAGAAAGCGGCAGAACACATAACAGATCTGGAAGAAGCATTCCAAGTGATCAGGGGAAGTGGGATGAAACTCAATCCAGAGAAGTGCAGCTTTGGAGTCACCTCTGGAAAATTTCTGGGTTATATGGTTACGAAACAAGGAATTGAAGTGAACCCGGCCAAAGTTAAAGCGATCATAGAAATGAAGGCACCAAAGAATATAAAGGAGGTGCAGAGGCTACTGGGTAGAATTACCGCTTTAAATCGCTTTGTATCAAAATCAGCGGAGAGAAGTTTTCCTTTTTTCAAAATACTTAGGAAAGGATGCAAATTCCAGTGGGACGAAGGGTGCGATAAAGCATTTGATGAATTGAAGCAGTATTTAGCAGATCTGCCCCTGTTAGCAAAACCCGAAAAAGAAGAAACCCTATACATGTATCTTTCGGTGGGCGAGGCTGCAGTGAGTGCTGTTCTGCTACGAGAGCAAGAGGGTAAGCAATGGCCCATATACTACGTCAGTCACATGCTGCAAGGACCTGAGGTCAGATATTCAGAAATAGAAAAAGCAGGTCTGGCGATCATCACAACAGCTAGAAGGTTACGCCCCTACTTCTTGTCTCATCCTGTGATAGTCCGAACCAATTACCCGTTAGGACAAGTTATGGGAAAAATTAGCACTTCTGGGCGTATGGTGAGATGGGCTGTAGAACTGGGAACCTATGAGGTAGAGTTTGAACCAAGGAAGGCGATAAAAGCTCAAGCCCTAGCTGACTTTATCCAAGAGTCTACTGGTCAAGATATTCAAACGGCAGAAGAGTGGAGGATATTTGTGGATGGCTCGGCTACCAGAGAAGGGTGCGGTGTTGGTATTCTGATGGAGGGGCTAGAAGGAGAAGTACTGCAATATGCTGTCAAGCTTAACTATGTGGTCTCAAATAATGAAGCAGAATACGAGGCTATGGTTAGAGGTATGCAGATGATTGTCGAGGCAGGGGGAGAAAATTTGATAGCATTTACAGACTCGCAACTTGTATACCAACAGTTCCATGGAGGTTATGAAATCAATAAAGATTCTTTCGAGAGGTACCTGGCAGAGATGAACAAATTAAAAAACCAGTTGAAAAAATTTGAGCTGAAACAGATCTCCAGAGCTGATAATGTGCAAGCTGATTATCTTGCTAAATTGGCCAGCGCATACCCACTTCTGCAACCACGAAAAATCACACTACTGGTAGCAGAACCACTCAGAGCAGAAACTGATGTAGCTGAGGTAGAAGACAGAGAAGATTGGAGAACCCCCATCATAAATTCATTAAAGGAGGTGTCAGTTGCAGAGGAAGGAAAAGGACGTATGAAGAAAGAGGTTTTGAAATACTGCTTGATAGGAGAGCATCTATACAGGAGATCTTTTACTCAAGCATATCTTAGGTGTGTTGGGAAAGCAGAAGGAGAAATAGTCCTACGAGAAATACACGAAGGATGTGGAGGAGACCACGCCGGATATAAGTCCGTAGTTAGAAAAGCACTAAGGGCAGGGTTCTTCTGGCCCACCATGAACACAGATGCAAAAGAGTTGGTGCAGAGATGCAAGGGCTGCCAGATGCACGGATCACTCATTCACTTACCTGCAGAAGAGTTGGGCCAAATGCATTCACCATGTCCATTCGCAAAATGGGGAATCGACCTGGTGGGACCTTTACCATTGGCCAGAGGACAAAAGAAATTCATAGTGGTCGCCATCGATTACTTCACAAAGTGGGTGGAAGCAGATGCCTTAAGTAAAATAGACGAGAGTAACATCATAAAATTTTTATGGAAGCAAATATGTTGTCGATATGGTGTCCCCCGAATATTGGTGTCAGACAACGGCACTCAATTTAATGGAAAAAAGATCCAAGGATGGTGCAAAGAGATGAAAATTGAGCAAAGATTTGCCGCGGTAGCCCACCCACAGGCGAATGGTCAAGTTGAAGTCACTAATAGAACAATACTGAATGGGCTGAAAGCCAGAGTTGAAAAAGTGAAGGCGAATTGGGTGGATGAGTTAGACTTAGTGTTGTGGGCTTATAGGACCACACCCAGAACTACTACTGGAGTTTCACCTTTTAACTTAGTATATGGCGCCAACGCAGTGATACCGGCAGAAGTAGGTATGGAAACACACTGAATCATGACCTTCAACGAGGAACAAAATGACCAACTTTTGGCGGAAAATCTGGACATGGTTGAGGAAGAGAGAGAGCTGGCTAGATTGAGGGCGGACAAAATCAAAAGCCGTGTAAAAGCGCTCTATGATAGCAGAGTAAAAGTCAGACGTCTGCAACAAGGAGATCTGGTAATGCGAAGGGCGGATGCATTGAAGCCAAGGGGAAAGTTGGAACCAAATTGGGAAGGTCCTTTCATTGTAACAGAAGTCCTAGGCGGCGGAGCCTACCGCCTAAAGGATGCAGAAGGGAAGGAAATACCCAGAGCATGGAATATTTGCAATCTTAAAAAATATTTCGCCTGAAAAAACGAATCTGCAGGTACTTATCTCGATTTACAGGAAAACTCATGTATGGATCTACGGAGGTCAACGAGTATGAATCTTTAATCGCCCTAGAAAGCAACCCTGCTGGCTGTCAGACCTCCGGGTTGGCCAACCAGCAGAGGTGGGGCTTGAATCCTTAATCGCCCTAGAAAGCAACCCTGCTGGCTGTCAGACCTCCGGGTTGGCCAACCAGCAGAGGTGGGGCTTGAATCCTTAATCGCCCTAGAAAGCAGCCCTGCTGGCTATCAGACCTCCGGGTTGGCCAACCAGCAGAGGTGGGGCTTGAATCCTTAATCGCCCTAGAAAGCAGCCCTGCTGGCTGTCAGACCTCCGGGTTGGCCAACCAGCAGAGGTGGGGCTTAAATCCTTAATCGCCCTAGAAAGCAGCCCTGCTGGCTGTCAGACCTCCGGGTTGGCCAACCAGCAGAGGTGGGGCTTGAACTAGTAATTGTCCCCTGGGCGAAGCTTGGTTGATGGCTTTAAAACTCGCATGGTACTTAATAAAGGAATAATGATCACATTTTGCTTCTTGAATTCAGGAGAAGAGGAGGCGATGAAAGGGAAACCTATTGAGATCCCAGAAAGGCTCTAAAGGACCCAGTAAGAAGAGCAAGCAAAGGAGGCGTGGAAATCATTAAAATCTCAGTTTGATGTATAAGAAAGAACAAAATTTTCTCCTTCGGAGATTCATATTATGACTACTTTTCTCACTTATCGTTATCAAGATTATGTTTTCTAACATTTTACAGTTTGCATCTATATATATGTTGATAATTATGCATGGCTGTTGAGCACACATACATCTTCATTCCATAAAAGAGGCAATAGTCAAAATAACACGGGATATGTTATAAGTGAACAAGTAACATAGAAATGTACGATAATCAAAATAAAGTGGCCTAAAAAGATAATGTCAAAAGGTAAAATTGTCTGTAACGAGCAGCAACAAAAAATAAATTGTTCAATGAGCAAGGTAAATAAAGAGATAAGCTGTTCAGAGTAAGTTAAATGAGAAGACGATTAAACATCAGCAGAAGCAAGGCCCGATGAGTCATCCAGAGGCGCAGAGGAAGGATCAGCAGAGGAGCCATCCAGAGGAGCTATGGGGGTCTCAACTCCCTCGGAAGAAGGAGGCACACCCTCGAGCCGTGGCATCTGGGGAGGATTATCACCTTCGAACAGAGGTGGCAAAACCAGGTCTGGAGAGTCCTCCCTAACCACAATCAGATCCACCTGATCCCCAGAGGCATTCCTGAAGGGCAAAGGCTCTGCAACTTTATCTGTTAATAGGGGATAAGCAAGCAGCTCTGGAGCAGGTAAGGATTCCAAATCCACCTTGGAAGCCCGAAGGTCAGCATGAGCCTTCTGGAGAACCGGGAGCCACCAGGGAGCCTCAATGTCCTCGAAAGGATCACCCTTAAAAAAGGGTGAAGCCGGTATCTCTGCCAAGGGGCCATTAATGTCCAAATCCCCAGAAAAGCCTTGTTCCTCTGCCTGCTTGCGTGCTGATCGGAAGCCATACGCGTAATAATGGCCTATGTGAGGGCCAAAATCCGCCAAGGAACAGCTACTTTGAAGATAAGCTTCCTTTAGGCCATTGACCAGCTCCTTCAAGAAAGCCTGCCCGGCTTCGGTGAGATGAAGGTTTTGGTGGCACGCTGTAACCCCCTCCGCATACTTCCTAGCCCCATAAAGGCGTGCCTTCGCCTTCTCATCAGCTGTCTTTTTCTTTTGAAGATCCACCTCTTGCAGAAGCTCCGCCACCCGCTTGGACAAACCAGCGTTGCTTTTTTCCAGAGCCATAGACTTCTGCTTTACCTCCACCAGCTCCGCCTCCTTCTCTGACAGAGCTCGGGAAGTCTCCACTTGATTCGCAGCAGAGACTCTGGCCTGAAGTTTGCTGAAATAAACAGCCGCCTAAAAACAAATAATGTTAAGATGCATCGAGAAAGGAGTAAAAATTAACAATTGTAGGAACCTAACCAAGATACTCACCTTAGTCATGTGATGAGCTCCCATCGCCAGCTCATTATCTAGCGGCTGCTGGCTCAGAAGAAGATTGTCGGTAGAAGTGACGATCAGCTTCAGGAAGTGGCGGGACTCCTCTGCAGTGAGTTCCAAAATAGATTTTGGTAACTCCAGGGTAAAGGAATCATTCGCAGAAGACCGAACACGGCTGGTGCGAGGCCGGTTAGAAGGATTGGCTGGGATCTCTGAGCCGCCCCTCGGAGGAGATCGAAGGCGTTGGCGGCGGGCCTCCGGCAGAGCATCTGCAGAGGTCAGAGCTCGTTTGCCCTTGTCAGTAGGAGTTTTGCGGGCCTCGCGGGAACCCCGTCGATCAGAGCCCGATGCAGCGCGGGGCGGGGAATCTGAGGGCACAGTAGGGAGAGCCCTTCTCCAAGATTGATCTACGAAAAGCAAAAGCATCAGAAGCCTTAACAAGAATGTAAATATGGAGACATGAACCTTAAAGAAATAAAGAGAAAAATAAGCTGATACCCAGATCTGATGGCGGAGAGACCTCTTCCAGAGAAAACCCAAACTGAGAAAGAATGGCTGGCTGTTCTACCAGCCCAGCCAGATCAAAAAGGCCCTCATCGAAGAAAGATTGGTTCAATTTTTCTATCAGCTCCAGATCAGATTTAGGTAAGGTATATTCGAAGGCTTTTCCTAGGGGAGGCTTATTGTATATCCAACTATCCGAAGGAAAATCCCAAATATTTCCAGGAACTCCAACATAAAAATAGTCCTCTTTCCAGTTCTTATCCCTACTCTGAGGTTTCCCTAAAAATTTTATTAAGCCTCGAGGGCCAGCACTGACGTAGAAGAAGGGAGGCTTGAATTTCAAAGAATAATGATAATAAAACATCTCGGCAGTAGGGTTACCCCCATAGCCTTTTAGGAGAATAAAGAAACCTATCATCATCCTAAATGCAGAGGGGACAAATTGGTTCAAGAGAACTTTGTACAAGGCAGATAATCTACATAGATATTCAGGAACAGGGAAACGAAGCCCTGCTCGAAGCTGATTCAACCAGAAGCATAAATTACATCCAAAGGGTAAGTTAGGCCTCTGAAGGGAGGAAGGTCTATACAAAGAAAATTCCAACGGAATATTAAAAGTAAGGCGAAGCACTTCTAGCCTATCTAGTGTCATCAAAAAAGGACCGCCAACAGCATTGAAGTTGGGATCAGAAGAGGAGACGTTCAAAGGGTCAGCAGTAGAGACTGACTCCTCTTCATCAGAAGGCATCAGTTCTGGAGTATCAGAGAGATGGCCACTCCTGGTGGGACTTATCGACCCAGATAGGATAAGGCCCTCCAAAACCCTATGGGCAGGCACTTCTAAAGAGGTACTATTTTCAGAGCATGACGAAGGAGCAGATGACGCCATAGATACAAATTCTAAAACTCAGAAAGACCAACGGGGGAAAATATGCACAAGTAACCCAAAACTGATAAACCTAAGAAATACCTTATTATGCACTACCTAATCAAAATAAAATCAGCAAACATCAAGGGGTCAAAGATTACCTTTCGCCATGGGAAAAGGGAGGGAGTGAGAGGCGAAGGAATAGAGACAAAAGGGGGAAAACCAGGGTCGCCGGAGAAGAGCTACCATACGAAAAGAGGAGGGATCCACCGAAGAAGAGAGCAGGGAAAGCGTCGCCGAAGTAACTACCGCTTAAAGGAACGGAGAAGAACACCGGAGAAAGAAGACAGGGGAACGTCGCCGGAGGAGAAGGTGCACGGAGACGCTGCTAACGGGAGAAGAGGAAAAAAAAAAGTGAGAGAGAAGCTGAAGTATGTCTTTTGTCAAAAAAAGAAATTAGGGCACGAAATGGAGGCGAAAAGGACGAAGCATCTGAAAAGGCAAGATTTGAAAGGACACGCCTCGAAAAGGTGCGAAGCAGGTGCAATCCAAGCGTCTATTGAGCGACACGTGTAGAGTAGAGATCAAAAACAAAGCTGATAACGACAAAACAGGAGGGAAAGGCAAAATTTCGAAAAAGAAAAAAGTACGAAAGAAGCGCTGCAGTCTACCAGTTCTGCCAAGAACAGATCTGCTCGACTGCACCAGGGGGAGTAGCTAATGGGGAAATTAGCTCTCTGCTCGAGAAGGAAAAAATGCAAGAAGTGCTGCAGTCTACCAGCTCTGCCAAAGCAGATCTGCTCGACCGCACCAGGGGGAGTAGCTAATGGGGAAATTAGCTCTCTGTTCGAGAAGGAAAAATACAAGATATGCTGCAGTCCACCAGCTCCGCCAAACCAGATCTGCTCGACCGCACCAGGGGGAGTAGCTAATGGGGAAATTAGCTCTCTGTTCGAGAAGGAAAAATACAAGATATGCTGCAGTCCACCAGCTCCGCCAAACCAGATTTGCTCGACTGCACCAGGGGGAGTAGCTAATGGGGAAATTAGCTCTCTGCTCGAGAAGGAAAAGTGCAAGAAATGCTGCAATCGACCAGCTCTGCCAAACCAGATCTGCTCGACAGCACCAGGGGGAGTAGCTGATATGGGCAGAGGAATGGGTTCCTCATAAATAAAAATAGAAAATAATAAACATAAATAAATAAGTACTCTATGAAGAGAGAGGTTCAGCAGAGCACATGCAGAGGAGGTTCCAGCAGAGCATTTCCAAAGGGAAGTTCAGCAGAGCACGTGCAAAGGAAGTTCAGCAGAGCACGTGCAAAAGAGGTTCCAGCAGAGCATTCCCAAAGAGAAGTTCAGCAGAGCACGTGTAGAGGAGATCCCAGCAGAACAGGCCCAAGGGACAATGGACAGACGAACAGACGCAGACGAACGGATGCAGACGAACGGAAGCAATCAAGTAGATATTGTACGCTCGAAGTAGGGGATAATAATCCGAAAGCAATGATGAAAAGCATGCCCTAGAGGCCTACTGACGTGGACAGGAAGAGTAACAGAAAAAGGAATATTCTAGAGAAGAAGGGGTGTACATAGAGCTTGAGAGGAAGTACCCAGAGGAGAAAA
The DNA here is from genome assembly GCA_005771605.1 of Scutellaria baicalensis. Taxonomy (NCBI): domain Eukaryota; kingdom Viridiplantae; phylum Streptophyta; class Magnoliopsida; order Lamiales; family Lamiaceae; genus Scutellaria; species Scutellaria baicalensis. The sequence goes on along the minus strand of CM016725.1, from coordinate 7,467,545 downwards.
TGGCAGAAATGCCCCCCTCCACCTTTGCTAAGGACTAGTATAAATAGAGAGAAATATGTATTTCAAAGGGACTTTTCCACTTTTCTTGTTTTCAATACAAAGAACATCTTATCATCTACTGTTTCATCAGTATTCATTCTTAGTGTCATACATTTTGATTATCTATGGGTATGTTCATTTTTGTTGACATCTCAACAGAATCCATGGAGATGTGTGCCCATGCTTGTTTTGGGATAGGCAAAGGTTGCAGCAGCCCTTGATATTGTCCCTGACCTGATTTGTTTTTAGCACAAACTTCACAATTCTTCACCCATTCCAGTACATCTGTTTTCATACTAAGCCAATAGAATATTTCATTAATTCTGAAAAGAATCCCATTGACCCCAGAGTGTCCACCATATGCAGTGTGGTGTAATTCCACTAACAAAAGATTTCTAATTCCCAAAGATGAACCAACAACCACCCTATTTTTATACCTTACAACATCACCTGACTTCTGAAAATTGGGATAACTATCCAGATTAGTAGCCTTGTAGCTAATGATCTTTTGCACGAAACCATCATCGATGTAGCTTTGGATAATCTGATCCACTCATTTAGGTGTCATTGTTGTTATAGCATCCAAATGTTCCCTCCTTGATAATACATCAGTTGCTCCATTATCCTTCCCTCTTTTGTATTGAATTTCGTAGTCATACCCCAATAGTTTGATAATCCACTTTTGTTGCATAGGGGTAACAATCTTTTGATCCAAAAGGTGCTTTAAAGATTGCTGATCTATTTTAATTGTAAATTTTTTACCCTGCAGGTAGTGTTTCCATTTCTGAATAGCCATCAACACCGCTAGAAACTCTCTTTCATAAACCGACAAAGCTTGATTTTTAGGACATAAAGTCTTACTCATGTAAGACAATGGTCTCCCATCTTGCATGAGTACAGCCCCAATTCCCTTGCCACTCGCATCTGTTTCCACAACAAATTTTTTAGTAAAATCCGGTAGTGCTAGTGCTGGGGCTGTTACCATAGCTTCATTTAAGGACTTGAATGCCAACTCAGCTTCAGAATTCCAGTGAAAATTATCTTTCTTGAGTAGATTAGTAAGAGGCCTACTAATCAATCCATAATTTCTTATGAATTTCCTGTAATATCCTGTTAAGCCCAAAAATCCTCTCAGCTGTTTTACAGTCTTTGGTTGTGGCCACTGTATCATACTAGAGATTTTGTCCGAATCAGTAGCAACACCCTGTTGAGAGATTATATGCCCAAGATACTCAATCTGCTTTTGGCTAAATTGACATTTGTTTCTCTTAGCAAAAAGTTTATTCTCCCTTAACAGCTGTAACACAGTCTCCAAATGCTTGAGATGTTCATCCCAACTAGAACTGTAGATAAGGATGTCATCAAAGAAGACAAGAACAAACTTCCTTAGATACTCCCTAAACACCTTATTCATCAATGACTGAAAGGTTACAGGAGCATTGCATAGCCCAAATGACATAACTAGGAACTCATAATGGCCATTATGAGTCCTAAATGCAGTGAGATACCTATGTTCAGGTGTCATTAGGATTTGAAAGTACCCTGGCCTCAAGTCCACCTTAGAAAAGTATTGTGCACCATGTAATTCATCTAAAAGTTCATCAATGATTGGTATTGGGTAGTTGTGCTTAATTGTCAACTCATTAAGATACCTATAATCCACACACATCCTCCATGTACCATCTTTTTTCTTCACTAGAATAACCGGTGAAGCAAATGGGCTTTTGCTATCTTGAACCACCCCCGAGCTCAAAAGATCTCTAACAATCTTTTCTATCTCTTCTTTGTAAGCATGAGAGGTTCTGTAGGGGTATTGTTGTTTGGGCTGACTTCCAGGTCTGAGCAAAATCTGATGCTCTACCCCTCTTTCAGGTGGCAGTCCAATTAGCTCTTCAAATATGTCTTTGATACTTGGCCAAAACGTCATGCAGCCCTGGAGCATCTTTAGTATTCAAAAAAGACGTACTAACTAAGTGTGCTTCTTCCACATCTATTGGACTTCCCTGGTGCCACAACGTAAATAGGCTGACATCTGTAATCAATTTGCATTCTGCGGTAGAGGTCAGTGCTTGTAGCTTGACCTTTTTTCCCATAAGAGTAACCGTAAAAGTCATGTTATCATAGTCCAATTCAATTGGAGTACATGACTTAAGCCAATCCCCTCCTAATATCAAATCACATCCTTCATTTTCCAAGACCCTCAATGAATAGGTGAAATCATACCCTTGCATCTTCCAACAAAAGGGATCCACCTGTTTTGCACTTATTAGTCTCTGTCCATTTGCCACCTTAACCAACAAGGGATTAGTTGGAGTAAGTGGGCATCTTAACCTCTTAGCAGTAGCAGATTATATGAAGCTAAGTGTGCTGCCAGTATCAAACAAAATGTGCAACCTTTGTTGGTTATATTCCCCAAACAATCTCATAATGGTAATATTCCTTTCTCCATTAATTGCATTTAAAGTCATTTGTACTTCATCCATTGACTCAGAGTCAATGCCCCCTTCTTGACTAGGAGCCACTACCTGCACCTCATTGGTTGCCCAATCATCGTCGTCTGCAATAATCATGTATGAAATCTTCTGTTTACACTTGTGACCAAAAGTATAAGGTTCATCACAATTATAGCATAACATGTTCTCTCTTCTAGCAGCCATTTCAGTAGCTGTTAGGACTTTAATAGGAGGCTTAACCCCACTGTATTGTGGTTTCCCTTAGCTACCAGTATTGGAATCAACCTTCTTGAATGTCGGTGGAGCAAAATTGTAGTTTCTTGGGGTAGATTTCAACTTCTTAGATAATGCCTTCATGGTTATCACTTGTTTTTTTACCCAAACTGATAGTGTGTTGTAGAGTTTTAGGTTCAAACATGGGTATAGCAGACTGTAACTCTTCATTTAGTCCACTAATGAAGCTAGCAATGAAATAATTCTCAGAAAACTCCTCACCATTAAGCAACAACATACAAGCCCTAAGTTCCTCAAACTTATCCACGTAATCAGCATATGAACCTGTTTGCTTTAGCTTATTAAATTCAGCAATAACTCTAGATTCCCTCATCTCTTCAAATCTAGCAGTTAGCACCTCAAGAAATTGTGCCCAAGTGAGTTCTATATGTTTTTGGGTATAATTTTGGTATCATAAAAGGCTGCTTTCCCATCAAAATGCATAGAAGCTATAGTTACCTTATGAGAACATTAGGAATCAGTTTAAAATAAGAGTTGCATCTTAGAATCCATACCCTCAGATTTGAGCCATCAAATCTAGGGAAGTCCACCCTAGGTAAAGGGTTGTGTACCATAGTGCTTGTGCGATCTTGAATCTGCCCTATTCTTGGTGTCTCATGTGTTTGAGGGAATGTGCCCATACTGCTTGATCCAAAATGTGGATCTCCCAATATTGAGTCTCTGTCTAACTGACCTTTTCCTCGATCCATGTTCATAATTTGTAGTTGGAGTGTTGCCAAAGTTTTTGTGACATGATCCAGCTTTCCCACCACTCCAGACAGCTGGTCATCCACCCTCAAGGTAATACCATGAATAGATCTTGTATTTTTGCTTCAATTGCTTCCCACATCAATGATTCAGTTTGTAATGTTTGCTCTAAACGTTTTTGTGTCTCCTGCAGATCCTTGAAACGGGTGCCCTCTGCCATAGCCAAGAATCAGCCTGCTCTGATTACCAAATGTTATGATCAAATCTTTTTAACATAGTTTTGGATAAATTTTCTGTAATTTGTAACAATGGTGATGATGATTGAATAGAGTAGGAAAGAGAAATAGAAAGAGAGAAATAGGGGGAAGTTAGGAGAGAGAAGATTGGTACTATTTTTTTTCTGCCATTTCCTCTGCAAAAACAGCATATGTAACAACTAGTGGGGACCACCACTTACAAGCATAATATTTAAGTCTTTAGGGGTAAATATGCAATAAGCACAAGTTTTAGGAAATTAAAGCAATTAACTAAATGCAAGAGCTGGAGAATACTGCATGACAGGTGTATGTCCCAGATTTTCTTATCTTCCACACTAATCAGCCGTTGGATCACTCACAACCATCTCTTCATTTTTATTCAGACACAACTCACCCTCATTACTGCACTCAAAGTTCATCTCTTCCAAACAACAAACAACCCCTTTTGTCCTTTTGTCTTCAACCACAAAATCCCTCACCAAAATTACTTTTTTCATGTCGTCGGAATTCTGTTTTCCTCTATTCATCGAAGTGCACATGACAAATAGCTTCAGGCACCAATATAATGCAGCAGCCAAAATGTATCTATCGTCTCCGTTTGGCATCATAAAGGATAGAATACAGGCTAAAGTACTTCATACCGAATATAACGGCATTCCAGAGCGTAATATTATTATCTTGTGGTGCACCGCTAATACCTGCGGGTGGGTCCTGCTGCAACCTCTTAAAGTCCCTCATCAGCCTCTTCCTAGCCAGAGTTGACATCGTAAATGCCTGTAGGATCAAATCATTCACCAAAGAAATTAGTATGGAACAAAAAAGTTACTTCACTTAAAGTGACAAAAGAAAAAGGAAAAAGGAAAAAGGAAAAAGAGACTGAAAAATCTTTTCTTTCCAATACCTAACTCATCCATCTCTCGACATTAAAACCAATGCTATTATCTGTCGGTATTTCTTAGATGCGCATCTTAAAGGCCAATTTTCTAGTGCAATACTGTATCAGCAAACTACGAGCGCACTAATATGATTCCAATCATGTATCATAAGTAGTTCAGTTGAACCAACTAGAATTGTGTATTACCTCATTTCTAAGCTCACCCAAAAATGCAAAATAAAGTCCTATCCACCAATTTTAATTGGGATTCTTAATGTTCTATATAAAAGAGAACAGGAACACATCAATCTCATTCCCAACTAAGCTCTTCGAGATTTATATAACCAATATCAATCCCTTAAAAAAAGGTCAGATAAATGAAATGCTCATCCAGCGTTTAGTTTCATTTCTCCCTGCCCAAGTGGAATGGACTCAAATTAGCTCTAACCATTCCAATTTCACACAACTTTCCAAACCACAAAACAACACTGCACCATGAAAATTTCCACGAAAAGAAACACGCATTTCATACATCTTCTCCAACGAGCAAAGACAAATATCACAGCCAAATCAGTGGTCGCTCAAGTCAAAAAACAATTATGAGCAACTTTCTTAAATTTAGCTGGAAATCTTCAGAAAATCAAAAAAAAAAAAAAAAAAAAAAACATAAATAACAACAACAAAAATAAAAAAGAAACCCAACCCGCAAACCTTACTCAACAAAAATACCAAGAAATCTTTATTATATGGGATAGCACATCACCAACAATTCATCCGTGCATCATATAAACACATAAATGCAAGAATTAAGAACTGATAGTGTCAAAGATCATATAAAACTCACCAGTACTGGAAACCCTTGTCTAAAGAGGGTTAACAATTCAAGATTACCAAAAAAAAACATAAAAGGAAAAGGAAAAGGAAAAGGAAAACTAAACAAAAAACAAGAAATTACAGGACGGAAAAATCCACTGATATGCGTGACGGAAATGCGAAGCTTGGGAGGCGATAGGGCAGAGAAGAGAGGAGGAGCAGTAGTGGGAAGAGAAGGAGAGCGGAGCAGTGGTGGGAGGTGAATGGGCGGAGGGAGAGGCGAGGCAGCGGCGGCGAGGGACGCAGGCAGGGGCGCCGTCGGCGGGGGCAGCGGTGGGGGGCGGTGGCGGCAAAGAGAGAGAGGGGGCAGCAAATGGTGTGAGGAAGAGGGAGAGATAGCAAGGGTTTTGAAGGGATGAGAGACGAGAGACGGCGGCGACGGACGGATACAAGGGCGGCGGCGACGGCAGAGGCAGCGGCGGGGTGGTGGCGGTGGCGGCGGCGGCGGCGGCGGCGGCAGCTAATGGGGAAGAGAGAGAGTGCTAGGGTTTTGAATTGGGGGTTTTGAATTTTAGATGCTTAGGCATTTTTACATGTAAATACTACAATATAACAAAGGGACAAACTATACACACCCCACTCAATACTAAACACACCCCAATTACTAAACACACCTACAATTAAATCAAAACATTTCCATAATTTCTAAACACACCCCACAACTTTACAATTATACCCTTTATGAAATAAAATAAAAACAAAAACATAAAATACTTAATACACCCCACCCACCCAAATCCAACACATACCCCATCTCTCAAGATCCAAACAAACGGGTTTTCCAAAAATTTGAAGAGGAAGATCCAAATTTGATCAAAGGCTACCGAACATTTGATAGTGCGTACGCCGTGTAGTCGAACGGGGGTGAAGGAGTTCGATCAATCCAAGTCTACAACTTATCATGGATCCCAATGAAGAACAAAATTCACCAAGCATGTGTAGTTGAATTTTTTTAAGAAATTTATCATATACTATGTTTAATTGGGTCAAATTGTATGAAATTTGTGTAGAAATCATATTTGGGTTATGGGTTTAGGATTTAGATACTTTATGTGTTCAATTTGATGAAATTTGAGTTGAATTTGGACTTGAAATATTGAATCCCGTAACTTCGAATTTCTGGGTATGTTCGGCCCTGGTTGGCCGAACACTGCTAAGTGTGTTCGGCAATACGCCGAACAGACTTCATAGTGTTCGGCCACCCGCCGAACACTCTGTAATATGTTCGGCGTATTGCCGAACACTCTTCAAGATGTTCGGCCACCCACCGAACACTCTGTAATAGGGTTAGTAAGGGTAAATTGGTAATTTTGTAAATATTTTAATTTTATGTTATTTAATTGGGGTGTGTTTAGTATTGAGTGGGGTGTGTATAGTTTGTCCCTATAACAAAATAATTATAACTCAATTTACAACGGTTCACTACACCGTTGTCGTTGTCCGAAATACGCTCAACAACAACGGTAAAAAATAATGGTTGTCCCAACCGTTGTCGTTGAGTACAAAAATACGATCAAAGACAACGGTATGTAGATAGTGTTGTCGTTGAAGTAATTTTTTCGTTGAACGACAACGGCAATTTTTTACCGTTGTAAGCTACTGTTGTCTTTGAGCGAAAAAATGCGCTCAACGACAATGGTAGCTTATGAACCGTTGTCGTTGAGCAAAAAAAAGCGCTCAAAGACAATGATTTTATTGTACCGTTGTCCCAACCGTTGTCGTTGAGCGAAAAAATGCGCTCAACGACAACGGCACCAAAAAAACGTTGTAAATTTGTTTATAACAACACAATGCATAAAACCGTTGTAAATCTCGTGTTGTTGTTGAGCGAAATTCTTATAGTGGGGTTTAGGTATTATTGAATTTGTGGATGCTTTTAGGGATTTTTTAATTTAGGGATTCTATTAGGATATTTGAATTTAGGGTTTTACAATTCAAGGTTTAGGGTTATTGAATTTATGGATGCTTTTAGGATTTTTGAATTTAAGGATTTTCAATTTACGGTTTAGGGATTATTGAATTTATGGATTCTTTTAGGGATTTTTTAATTTAGTGATTCAATACATTAATCTGAATTTAGGGTTTAGGGATTATTGAATTTATGGATGCTTTTAGGGATTTTTTTTTATTTAGGGATTCTATTAGGGATTTCTGAATCTAGGGTTTTTCAATTCAGGGTTTAGGGGTTATTGAATTTATGGATCCTTTATGGATGCCTAATACTCTTTTTTTGCTTTATATGGATTAAGGGAATTCTTGATTGGGGGTTTTCTATAATTCTGTTTTTTTGATTAAGTATGGATTATATGGATGATTTTTGATTTGATGCATGAATAGGGAAGCCAATTTTGGGTAGATTTATATGATAGTTTTAGGTTTTAGTTGGTTGTGATGTTATGGTTTTTTTAGGATTATATAGATCTGTTTTTCTGGAGGATTATATGGATCTATTTTTGTTTTAGGTTTTAGGTTTCTTTGTTGCTCATTTGATTATATAGATTGTATGGTCTTTGTTTAATTAAAAGTTTTTGCTTTCATTGTATTTTCAGACAATGGCTGATGAAGTTGAATATTTTCTTTTTGATGCTTGGGTAGGGGGGTACTCTTAGGCATTTTGGTATATTGAGGTATGTAGGTGGGTTGAGGGTGTACTGATACCCCCTGTGAATGTGGATACCTTTTTCTTTAGGGATGTGTTAGATATATATTACAATCAATGTAATGGTAAGAGTACAAATATTGAGGTATACTCATGTTCACCTAGGAAGGATCTTGATAGTGGGTTGAGGTTAATTAGGGATGACCATGCTCTCATGTCATTGTTTAAAGAGTACAAGGGGTTGGATGTGACCCCCTTGTACTTTGAGGACCTATCAAGACCTCTTCTAGCAGTTGATTTTGAAGGTCACATTATAGCATCCCAAGAGTCAATCCCATCAATACGTTATGGTCAGGGTACAAAGGGTGAAGGTGAGTTAGGAACTGAGGGTGGGGATGAGTTAGGGCCTGAGGGTGGGGGTATGATAGAGGGTGAAAAACAAAATGAGGGTATGGTAGAGTGTGAGGGTTAAAAACTTGATCGATGGCCTATTTCTAGCCTATACCGCAAGTGTACGGTGTCAACTATAGATAGGGCGAGCAAGGTCGATCCCACAGAGACTAATGAATTAAAACTTAGTTAACTACCTAATTAATTTATCCAATTTTATTTAGGTGACCGAATTAAGAGAATTTAATCTAATTAACCTATGTCTAGAAACAAATAAATGGAAAAGAAATATTAAACAAGAAAATATCAAGAAAATAAAGATTTAAACAAGGATCCTAAGACAACAATTTCATTCTACTTCAATCAAGTTTACTAATCTAGCGAAAATCAACCTCAAATCCAATTATTTTATGTGAGCAATCACGATTGTAGATTAACCTCTCTCTCGAGCAACTTAACCCGTGGATCGATTATTAATGTTTGTATCTCTACCTCGCAGTTAATAACCAACTCCTAAAAGCTCCTAAGATCATATTCTCACCCCAATTATTTACCAATCTCTCGATCCAGGCAATTTAATTGAGACATTCATTCCCAAATCTATAATCAGATATCATCTCTCGATCTCAATCCAATAAATTAGAGCATGCATAAATTTGACCCTTTTTGTGCTCGAATTGAACTTTGATGTCTTCATAAAAGTTGTAGCCCTTAAAGTTAGCTATCTAATGACACTAATTTCAAGATCCATTTTCTATACCAAGTTATGCTCAATTTGTTGGAATCCTGTCAAGACGAAGATTAGGACATTCTTGCACGACTTCAGCTTCTTGTGATATTATGCTTTTTTGGTGGCCGAATTGAAGAAAAAGTTCAACATGAAAGTTGTATAACTCGCTCTTAGCTTTCCAACATGACAAGAATCCTTGAATTTGGACTTTTGGAGATCGAGATATGAATTTTCTTCCATAACTGCTCGTTATCGACTTCCTATCTCGACTCCAACTTGGCATTAAATTCCACAAGACTTTCATTTTGTGCTAAAATCTATCAAATTGCTTTCAAATCAAGCAAAAACGTGAAATCTTGAAATGATGATGAAATCTAAATAAAATCCCACTATTGCATGCTTTTCAACACAAAATGATATGAAATTAAGCCCCAAAATGCATCAAATAACGAAGTTATCAAACCCCCCAAACTTAAACTATTGTTCATCCCCGAACAATGAAAAGAAAAGAACTTATGCATGGGGCGGATTGAATATTGTTTTGCTCGTAGGCTTAGGCAAATTTTCAAGAACAAGCAAGCATCATGTGATTTTGGAAGACATAGGAGATTCATGCAAATTACTCTTGAATCAATACTTCAAATAATAAGTGAATACTCACAAGGTAAGTGTATCACTCATCTCTCAAGTGTTTAGGGAAAATACGCTCAAGTCAAAGCAATGCATGCACCCTACCATAAGCTTGCAAATCGTCTAACCTATCTAACGCTTTTTGTGTGCTTGATACAAGAATCAATTAGGACTTTTCTTTTGGTTGTAATGTAGGCTCTTTGGTTAAGGTGAGGATTATTTTTGGCTAAGTGGCTAAAAACTTGGACTAGAAAAAAAAAACGGATCGTCACCCATTAAAACCAATCCACCTTCGATCACTCTCCAATTCTTTTTTTTTTTCAACTCACCTCTCCCAAAACATGAGTTCCAGAATATCGTATTAGGCACAACTCAAACGAGTTCCAGAAAAGGCACAACTCAATGAGTTCCAGAGATATTGGCACAACTCATGTTAATATTTTTTTTTTTATACCAAGTATTGGTTTGTTTTTTCTTGGTATTTCCTTTTGAAGCTCACATCACAATTTTTTTCTCCATGGCTGAGATACACATTCCCATTTCATTTTCCATCTTTCTTTCTCTTGGTTCACCTTTGTAACCTCTTTTTCTACCCACATACTAGTCCAAGCAAGGTAAGAACAAAGAGTGAAAAAAAATGAATGACTTATTAGGCTTAATCAAGAAAAAAGCTTTTAGGCTCAAAAGTGGTTAACTAGGAAAAAAAATATATGGGATAAGTGTATATTTGGTCAATAAGGCTCAAACAAAAATGGCCTAATATCATTTTCAAGTCCAACACACAATTATGCGGTTTCAAGAAGATACCAGAGCAAGTTCTAGAGAAAAACACACATGCTCGACATACACACAATATCAAAAAAATCAAGATTCAAACAAGGATCCTTAGACAACGATTTCATTCTACTTCAATCAAGTTTACTAATCTAGCAAAAATTAACCTCAAATCCAATTATTTTATGTGAGCAATCACGATTGTAGATTAACCTCTCTCTCGAACAACTTAACCCGTGGATCGATTATTAATGTTTGTATCTCTACCTCGCAGTTAATAACCAACTCCTAAAAGCTCCTAAGATCGTATTCTCACCCCAATTATTTACCAATCTCTCGATCCAGGCAATTTAATTGAGTCATGCATTCCCAAATCTATAATCAGATATCATCTCTCGATCTCAATCCAATTAATTAGAGCATGCATAAATATGATCAGGATTCATACATGGAATAAGCACAAGGAAGCATGAATAAAATATCATGGATTAGAGGAAAGATTAAAACTAGATATTCAACAAGAAATCCATAGAACTACTCTCGTGGCCTAACATCACGAGACCCCTAGCCAAAAATCTTGTTCGTAAAGCAAAATAAATTACAAAATGACATAATCAAAACTAGAAATAGAAATAAAATAAAGAAAAGCTTATTCAATTTTGTGATTGTTGGTTGCTCCTCTTGACTCTTGAATCTTCAATTCCTTGTTTTCTTCCTTGCTCTCAATTTGTGGATGAATGCTTCTCTTTTCGTGTCTCTCCTCCTTTTTGTTTTGAGTCACAAAATCTCAATTTATATCTCACAATTAGGTTTGGAGTAGAGTTCTAGTCGAAATGGGGTCTGAAACGGCCAAACGAAATGCGGCCCGACCGGATCCGTATGACCCGGCCCATATCGAACTGAAAAACAAAAATTTGGGGCATAAGACACGTGACCCGGGCGGGTCACCAGCGACCCGAGTCGGGTCGTGTCTTCAAATTTCGCTAGTTACTCAACTCATGCATTGGGACCCGACTTCACCCGGGTTATGACTTCCAGACTTTTTTTGACCTTTTTGGGCTTGAATTGGACTTTGATGTCTTCATAAAAGTTGTAGCCCTTAACGTTAACTATCTAATGACACTAATTTCATCCCAAGATCCATTTTCTACACCAAGTTATGCTCAATTTATTGGAATCCTGTCAAGATGAAGATTAGGATATTCTTGCACGACTTTCAACTTCTTGTTATATTCTACTTTCTTGGTGGCAAAATTGAAGAGAAAGTTCAACATGAAAGTTGTAGAACTCTCTTTTAGCTTTCCAACATGACAAGAGTCCTTGAATTTGGACTTTTAAAGATCGAGATATGAATTTTCTTCCATAATTGCTCGTCATCGACTTCCTATCACGACTCCAACTTGGCATTAAATTCCACTGGACTTTCATTTTGTGCTAAAATCTATCAAATTCTTTTCAAATCAAGCAAAAACATGAAATCTTAAAAAGATGATGAAATCTAAATAAAATCCCACCATTGCATGCTTTTCAACACAAAATGATATGAAATTAAGCCCCAAAATGCATCAAATAACGAAGTTATCAGGCTGAGGGTGAAAAGGAAAATGAGGTTGATCTTGGGGTAGCTGAGGATGGGACAGAGGGTATGGCAGAGTGTTAGGGTGCTGAGGGTGAGGTTGAAAAAGAAAATGAGGGTGATCTTGGGCCAGCTGAGGATGGGACAGAGGTTGGGGCCGGTGATGGAGGTGGTGGTGAGGTTAGGGTAGAAATTGATCATGGGGTAAGGGCTGGTGAGGCAGATGGTAGGGAAGAACAGGAGGTTGAATTTGATGATTCATCAGATGAATCATACAATGCCATTTGTGAGAGTGAATCATCATCTTCATTACCCTCATTGATCTGTGAAAACTTTGAGGGACCTGAAGATGATGATATCTTTGCTGAAAGGGGGCCTACACATGTTAGAGATGTGTTTATGAAATGTCAGAAATTGTTAAGGGAAAGAAAAAAAAATGAAGAGGGTAGAGGAGAGGGAGCAAGAGAAGTTTGAAATAGGGTGGGATGATGCTGGTTGGTATAGTGAAGAGGAGGTAGAAGATGGTAATTTAGGTGAGAGAGAACAAGAGTGGACTGAGGGGGTTGATATAGGGCAGTTTGAGTTAAGGGCTAGGATGAAATTTGACAATAGGAATATCTTCAAAGAGGTTCTGCAGGACTGGTCTGTGAGAAGGGGTTATGAGCTGAAATTTATAAAGAATGAAGCTAGAGTCATTACTGCTAGGTGCAAGAGTGGTTGTGAGTGGTCTTTGAGGGCTTCAATAGTGCAGAACACACCCACTTTTCAGATTAAGAAACTTAAGGGAGCCCATACCTGTGCTTATAAAGTGCAAAACAACCATGCTGACTATATATAGGTACTTGGCCAAGAGGATCCTTGAAGCTATCAAGGATAACCCTAGTGAGACCATCCTAAGTTTGAAAAACAGGATAAAGAGGGATTTGGGGATTGAGTGCAGTATGTTCAAGGTATATAGGGCCAAAAGACTAGCATTGAGGATGCTGAGTGTTGACATTTCTGAGCAGTACAAGATGTTGTATGACTACTGTGAAACAGTAGTGAGGAGGAACAGTGGGAGTACACTTGTGGTGAATGTGGATAGGAATCTAAGTCGTCCTAAGTTCCAAAGGATGTACTGTTTCTTAGGGGCAGTGAAAGAGGGGTTTCTTAGTGGTTGTAGACCTATTATAGGTTTGGATGGGTGTTTCCTTAAAGGGTTGCATGCTGGTCAATTATTATCAGCAGGACAGTTGGGAGTGGTTCCTGAAGCTGCTGTTGGATGATATTGGGAGTGCTGCTGAAAAGAATTGTACTTTTGTCAGTGACAGAAAAAAGGGTCTACTGGAAGCTGTTTCTGCTTTGGCACCTGCTGTTGAGCACAGGTATTTTCTAATTTCAGCATGTTTCTAGTATATATTATGAATTGTCCTTTATAATTCCAGCCAAGGATGAAAATATAGCGAAATATCGCGGATATATCGCGGATACGGATATTGCGATACGGATATTGGGTGTTAATGTTTTTTTTCCTGGGTATCGCGGATATATCGCAAAATATTGCAAAATATCGATATCGATTTCGATATCGGTTCATTGTAGTACAAAATTGGATGAAAATTGGGAAATATCGTGGATATATCGCACAATATCGCATGTATATCAAAATGAGCGATTTTGATTCAAAAAATTAAACTATGTGATTTTTTTTACTTTGTATTGTGTATTTTGTGGCTTTTTGAAATTTCCATTCCCTTAACCAATTATTACTTCATTTACTTTTTTTTTCTAATTTTTTTGCATGATATATTTCTCTATATAAGAGGATAAATACAAGTGAACATTCTATCATATATTTTAAGGTTCAAAGTATGATATCACTAACTCTCTCCCAACATTTTTGATTAAATTAATTTCAATTATTTACTTTATAAATTATGACTATTTTAATGTATCTAATTTATTTATTTTTTTGGATAAATGACATTGACATTGGAGAGGAAATACTTGCACCACTATATATATCACTCAATTGTCATTTTGAAGAACTACGAATTTGTATATAAATTTAATCTCTTTATTTTGTTTTTCATTTTAGTTGATAAAAATAGCATTTTGTTGGTATATTGTAAATGACTATGTTTAATTGTGCTAATTATGTATATATTAGGTGAAACATTTAGTTAACTTATAAAAGTTTATTATAAAATCATAATTTTACAATTAATTATGTTACAGTGAAGCACTGGTATGTAAAATGTAATGTTGTAATTGTGTATTTACAATTAATTGTTACAATTAGTTTTAGTAAAATTTTATGTATTTACATATTCTGGTTGTATGACTTTGAATATTTATAACTTTTATTACTTGAAATTATTAACTTCAGTTGAACTTATTGATTTTTTGTTTTAATAATATATTTAGTAATTTTGTCTTGTATTATGTAATATATTATCAGTTTTCATTCGAAAAACAGTATTTATAATGCTTATTATCTATATGTTAGTTTTAATATATTATATTTTAATGTGATTTTGAGTGGAATATATGTGTAATAAAGTGTAAAAATAATCTCTAAAATTTCATATTAAATTTCCAAAATTTTAATAAGATTTCCATTGTATTTTCAATTTTTTTGCGATATCGATATGCGATATCGATATATCCATCGATATATCCGTAAAATCAAAGTTGCGATACGACATGCGATATCGATATTTTCATCCTTGATTCCAACATGATAATTGTTGGTTTGTTTGTGTATTTTGTTCCTAGGTTCTGTCTGAAGCACATGTATAATAATTTCAAAACAAAATTTAGGGTATTTGGACAACAATTCTTTGTTCTCATTATTCACGAGCGAGTCCACTTCTTCGTCCAGATCCGGCATTTGCATTTCACTTATAGAATTCTTCCTTCCAATCGATGTGGGTTCAAGCCAAGCAAAAAAACCCACGTTCAGACAATCGCACGTGCAAAACAATTTGTCCACTGTAGCTTTCGATGAACCAACAACTTTAATTTCAGCATTTTTACGGCAATAGCACTTTTTGTAATTGTATCTTAAATCTAACGTGTCTTCATTTTTGGCTTCATTTTTGGACCTCGATGACCTCAATGTGGAATACATGTACCCTAAAAAAATTGAAAGAAATTCACCCACTATTGAGTACAAAATCATATTAATTGAGTAGGAATATTTAAATAAACGGGTAAGTATAAACTAGCATTAAGATAAGTGAATTCCATATAAATTAAACATTACAAATTAAATAATATGAATAAAAAAATCAGGATAAAAAAATAAGTATAAAATCGCAACTGAGTGGAAGGCCAAGGGGTCTCATGCAATTTTTTCAAATTGAGATGCACCAATATATAGTGCAAAAGTAAGGGTACAATGGTATTTTCAAACAAAAAAAAAAAAAAGGGGTAAAAAATGAATAAAAATTGCACATCAGACGTGTGAGTAGCACAACCGTGAAATCTAACAGAGTTGGCGGTATCGTGCCGATTTTTTTAATTCACACATGTAAATGATGCATTTTCGTGAGCAGAGAGGTGCGATGCAACATTTCCAAACCACATGGGGTTTCGCATATTTAACCCCTTATTTTTTAGTTAATTTGATTTTCTTTTCAATTTGAGTCACTAAATTTCTTCATTAGTTATATATATATATATATATATATATATGATTTTTTTATTTCCTAATGTAAGTTAAAATCAATAAAACAGAGACTTGAGATGCTGTAATATTGAAACCATTGCACATGATTTAAACTCATACAACCAACCATATGTATGTAACCAAACAATTGTTTACAAGAACTTTATCATATTTGTCAGATCCTCCATTTCCTGGCACGTGCTTACTATATTCATTTTGATTTTATTTCCTTAAAAATAAATCGAGATAGTACAATCACTAAATTTTTGACTAAATTGAATTCACTTACCACTAAAGTGCATTTTCATCCTCAAATGAAACTGTAAACAAATGAAATTAAAGAAAATCTTAAAAATGGTCGAATCTAAGTTAACTACCAAAATGAGATTAGAAATAATATCTTGTCTAAAAATGTACAGTTGGAAAAAAGAAGGAAAAAAGAATAGTTATTTAGTTCTTAGTAATTTAAGAGAGGAAGTAGAAGTCCTCACAGACTTAATCTTGATTATATCCATTCTCCTCCTCCTAGCTTCGGCATATCTGGCCCGTCTATCTGTACAGAAATCCAAGGGCTGAGAAAGGTCGTGTTCCTCCTCAGCAGAGATGTTGAGATCAGGAATCCCAAGTGGGCCCAGTGATTTGGGCCCAGAGTGGAATTGGGCTGAAATAGGCCCAATTGAATGCTCTGCCATCTCATCCACACCTAGCGGCTCTGCTTCTTCCCCACTCATTTCATTATTTTCTTGCCTTCTTCCCACTTTTCTTTCACACCTATTTTGCACCTATTTATTTACCAAAATATCAAATATCAATCACGATTCTTACCATAAATATAAGATCCTTTATTTCAAAAATAAGACCAAGACTTTTCCATGAGATTTTTATTCAAATGGTTAAAAAGGTGGAACTACCTGTTTCTTCAATGCTTTCAAATGAGAATTGTATTCAATCAAGTTCTGGTAATAATTGTTCACAATTGCAATCTCCTGTTTGGTTCAGAACACACAAACACAACCTCAGTGATGAATTGAAATTAAAAAAGACTGCATAATTGAATTCAAAAATATGAACATAAATTCAAGAAAAGAGCTTAAATAAAAAACTTAACCTGTCTTAGCAAATCTCTGCGCTGAGTTAATTCTTCTATTGTATCAATATACTTCTCTCTTGACTGTAAATCAAGAAAACTTAGTATATAAACGAATACAGATAGAACAGAGTCAAAAACAGGTGAACATCAAAATTGATTTCTGAGAGAGAGAGAGAGAGAGAGAGAGAGAGAGAGAGGAAAACACGAACCCTTTTCTTTGAACTAGTCTTGAAAGAATGAGTGGGGTTTTCATCAGATTCACTGGGCGGAAAAGCGAGAGGGGTGAGGGGACTGGCTTTGGGTGCTGGCTCTGCCTCTCTCTCTTCAACTTCGACGACCAAGGTTTTCTGAAACGATGATGAATTCTTGAATCTAGATCTTCTCTTCTTGCTACCCCATTGGAAAGTAAAGCTGGATTCAAATTTTCGAATCATACTTGGAAGATCGACTAGAATTTGAGCGACTAAAATCTCATCCTCTGTGGGAGAAGCAAGCACAGAGCTCTGAATTGTTGCCATCTCTTTCATCGTCTCTCTCTTCCACTTTCTTCCTTCTCAAGAAACCCTGAATCTCTCTCTCTGTCTGATGAGGAGAATAATAATGGGAGAATTGCTGAGAGAGAGATTGTGCGTGTGGAATGAGAATGATGAGAGAGAAGGGGTCGAAGAAGAGTGGGTTGAACGGGGAAGGTTTCCTACATAAATCCACGGAGAGGTGAGAGAGAGAGAGAGAGGAGTTGCAAATGCCACGTGCCAACAAATTAGAGATGAAGGGTCGCCTAGGGTTTATGCCAATTTGCCAATGTATATAAATGTTACACGTGATTAAATCTCTCTCTCTCTCTATATAGCTCATACCATATTTAGATTTGTTTTTTCTTTTTTTTATTTTATTTAAAGTATCCAAATAAAATCCAGTTAATATGTAAAGTATGATTATTTACTCATATACTCCTATTTCATCTAGGAGTTAGTCTCATGTGCACCAGTTGCACGGATCTGTGATTGCACAGATCCGTGCAACTGGGTCGCGCGCGAGCTGGGCTGGTCCACCCAGCCCGTGCCTCTTTACTTATTTCGCGTGTTTTGGTCGTTACTCTCACGTTATGTTAGGGTTACTTTCGCGTTATGTTAGGGTTACCTTCGCGTTATGTTAATGTGACCCCATATCCAGATTCCATACCCTTAGTTTAAAACCACTAAACTAAAATCTTAATCATACCCTCATGTTATGTTAGAGTTACCCTCATGTTATGTTAGTGTTACCCTCGTTAGGGTAACACGGGTAACCCTAACATAACATGAGGGTATGACTGTCTGAGCGAATCTTGGTGGGTTTGAGCGCCCACCAGGGTAACACGGGTAACCCTAACATAACATGAGAGTAACCCTAACATAACATGAGGGTAACCCTAACATAACATGAGGGTATGACTGCCTGAGCGAATCTTGGTAGGTTTGAGCGCACCCACCAGGCGCGTGGGGGCGCGTGAGAGCACGTTGGGGCGCGTAAAAACGCGCGTTAGAGGTGCGTGGGGCGAGTCGACCCGGGTGCATGGATCCTAGATCCATGCACCAGTTGCATAAAATATTTTGCCTTAATCTAGAGTTGGTCTTGTGTGTACCAAGTGCACATACAATTTGATCGGGTCGAATTCGAGTCGATCCGGATCCGTGCACCTTTTTATTTATTTTTTTTCACTTCAGGCCGTTACCTTTATGTTATATGAGTGTGACTTTTATGTTATATAAGTGTGACATTTATGTATAAATGTAGTGACTTTTATATACTCTAACTTAGAAAAAAATGAAGAATTTAAATAAAATTTGTACATATTTACCTTTATGCGATATTAGCTGCACCTTTATGTGATATTAGTTGCATATTTATGTGATATTAGTTTCATCTTTATGTTATATATTAAGGTACAACTAATATCATATAAAGGTATGTGTAATATCACATAAAAGTATGAATCATAAAGGTCATTATATTTGTACATAAAGGTCACGAGAATACAACATAAGGGTCACAACAGTAGAATATAAAGGTCTCAACCTGAAGTGAAAAAATGTTTTTCCTAAGTTACTGAACATAAAGGCCATAACATTTATATATAAAAGGCACACTGTCACATTCTTACAACATAAATGTAACGGCGTGAAGCGAAAAAAACCAAGTGCGTGGATCCAGATCGGGTCGCCCAGTTGCACAAATCCAGATTCGTGCACCTGGTGCATAGGAGAATTTGTCTTTAATCTAACCTTTTAGTTATAAAAATACAACAAACATTTATAGTACAATTAAGGTGTGTGTAATTGGTGCGTGAATCTTTTATATCCTTCTTTTTTTCCCTTGAATCATGAACTTTTTTATTTAGGTTGTAGTTTTTATGTTATGTTAGTTATATATATATATATATATATATATATATATATATATATATATATACGAGTATCAGCACATGCGTCGCATGTGGAGGATGAATTTTTTTAATCAAAAATATTATATTACTATTAATCTTAAATAATATTTTTTTCACAAATTACTATTATAACCTTAAATAAATTCTTTAATAAGGGTATATTAGACAATCCATATTTTGTAAGAAATATTCACACTTTTATATAGGTAATAGATAAATGTTAATTATATATTTATGTTATATTAGCATACATTCTTTTCTAGATTTCATAGTCTTACTTCAATACTTTAACTTAAAAAGAAAAAATCATTGACTTTTATACTATATTACCTTTATATTATACTCCCTCCATCCTGGTCGAAGTTGTCTACTTGTCATTTCGATTTTTCTCAATCCAATTTGTCAGCCTATAAATGGCAAATAATTAATTATAAAGCAAAAAAATATATAAAACATTTTTTTAATAAAAAAGTATGCAAAAAAGTAAGCAAAAAATAAGAGTCAACTGCGTTTTCTTAAGCTCTGTGTCCGGTCCAAATAGGCAACTTCGACCGGGACGGAGAGAGTACTAGTTTTGTGCTTGTGCGATGTGATGCACATAATTATATTTTTTAAGATATATAATCATCATTTTATATTTGGAATTTGAAAAAAAAATGTAACAAAATATAATTGAGTGATCTACATATATTTTAAGTATTTAATTAATGGAGATTAAACTTTAGATATTTACATATTGTGAATAAAATATAATATTATTATAAGTTTGAATATCAATATCAATATCAAAATCTAACTTTAAAATGCAGGTAAAAAATATTTAAACAATAAGTTGGTATTTCTATATCCATATATATTATATTCCTTTTTTTTCCCTAACATCTTTAGATATATACATTATTTTCTTTTAATCATCCATTAATTATCAATATATAGATAATTCTTATCAACTGATTAGTATTTGATAGATAGTGTTTTTTATTATTATAAAATATAAGATATGTAACTGATAGTTGTCATAATTGCATTATCTATATATATATAAAAGTAGAATATTCTGCCAAAAATAGTTACAATAAATGTCTTATTTATTAAATATTTTCATTTTAAGAAATCATTAATAACTTTTATTCTAATTTTATTAATAAATAAATACATAAATATTAATATTTAATACATTTAATTTTATATTTATTATATAGAAACTCAAAAGAAAAAAGTAAATAGATAAATTTATCTATATATTTCTATATATTATAGAGGAAAAGTTTGAGATATTTACAGAAATACTATTTCCTGAACAAAAAAGTGTCACATCAACAATATTTTTATTTTGCATTTTTTATTATTTAATCCATTCAATTTATAATATATATATATATTGTATTAGTTTATTCTTACTTTATTAATACTAATTAAGTTATTTTTTATTAAATAATTTCTTATACACCAACAATAGATAATGTTCAAACAATAATTTCAATAATAAATATTATTAATTTGTTTGGGGATAATTGTATCATATTTAATATAAATATAATTTATAAATAAGTGTAACACTATTAAAGATGTGTATATATACATATATGTATATATATAATGTATTTAGTGTGAAATTATATGTCATTCGAGTATTTTTTAAATTAGTATTTGTAAGTGTCCCATCAACAAATATTTTATTTTGAATTTCTTACTATATATTTAATCTATTTGATCTAATTATAATATAAATATTGTATTAATTTATTCTCATTTTATCGATCTTAATTAAATTAATTTTTATTGAAAAATTTATTAAAAATCAACAATAGATATCCAAACAATAATTTCGATAATAATTATTAATTTGCATGGGGATAATTTATACCATAATAATATAAATTAATAAATAAATATAACACTATTAAAGATGTATGTATATATAATATGTATTTAGTCTGAATTATATGTCATCTTAAATATTTTTTAAATTATAAATATCTCATAATCAAATAAAATTTTAGTCTTTTACTTTACACTAAGGATTTCGTATATTTTTATATGAGAGTGCACATTTTGAATTTATATGGCTCACCTAATTGTTTAAATTATATGCTTAATTTCTAATTATATTGTCATCATCATGATCGTAGACTACTACTACATTTTGATTCTGTGTTGAGTTTAAATTGTAATGATCAATGTTTTGCTATATCAATTAATTTACGTGATACTTATAAAGGAATAATTATCTGCCATCTTCCATGTAAAGCGATATTAATAAAAAAAATTATAATTCAATTTATTTTGAAATAAAATGTTGAAAATATATAATTGACAGTCCTTACATCAAGTTCCTACGTAAAATTTCTAATTTTATTGTGTAATGTTTCTATATATACATACTCACACACACATGTATTTAATTTTAATAATTGAATTTGATTTTAATTCATAATTTTTTTAGTTTTTTTTAGTATATTTAATTTAAGTGACTGAAAGTATTAGTTTGTAACTCAGGTGATAAAAAAAATGTTTCGACTATAATTGTTGTGTATAAAGAAGTTTTTAAAAAACTTACAAACTTTACAGACAGAATTTCCAAGTTTGATTTGAAGATCATGATATTGATACTTTTGTGGGTGATTCTATAGTACACCAGGTGTATTAATACACCAGACTCTCCACCATTTCCAGCCATTAGATCCGATAACATTGTTGACTTTGACCTTAATAATTTCAGATCTGATGGTAGAAAATAAGTGGAGAGTCTGGTGTATTAATACACCTGGTGTACTATAGAATGACCCTACTTTTGTTTTTTGTATTAATCATAGATTAGTGAATTAGATGTGTATAATATCAATATATTATTGTGAATTGAATTATCTTAAGCAAATTTATACTTTCTTAGTTTTAAATATTATATTGTCTTTTATATACTAAAATTACGTACACTATATTATGAAATAATTAATATTTACCAACATTATATCACAAAACGCGCATCGCGCTGGTGCGAGTACTAGTTATCTTTAAAACTAAACATATAATTTGGTTTAAAAAATAAGAAATTCTCCCATATACTACGCCCCTAAGACAACGATATTTTAAAAAAACTGTAGTCATAGCCAAAATTGGCGTTGTCGTAGATAAAACCATTGTCGTAGAGTGCAAATATGCCCTCATAGACAACGGTTTTTTCTTGGCGTGTTGTAGAGGCGTAGTTGTAGGGTAAAATTTTGCCCTAAGACAACGGTGGTGACCTGAGGTTGTCGTAGAGGTGTAGTCTTAGGTAAAAAATGAACCCTGAGACAACACTTATGATATGAGGTTGTCGTAGATATGTAGTCGTTGAGCCCTAAGAGAACGGTTACGATATGAGGTTGTCATTGAGGCGTAGTCATTGATCTCTAAGACAACGACAACTTTATAGGGTTGTCGTAGACTAAATTAACTTGATATATTTTTTATTATTATTATTATATGTAAATATATGTAAAATAAATGACTTAGAGAAATTATATCCCCAAATTCAAAATCCCCAATTGAAACTCTAGATATCCATTCCCAATCGAAAACCCTAGACTTCACCACTGCTGCCGCCGCTGCTGTCACACCCCAAATTCGATTATTTCAAAAATAAAAATTTTTACTAAATTTTTATAATAAAATCAGAGTACACGTGGAAATTCTTTAAAAAGAAAAGGGGAGTGCAACGATATTTAAAATTTCGACAAAATATAAATATCTGAAACATCACTAAATTCAAACATTCATAAAGTAAAAAAAGTTATAAAAATTTTACAGCGGAAAGTTAATAAGTATCATAACATAAACTTAATATTTTTCAGAACATACTGATATTAATACTCAGATAACAAGACGCACCATGAAGAACATTTAAGAATCGCATTAGGGATTTTACGAAGGGAAAAATTATACGCAAAATTCAAGAAGTGCGAGTTCTGGTTAAACAGAGTATCTTTTCTTGGACACATCGTGTCTGAAAAGGGAATAGAAGTGGACCTTGCCAAGGTAGAAGCGGTTAGTAACTGGAAGGCACCGGTGAATGTAAACGAGGTGCGAAGTTTTCTCAGATTGGCAGGATATTATAGGAGATTCATTGAAGGATTCTCCAAGATCGCTACTCCCATGACCCGTTTGACTCGGAAGGATACGAAGTTCCAATGGACTGATCAATGTGAGAAGAGTTTTCAAGAGTTAAAAAGAAGGCTAATCACTGCACTAATATTGGTAGTTCCGGATGGAACGAAAGGATTTGTAGTCTAACATTGATGCATCCAAATAAGGGTTAGGATGCGTTTTGATGCAACAAGGAAAGGTGATAGCTTATGCATCAAGACAATTAAGAATCCATGAGTAAAATTATCCGACTCATGATTTGGAGTTAGCGGCTGTAGTGTACGCACTTAAGATTTGGTGACACTATCTATATGGAGGGAAATGCGAGATTTACACTGATCATAAGAGCCTGAAGTATTTCTTTGAGCAAAAATAACTAAATATGAGGCAACGGAGATGGTTGGAATTGGTAAAGGACTATGATTGTACAATCCTTTAACATCCGGGAAAGGCGAATGTCGTTGCCGATGAGCTTAGCAGAAAGAGATCTGGAGAGGTAATTTGTCAACTTACCAGTCAAGATATGTTGGCAAAAGAGATGGCTCGGTTAAGTTTGGAGATAGTTGTACCACCAAACAGTATCAATGCTAGGATTGCAGCGTTGACGGTACAACCCACTTTACGGGAACAGATAAATACTAGAGAGGAGGAAGATGGAACAGAACGTCTGATATACTTTTGCATGTATAAAAGAATGTATATATTTTATATCAGTATGTTCTGAAAAATATTAAGTTTATGTTATGATACTTATTAACTTTCCTCTGTAAAATTTTTATAACTCTTTTTACTTTATGAATGTTTGAATTTAGTGATGTTTCAGATATTTATCTTTTGTCGAAATTTTAAATATCGCTGCACTCCCCTTTTCTTTTTAAAGAATTTCCGCGTGTACTCTGATTTTATGATAAAAATTTAGTAAAAAGTTTTATTTTTGAAATAATCGAATTTGGGGTGTGACAGCTGCTGCCGTCGCTGCAGCTCTCATCCCCTCTTCCTTGCTCACCCACGCCGCCAGCCACTGCCTCACCACCTCCTTGCTCACCCATGCCGCCAATCTTTACCTCGCATTCTTTCTGCCATATTCTTGCCATTTCTTTATCGTTGCCTCCTTCCTGCCCGAACCCCGTTCTCATGTTCGGAGCAGTGGAACCAACAGTCTCTCGCATGCGAGTTGGAAGAGGCCAAGCTCAAGATCGCTCGATTAGGTATTGTTTTTGTTGGTCCCAAGTGGTAGTAGAATTAGAGGGGGGATGAATAAGCCTACTAAATTTTCAAACTTTTCTTTAAAACCGAAAGATAAGTCACTCAGGTAGGTAGCTAAAGAGCTTACTGTCCTGGAGGTTACTGCTTGAGCAGTTACCTTTAGTGAACTTAGTGAAAAAGAGTTTTATGCACAGCGGAAATTCTTTTTGACCAAAGCTTCTTTTCTGAAAACGATTGATATGCTAGTGAAATATATGCAGCAGGTTATAGCAGATAAGCAATAATAAGAATAAGAGCAGTAAGCTATATCGAAAATAAACACAACGGTTTATAGAGATTCAAGGGTGGAGTAATCCCTCTATGTCCTCTCTACTCCTTCTCAAGGAGGAACTTTGTTAAGTCAAACGCTTGATTTACACAAGCCTCACTTAGACAACCTAAACCTAACAAGAACTATCAATGTATCCCACACAGGGTTACTGCACAGTGACCAAACTCAACTAGCCCACACAGAGCTCTTGTTCTTCTACTAAGAGCGCAAATACTTGATCAGGAAAAAACTCCGATCAAGTAACTCCTAACAGTATACAGAAAAATAGATTTTCTTTTCAATAACACAGGCAGAAAGCTTTAGTATGATGAACTCTTTAAGCTGTAAATAGTTTGCTGCAAAACTGAACTCGAAACTATCTGAGTATATGAAATGATTTATGTGCTTGAACGTTTGATTCGTGAGAAATACTAGTTTCAAGTTTCTTAAGTTGGTAAGGAGATCTTCAAGTCCAAGTCTTCTTCTATTTATAGGTGATGGAAATTCTGCCCGTTGGAGAGCTTCCTTCTCGCAATATGTATGTGGCAACGTGGCCTCTTTTGATTTGCTCGTACGAGGTTGTTGAGATCGTACATATCTGTTGCTGCAATCACCATACTTAGTCTGATATATCTTCAGACTTCCTTTTTGCTTTATTATGTGGCATCTTTTGGTTGAATGAGTTTGTAGTTGTGGCTAACATAAACCTTATACACGTATTTCGAGGTTACTACTTCCGAAGCTTCATGGTTCTTCAGTAGGCTTTAGCTTACTTGTCTCTCATTCAACTAACAAACTCAGCATCCTTGTGCAGTGAGCGTCCAATATCCTTTCCAAGCAGCCTGCTGCATTGACTTATACTTTAATCATCTTTAAGGTTTTCCTTATGCAGCAAGGTCTTCAAGCTTTGGTCTTGATCACCAAGCGTCCTGCTCCTATACTTAGAGATTTTACAATAGAATCTAAATATATAGGATCCTATGCCCTAATCGATTGCATGTTTTATCTTCATCAACATCTATACAATGTTCCTTATAATTTCCTCCTTTTTGATGATGACAAAACTCCTTTAAGAGGATCAAAGATTTATCAGAATTTATTTCAAAAATATAAGCTTGTGCCATATCAGGAGGTGATCAGCAAGATATATATGTATAAAACAGT
This sequence comes from Scutellaria baicalensis, assembly GCA_005771605.1. Taxonomy (NCBI): domain Eukaryota; kingdom Viridiplantae; phylum Streptophyta; class Magnoliopsida; order Lamiales; family Lamiaceae; genus Scutellaria; species Scutellaria baicalensis. The sequence continues at coordinate 7,441,397 of CM016725.1, read as the reverse complement.
AAGGTACCAGAGCAAAAGCTAAGCATAAGTTCACAAGTAGTGAGTTTTTCAGAACAAACAAATAGTTTTATTGAGTTGATAAAACATAGAGGTATCATAGTAACAAATCAACACAAAATAAGCAAAAGATACAAGGGAAATCATAAATAGCAGTAAGCAGGAAATAGGAATTAGAGGCTTCAGGAATCATGGTATTTTTAACCAAGTTGTTATTGGTCTTTGTTGTATACATTTGAAGAATGTTTTGATGAGACAAATCCTTAAAATAACTTTAAAGCATAACCAATCTTAGGATATGTTACTGCAATAAAGTTACTGCAGAAGATTAAAAAGGATCAGAGAATATGTCGAAGGAAGATTACTGAAGAGAATGGTTATAAAGAATCAGATGAACTAATAAGGATACTATTGACTTCAGGGAGCTACTGGAAGGAACCTCACCAAAGCAGAACATAAGCGGGACAGGAAGCTACCTGGAAGACCATGCCGAAAGCATACTGCATAGGCAGCATGCTACAAAAGCCTTGAGCCACCTAAAGGAGCAAGCCAGAAGAGGAAGCTGCAAAGTAGGCATGGGGAGAAAAGTCAAAGTTACCGGTAGACACAAGAAGTTACCGATAGAGAGAAAAGAGAAGATGAGTCAATCAGAAGAAGACACATGGAAAGCGAAAAGCTGGCGTGTGTCAGGAGTGCGGCAGAAATGATGGAAATTTGTCTACCTTCAACGGGCAGATTTTACACCCTATAAAGAGGAGGACTGAAGACTGAAAATTGGGGCGTGTGTGAGAGAAGCACAAAGTGTGCAAGAGAGAAAAGAAGTGATAACATTAGAATATCCAAGCTCGCAGAGAGAAGTGCAAAAGAAGAGAGAAGAGCTTAAAAAAGAGAAGCGCAAAAGAAGGGAAAAGCCTTATAAAAGAGAGTGTTTAAGGAGAGCTGATGACAAGAAGAAGAGCTCGAACACCCCACACCCCAAGAAGATGCACACCTAGTCTACTAGTCAGCAGCAAGCTTCAGCAGAATCAGTCTGCAAAAGAAGGCCAAGCTTGCTGCACTCAGTTGAAGAAGAAGGAGATAAACCTCTCTAAAGGTTGTCTGGGAGTACTCAGTGCGATGAGTAATGTCCTGCTGAGTTTACCACTTTCTAGGAGAGAAAGTGAGGACCCTGGGTGGGTAGAGTAGGATCATGTGTGGGTCAAGGTAAAGTAGGCAAGTATCTGTGTGAAAGCTTGCTACTTGTTAAGGGTGGGTTGTAATAGATAGGTCTATGTAAATCAACCAGATTAACAAAGGTTCCCTCCTGTGTGGAGTAAGAGAGGACGTAGAGGATTACTCCACCTTCGAACCTCTATACATCCTTGTGTCTTTATCTGCTTACTGCACTTCATGCATACATACACTCTCTCTTATGAAGCTGTACATCTTCTACTCGGCTCAGTAATAAGCTTCCGCAAACCACTCTAATCAGTAACCTCCCAAAAGGTTACTGATATTAGAAGTGAACCGAAAGAGTTAGAAGAAAAGTTTGAAAAGAAAGTAGGCTTATTCACCCCCCCTCTAAGCCAGTGACAACAGTTTTGGGACCAACAAGTGGTATCAGAACAGGTTGGATCATCCATCAACTAATCAATCTGATAGCAACAAGTGGTATCAAAGCAGGTGGATGAACAAGTGGTATCAGAGCATATGGATGAACAAAAGATCTAATCGATCTATCCAGATCCCATCTGTGAAAAAGTCTCTCTAAAAATATTTTTCTCTCTCTCTCTCTCTCTCTCTCTCTCACCCTCACATCAGAATATCATTTCAATGCATTTTGCTCTAAAAAGGATATGATTGATGTGAAGACAACAAATAGCTAAAAGATGAAGAAAATCAAGCTGTGTTGTGAAGAAAAGTTGTTTCTGAGGGGGAACAGAAAGCTGCAAAGAAGGAAGCTGTATGGAAATGAGTAGACCAACGTGGAGCTGATCAACAAAGAAGATATGTTGTTAAACATACAGAAGAAGCTTCAAGGCTACAACAATGGATAAGCTAGTAACCATGGAGTAAAATGTCGAGGATGCCAAGCAAAGGAGCAAGAAGAAGAAGCTCACTCCATCATCCAAATCGACCTCCAGACAGAAACAAAGAATGAAAGAGGATCTACTCTTTCAAAAGAACAAATATGGTCAGGTACCTCATTCTAATTCTATACTCTCTACTTCTGGTCATAATCATGTATTTTTCTGTCAAGGAACTTAAGTGACCATTTTTCAAAATAATGGATTTTAAACTGTTGTCACTTGATTCCAATAATGAAAAATGAGAATGAAGCCTGCATGTTTATTTCTATATTATAATGCTTCACCCTCTCATACAAAGGCTAAAAGTAACCTAGAATAATACTGTTAGTAACCCCACATCTTAAAATTGGAAGATCATAAAGTAAGGGGGAATTTTCAGTACAAATCAAGGAAACTTTGAAGGCAAAAAGGTTAAAATCCTTGGAGTAACCCAAAATGGGTACGCTGTAATAAGTCTGCAAAAACTGACATTACATAAGAAATTAAGTAGAACAACAACTTCAGAAAAAAAAATTTTAAAAAAAAATTCCTGTATCTTTGTCTATCTTAACTTGCTTAAAAACACCTGCACACACTATCACTCCTTGATCTAAAAAAGTCTTAAAGTAGCCAAAACTCTCTCTACAGTAACCATGAGCTGTAAAGATAGTCTAAGCTTCTGAAAGAAAATTAACTAAGAAGGACTCATACTTGTATGAGTACCTAGACATGATCGTTGTTATGCAGGTACATCTGACAAAGAGTTAGTAAAATTAGGGGGAACCATTGACAAAATGACAAACTCTGACTATAGTATGCTGAACATTCGGCTACTGGATACTAGGTCATGGGATAACAGGACGCTGTACACCTAGACTCTAGATACTAAGCTACTGGATGCTAAGCTACTAGAAATCAAGAGCACTTGTCATTAAGTCAATAGCAAAGGTAGAAAGACTCAAAAGGAATAGATAAAATTCTGATGAAGAGAAACGCTAGAAACCAGGATATTGATTACTAGCTCGCTGAATAGCAGGATGGTGGACATCAGGATGCTAGATACCAGGCTGATTGGAAATTAGGTCGCTGGGTAGCAGGATGCTAGATATCAGGATGCTAAATACCAGGGGCTGGAAACTAGATCGCTGAACACTAGGTCACTGGGCACGTTAAATACCAAGAGGTTGGACACTAGATCGCTGAACACCAGGTCGCTGGGTATCAGGATGCTAGACATCAATGTACTGGACACTAGGTTACTTGACATCAGAATTTATTATCATGGCACTGGATAAAGGGATCTCTTGGATGTTACAAGTCAAAAGCAGTTACTAAGGAAATATTTCTTGGTAACTTGCATACATTTACAGGAGATCACCTTTTCCAGAAATAGACTATCTTTTCTAAACCCTAAAAGAATGTAAGCTGTGCAATTAGAAGAATCTAAAGGTGGAGATCAAGTAGTTGACCACGTCATCTCAAACAAAGGAGAAAATACATAAAGCTGTGGAAACTGTCAACACCTTTATTGGAAACCGGCGGAGTAGTTAATGAGATCCTTGAAGATCTAAACTGCAACAAGGAGTATCTTTATCCTTATAAATACACCTTTATTTAATGCGCTGATTCGGTTTTTGACTTTTCAAAGATCTTGAGTGCTTAATTGTAAAAGTTGCCGCCTTTTAGTGGGTAATGTGTCCGGATTTCATGCGCCACGTCTTGGGATTGACAGTTTCTTCTGATCGTGTGCTTTGTAGGTTTCTTTGTGATGATTATGCTTCTAGATGGCATATGCTGATGTGTCCTACAGTGAGCTTTGTCAGCAACCTACATTAGGGACCTTTGGCAGGGACCTCTATAAGTATCCTTTCTTCACTCCTTTTAAGCTTCAAAAATTTCATATTTTTCAAAGGCTTCTTGGCTTCCCCTTAAGCTGTAGGACACTTAATAAGAGTTTATTAGAGGAAGTTAGCTTAACTTAATGATACCCAATTCATTTATTAGATAAGAGAATCTTCATTCACAAAAAGGTTTTGTGAATATATCAGCTAGTTGCTGGTCAGTGTCAACTGAAGCATCAGGAAGCATCAATGACCTGTTAAATAGCAGTTACCTTGAAAAACGTGTACGAGGTTTACGGTAGGCACAACCACATTTTCAACCAATCAAGTGATGCCACGTATCAAAAGCAAAAAGGAAGTCTGAAGAAATGTCAGACTAGGGATGGCGATTGCAGTAACAAATACATACACTCTCAACAATCAGTGTACAAACAAATCAGAAGATGCCACGTTACTTTATGCAGGCTGCAAATAAGGCTCTTTCTCTCTAATGGACAAAATCCTAATCGCCTATAAATACTAGAAGACCGGCACTTGAAACACACCTAAAACTCTTGCAACAAACGCACTCAAGCTATCAAACAAAAACTAACAAGAAAGGACCCGTACTTGTATGGGTACCTAAAAGGAAGTGATTCCCTTTTTTATTGCAGGAACTAGTGACAGGAAGCAGCAAGGAAATATGGTACATCGATAGTGGCTGCTCAAGACACATGACAGGAAACCAGAAGAGTCTTATCAACTTTTAAGCTTCAAAAGGACCCAAAGTCATATTTGAAGACAACTCCAAAGGAAGCACAAAGGGCACTGGTGACCTAATTAGAGGAAACATCTGTATCAAAAAAGTATCCCATGTTAAAGGCTTGAAATACAATCTCCTAAGCAAAAGTTAATTATGTGACAAGAGCTACTGTGTGGAGTTTAATCTCAACAAGTGTCTTATCAAGGACAACAGGACTCAGGAAGTCAAGCTCACTGGGATAAGGAAATGAAACATCTATATTGCTGATTGGGACTCAACAACTACTGCTACATATTTTGTTTCCAAAGGTACTCCTTAAGCTAGCTGGCTGTGGCACAAGAGGTTGAGCCACCTGAACTTCAAAACCATGAATAAGCTGGCGAAAAAAGGACTAGTCAGAGGACTACCAGACATGGTGTACAAAAGGGAAGCTATTTGTGGAGCATGTCAGAAAGGAAAACAAGTAAAGAGCTCCTTCAAAAACAAAACTCTTCATTCTACAGAAAGGATACTTGATATGCTCCACATGGATCTCTTTGGACCAGTTGATCCAATTAGCATATCTGGAAAGAAAGACACCTTAGTAGTAGTAGATGACTACTCGAGGTTCACTTGGACGATCTTTCTTGCAAAGAAATCGGATACTCCGGCTAACACGAAACGCCACCATCTTTATATATATAAAAACACAAACATTGCCAAAAAAAAGAAAGTAATAATTTTCCCGCCTAAAACCACTTTCTTTTTACGTAAAAAAATTATATATTTATTTTATATACATATATTAAGTATATTAATTGCATTCTATTTTATAAGGAAAGTTAAACTTAATTATTTAGGCAAGAAACAAATTTAGTGATGTTATGTATGGATACACCTTTCAATATAAATAAATAATTACATTATTTAAATAAATGAAAATGATAAATGGTATTTAATTTCTACTAACATATAAAAACTAGATACAATATATAACTGAATTTAAATGCAAATGGAATATTATCTATCATATGATTTTAATATGATGATGTATATATCTATGGAAGTGATATGACAAAAAAAATCTTTCCACATATTTGTCTAAATGGTAAGTCAACTTTGATTATCAAATTTCAATTGATATATTTATGATATGCTTTAAATAATGTATATAAATATTATTTACATCATATCATCAATAATATAAACATTGATCATTTACAATAATATAAACATATATATGCTTTAATATTCAAATGAATAATATGTATATATATATATATTATAATTGATCACTCCACAATAAATGATGTAATACATATATTGAATTTTGTTTTAAGATGACACATCTTTCTTCAGTACTTTTACATATGTCTACTTAATTAATTATTTATGACTTCAAAAACGCTATTTATAAAAGGAAAGATTTATATTGATTATTTTTTTCGTAAATAATATCTAATCAGAATAACATATCACATAGAAATGTAAGATGCACCATCCATGTTGTTAAGATTAGCTCTAAAAATCTGATTTAGCTCTAAAAACGATGCACCATCCATGTTGTTAAGATTAAATATATACTAATTTATTTTGATTTATAGATGTATAAATATAATGAATGAAATTAGAGTTGTATTAGCGTTTTCAGTTTTTTTTGTACTTTGAATTATATGTAAATTCTGAATTTTAATCGTCAATTATTCTTTTGTCAAATATAAAATCAAAAAAATTATTGATATTTAATACATATACTTTTTCAATTTTCTTGAAATATAGACATCATTGATCTTTTTTGTTTATATATACATGTTAATATTATTTGTAAGTATCTAATAATGATAGATTCAATATTATTAATCGCACAAATAATGATGAATTTAAATATTAATAAAACTCAAATTTATCAGTAGTATCCACTTTTTTCATCTAACTTATGTTAATAAAAAAGGTTGAAATAATAATAGTTATTGGTATATGCACGTAATATGAGATTTTTAGTTAATTTATTTCATAAAATATATAGTTTATATTGTTTTAAAATATATATGGTAAGGTTGATTTCTCAAGTTATATTTGGAAAAATATTAATAAATCAAAAATATTACCTCAATGTAATATTACACATGTTGATACCATATATTGCAATATAAGTCAACTATTAAACTTAAATATCACATGATATATTTCGAAAATTAGCAATTTATACTGATGTAATTCAATTTGATCACCTTATAATCATTTTTAATAAATAAATAAATATATATATATATATATATATTACAATATGTATTATTTTAATAATGAATTTTAAAATATTATAATTTAAAATCTTATATTGGACTTTTTTTGAAGTAACTAAAACAATTTTAGTCGTGGTCAATTATATGTTTTTGTTTTAGAAGTAAAAAAATTGATGTATAAAAAATACGGTGAGACCGTGAGAGATAAGAACACCATAATTTGTAAATAATAAAAAGGTTCCAAATTTGTAATTTGTAAGATTTTTTTTAGTTATTTTTTTCCTTATAAATTTATATTAATAGTTTTAATATAGACATTTTCAATCGCTTTCAACATTTTATAACAATAAAAACTAATAAAAAATATGTAACAAAATTTATTATATACTGGTTCTAAACAAAGTTTTTAGATTTTATTAAATTACATTACCAATACCAATATGGAATAAGATATATTACTCAATTTCATTCAATTCCTATATTTTATATGTATTTAAACATATCATTATATATATAATTTTATTTACATTGTATTTATATAAGAATGTTTATTTTAAAATTTATATCCGTGCATCGCACGGGATAAATACTAGTTTCATTAAAGGTAAAATAATCTTTTTACTACTATAATACACACATATACACACATGTCCCTTTTTAAATATCCACATTAGCAGTATGATCCACATCATCATCTTCCCCAAACAGATGAAATCTTGAAATGGGTTTAGAGATAGAACAAAGAGAGAAAAAAAGCTCAACCTTTCCAACAACCATAGCCATGGACAATTTATGTCACTGCGGGAAGTGCACAAAAAGGCTCACCTCGTGGACGAACCTGAACCTAGGGAGAATGTATATGACATGTGATAGATACCATGTAAGTGCAGTTTTCGATTTCGATTGTAGCTTAGATTTCCCTTTGTTGGTCCGTTTAATCGAATTTCCAGTCGATTATGTTGGCAGATTGTATGGATTTTAACAGATTCCCCTTGTTTGCTAAAGACATCCTCAATTTGATTAGTTGAATTTTGCACATGAACCCTAATCCCCAAATGCCTAAATTTATATGAACATTTTTTAAAAAAGTATGAATTTTCCCAAAATCCCTTTTGTTGATACACGCATTTGCTTATGTTGTTATGTTGCTGGAATTTTTACATATGAGGATGAATTTTATTAGAATATATGTATTCATATTTGCTTAATTTATGTTGTTGTATTTATGTAGCAATGTTGGTGGTTTTTTCATATAATATTGATGTTTTAGGGTCAATTTTTGGGTTGATTTTGGTAAAGTTGATATGGTTCATTGCTCATTTGAATGCAAGCATCATGAATCAACATTAGATGAAATTGAAATACTACTTTTGTGTTTTTGTTGCAGAAACCAGGGGATTGTAACTTTTTCGATTGAATTGACCCACCAATGTGTGAAAGAGCCTGTCAGATTATTCCGTGTCTGTTGAGACGTGTGAATCAACTAGAAGATGAATTGCAGAAGAAACAAAGGAAGGAGAAGAGGGAGAAGTGGATATGGTTGGCAGCACTTATCCTATTTATGTTGTATCTTGCGAAGTGATTAGGTGAAGTTTCATCTATTTTGTCTTGGGAAGAACTCATTAACATTTAGCAACTACTTTTGTAAATTTCACCATTTGAAGTATCATCCTTCAATTTTGGATACATTTGTGATGTAAAATGGTGAAATTTGGGATTATGGAGTAAAATTTAGCTTTTGAAGTATGAAGCTATGATATGGTTTGATAAATTCATGTTGATATATAGTTAATTAAGATTATGGGATGTTAAGTGTGAAGCTGTGATATGCTTGATTGTTGAGGCAAATGTTGTATTTTTAGTAGTTGAGTGTTAAGTTAAATTTTAGTAGTTGTGTGTTGCTTGATTTTGAGACAAATCAGATACTATAATCAGTAATTGTAATATTCAACTAAAGCTGTAATATGATATGTTTGTGTTGGAAATATTAAAAGAATGTTTTGATGAGATAAATCCTTAAAGTAACTTTAATAAGCATAACCAATCTTAGGAAATGTTACTGCAATAGAGTTACTGCAGAAGATTAAAAGAAATAGAGAAAGTGTCAAAGGAAGGATACTGAAGATAATGGTTGAAAAAGAATCTGGTAAACTAATAAGCATACTAATGACGACAGGAAGCTACTAGAGGGGACCTCGCCAAAGCAGAATACAGCGAGATAGGAAGCTACCTGAGAAGACCATGCCGAAAGCATACTGTAGGAACAGCATGCTACAAACGCCTCAAGCCACCTGAAGGAGCAAGCCAGAGAAGAAAACTCCAAAGTGAAGTAAGAGGAGGGAGATACAAAGCAGGCATGGGGAGAAAGTCAAAGTTACCGGTAGACACAAGAAGTTAATGGTAGAGAGAAAAGAGAAGAGGAACCAATCAGAAGAAGACACATGGAAAGCGAAAAGCTGGCGTGTGTCAGGAGTGGGGCGCGTCAAATGATGGAAATCTGTCAACCTTCAACGGGCAAATTTCACAACCTATAAAGAGGAGGACTGAAGACTGAAACAATAGTGAAGAAGAGAGAGAATGCGCAAGAGCTGAAATGAAGAAGATAAGAGCGCAAAAGAAAAGCGTAGAAAAGGGGGAATAGGCTACATAAAAAGAAGAAGAAGCCAAGTGGGGAGCGAAAGAAGAAGAGGGAAAAGAGAAGCTCAAACACCCCACACCCCAAAGACACAGACTTAGTCTATCAGTTCGACAACAAGCTTCAGCAGATCAGTCTGAAATCGAAGGCCAAGCTTGCTGTCACCAGTTGAAGAAGGAGAGACAAACCTTTCTAAAAGGGTTATCTTGGAGTACTCAGTGCGAGGAGTAAAGTCCTGCTGAGTTTACCACTTTCTAGGAGAGAAAGTAAGGACCCTGTGTAGTTTAGGATCCTGTGTGGGTCAAAAGAAAGTAGGCAAGCATCTGTGTGAAGGCTTGCTACTTACTTGCTAAGGGTGGGTTGTAATAGATAGGGCTATGTAAATCAACCAGCTTAATAAAGGTTCCCTCCTGAGAGGAGGAAGAGAGGACGTAGAATGATTACTTCACCTTCGAACCTCTATATATGCTTACTGCACTACATGCATACTCTCTGATAAGCTGCACATCTTCTACTCGGCTCTGTAATAAGCTTCCGCAAACCACTCTGATCAGTAACCTCCCAAAAGGTTACTGATATCAGAAATGAGCCAATAGAGATAGAAGAAAAGTTTGAAAAGAAGGTAGTCTTATTCACCCCCCCTCTAAGCCTACCTACAGCAGTTTTGGGACCAACAAGTGGTATCAGAGCAGGTTGGACTAAAGCATCCACCAGCTGGTCAGTCTAATACCAACAAGTGGTATCAGAGCAGATGGATTACTCAACCAAGCTCACCGGTCAATCTGATACCAACAAGTGGGATCTGAGCAGATGGATGAAACAAAAGATCTAATCGATCTATCCAGATCCCATCTGTGAAGAAACTCTTCTAATAAAATCTCTCTCTCTCTCTCTCCCTCATATTAAAGATCATCTCATTGCCTTTTTAAAGGGAATTGATTGATGGGAAGACAACAAACAGCTAAAAGATAGAAAATCAAGCTGGGTTGTGAAGAAAAGTTGTTCTTGAGGAAGAACAGCAAGCTACCGAAGGAAGGACTGTGAAGAAGGATGTCATACACACGGAGCAAAGTCCCTATTCATCACGGAGCATACCAACATGGAGCTGATCAACAAAGAAAATATGTTGCAACGGACAACCTTTTCAGAAATAGACTACCTTTTCAGAACCCTAGAAGAATTTCAGCTGTGCGATCAGAAGAATCCAAAGGTGGAGATCCAGCAGTTGACCACATCATCTCATGTAGAGGAGAAAAGGAATAAAGCTGTGGAAACTGTTAACACCTTTATTGGAAACTGGCGGAGCAGTTAATGAGATCCTTGAAGATCCAACTGCAACAGGGAGTATCTCAAACCCTATATATACATGCACTCCTTTTTCTTTATTAAGCATATAGATATCCTCTCTCTCTTTCTCTCTTATCCTCTATGCTTCATGGAACCCGATTGTTGGAAACCCTTCTCTTCATTCCTTCCTCACTGCACATTCTCTGTAAATAATCAACCATGCACACCTCAAATTGCATATAGTCACCTCTCATGCTTGACACTTGCTAAACAAGTCTTTCTCAGAAGATTTGATCTTCTAGTATTCTCTGTTTACCTCAGTCTCGAGGGACCTTAAGGGCATGCACCCAGGTTCTCCTCTTAGAGGTTAAAGAGAGAGTGAAAGGATCCCTCTCCAGTCACCCCAGAGCTTCAACTCATTTTTTATGATGTCAAAAAGGGAGAAGAAATTGCGAAGGATCATGGAAGATCAAAAGTCTTCCATGGGAGGAGGAGAGAAGATTCCAGCCCCTCCACAAGAAGATGTTGGAGGGGATGTTGGATGATTTTTGCTTTCAAGGAGTTAAGATAGTGTAAACAACATGAGGAGCTGATAAGATTGTAGAGAAAGGATGCAGCAAGCTACTGCGTCGTTCTCACCCTCTTCTCAGAACTCTTCCTTCTGCTTACCTACTCTCTTCCGAAGAAACCTCTTCTCTTCACCTTTTTGCGCTCTCTCCTTAGACTAAGAGGAAAATCAATTGGGAGCAGGCCCATGCACCCAAAAGCGGGAAAAAGCTAAAGGAGAAAGAAGACAACAATAAGCTAAAAGGGAAAAGAAAGAAAGGAAAGAGCAAGAAGAAAAAAAGAATGAATCTGGATAGGATGTTTATTGTACTCTGCTTACTGCATTGTAATGTACATGTTTTATCTAAATAAAATGTCTTCTGTTCTTCAAAAAGCTCATTCCTTGTACCCTTTCTTTTAGACTTATATATGATTTGTATATGAAAATAGTATATTGTATATTGCCATATTTTACGTCTGCTTTCTGTGCATGAGAGGTTATATTCTTTTGATCATCTGTAAAGGTTTTGTCATCATCAAAAAAGGGGGAAATTGTTGGAAATATTGGAAGAATGTTTTTATGAGACAAATCCTTAAAGTAACTCTAATAAGCAAAACCAATCTTAGGAAATGTTACTGCAATAGAGTTACTGTAGAAGATTAAAAGAAATAGAGAAAGTGTCAAAGGAAGGATACTGAAGATAATCGTTGAAAAAGAATCTGGTAAACTAATAAGCATACTAATGACGACAGGAAGCTACTAGAGGGGACCTCGCCAAAGCAGAATACAGCGAGACAGGAAGCTACCTGAGAAGACCATGCCGAAAGCATACTGTAGGAACAACATGCTACAAACGCCTCAAGCCACCTGAAGGAGCAAGCCAGAGAAGAAAACTCCAAAGTGAAGCAAGAGGAGGGAGATACAAAGCAGGCATGGGGAGAAAGTCAAAGTTACCGGTAGACACAAGAAGTTACTGGTAGAGAGAAAAGAGAAGAGGAACCAATCAGAAGAAGACACATGGAAAGCGAAAAGCTGGCGTGTGTCAGGAGTGCGGCGCGTCAAATGATGGAAATTTGTCAACCTTCAACGGGCAGATTTCACAACCTATAAAGAGGAGGACTGAAGACTGAAACAATAATGAAGAAGAGAGAGAATGCGTAAGAGCTGAAAAGAAGAAGATAAGAGCGCAAGAAAAAAGCGTAGAAAAGGGGCAATAGGCTACATAAAAAGAAGAAGAAGCCAAGTGGGGAGCAAAAGAAGAAGAGGGAAAAGAGAAGCTCAAACACCCCACACCCCACACCCCAAAGACGCAGACTTAGTTTATCAGTTCGACAGTAAGCTTCAGCAGATCAGTCTGCAATCGAAGGTCAACCTTGCTGTCACCAGTTGAAGAAGGAGGAGACAAACCTTTCTAAAAGGGTTGTCTTGGAGTACTCAGTGTGAGGAGTAAAGTCCTGCTGAGTTTACCACTTTCTAGGAGAGAAAGTGAGGACCCTGTGTGGGTAGTTTAGGATCCTGTGTGGGTCAAGAGAAAGTAGGCTTACTACTTACTTGTTAAGGGTGGGTTGTAATAGATAGGGCTATGTAAATCAACCAGCTTAACAAAGGTTCCCTCCTGAGAGGAGGAAGAGAGGACGTAGAAGGATTACTCCACCTTCGAACCTCTATACATCCTTGCGTCTTTATATGCTTACTGCACTACATGCATACTCTCTGATAAGTTGCACATCTTCTACTCGGCTCTGTAATAAGCTTCCGCAAACCACTCTGATCAGTAACCTCCCAAAAGGTTACTGATATCAGAAATGAGCCGATAGAGATAGGAGAAAAGTTTGAAAAGAAGGTAGGCTTATTCACCCCCCCCCCCCCACACCTCTAAGCCTACCTACAGCAGTTTTGGGACCAACAATTGGTATTCAACTGTAATATTCAACTATAATGTACAAATCAAGCTTGAGATAAATCAAAATCCATTAATGTGCAAATATAAGTTGTACAAATCCAGTAATTGTTTACAAAAGACCAGCTTGTATTCACTATACCCCTCCCAAAAGCTATGCAAAATTTACTCCAAAATTACTAAAGTTATGCAAAAACACCATGTCAGTTGTGAAAAATGTATACCCCATCTATATAGCTGTGTAAAATACCACCAAATCAGCTGTGCAAAATGTACAAGTGCTGGAATATAGTTGTACAAAAATCTTGAGTTTAAATTGTGCAATAAAGGGAGTGTGTTAGAACATATTTAAGTATTTTTTGATGAGACAAAACCATAGAATAGTAACCCTCAATCTATAAGCATAACCTATCTTGTATGGTTACTGCAGAAAGATACGACAGAGAAAGCTTCAGAGGAAGGATACTGAAGAGAATGGTGAAAGGAATCTGGTAAACTAAAAAAGATACTGCTTACTGTAGAAAGCTACCTGGAAGAGACTATGCCAGAGCATACTGCAAAGCTTCAAGCTACCGAAGACTCGAGCTACCTGACATGAAGCTACCTAGAAGAGACCATGCCAAAGCATACTGCAAAGTAGCAAGCTACAGAAGCCTGAAGCCACCTGAGAGCAAGGCTAGGAAGAGAGCTACAAAGCAAGCATGGGAAGGAAGCTAGAAGTTACCGATAGAGAGAAGAGTAATGGAGCCAATCAAATGAAGACATGTGGAAAGTGAAAAGCTAGCGTGTATCAGAAGGAGTGCGGCTCATTTAATGATGGAAACCTACCCACCTTCAATGAGCAGATTTCCTAATCTATAAATAGAAGAAGACTGAAGACTAAAGAGAAGAGAAGAGAGCGCAGTGAAGAAAAGAAGAGAGTAAAGCACGAAAGAGAGCGTAGAAAAGAGGGGGAAGAGCATATAGAAGAAAAGAAAGCAAAGTGGGGTAATAAAGAAGAAGAAGAAGAGAGAAAAGAGTGTGCAAAAGATCAAAAGAAGAGTAATAAGCTCAAACACTCTACACCCCAGAAACGCTAGAATATATAGTCACTCAGTCCGACAGCAAGCTACAGCAGAACAACCTGCAAAAGAAGCCAAAGCTTGCTGCATCCAGTTGAAGAAGAAGAAGACAAACCTTTTAAGGACTGTCTAGGAGTGCTTAGTTAGGACTAGAATCCTGATAAGTTGTTCGCTTTCTGTAGAAGAAAGTAAGGATCCTGAGTGGGTCGGGTAGGATCCTGTGCGGGTCAGTTAGGAGAGTAGGCAACCAGCTGTGAGCAGCCATGAGTAGGCTTGCTACTTACTTGTTAAGTCTGTGTTATAATAGATAGGGCTATGTAAATCAACAAGATTAACAAATGTTCCCTCTTGAGAAGAGGCAGAGAGGATGTAGAAGGATTACTCCACCTTCGAACCTCTGTATATCTATACGTTTGTTTATGTTTACTGTTCTATCTGTATATCCTATGTTAGATGCATGTCTTCTATACTTGGTCTTTTAATGAGAGAAAGCTTCCATGATATAACTCTGATAAGTAACCTCCCAAAAGGTTACTGCCTCTAGACCTAAGTCTTCCGAAGTGAAGAAAAGTTTGAAAATACAGTAGGCTTATTCACCCTCCCCCCTCTACCACTTGGGACCAACAGAGTGCAACTGTTCAAAAAGATTCAGCAAACACTTCACAAAATATCCTTGTTGCCCATCACTTAATTAATCTATTAGTGCCAAAAACAAATTCACAAATCTTTATCAAAGGTAGCTCAATTTTGCTCAGTTCTATCTCCACCCACAAACATCTTTTTGGAGTTTTTTTCCTCTTTGACTTGAAAATCTAACATCTTTGGTTAAGCCCCTACTGAGTTTGGGTGCTTTCTCAGAATCAACATTGGATGAAATCTGTCATTCAATAGCCACAAAAACAGGTTAATCCCAAGTGCAAATGACACTTAGAACCAAAATGTGCAAATATTTTTAAAACATACATTTTAACGGCTTTTGGTAGAGCTTCTTGTCACCCTTCTTGCTTCACTTTATAGGCTTTTGGCAGGGCTTCTTGTCACCCTTTGAGGTGAAGCAACAATAGATTGTTTGGCAGCCCCTTCCCCACCTTGAAAAATGAATAAGAAAAAAAGCATTATGTTAGGATTAGAACAGATTCTTGCAAAAACTCAATTAATAAGGGACATGACAGACACCATAAATAAAAAGAACAACAAGAAGAATTCAAAAGCAAAAAGTCAGTAAAATTACCTTTGATCTTTTTCTGTTTGCCAGAAGAATTCATTTGACCTTTAGGTGTTTTCCTTTTTGCCACATTCTGAAATTAGATGATGAACAGATTAGTAATCCTTACTTCATTTTGTAGATGGGAGTTGACATAACAAGTGTCTTTTAATACCTTTACCGATTCTTGTGTCTCAACAACATTCTCAGCCTCTCCCACCTTAACCTTTCCCTTTGCCACATATGGCAAATCAGAATCTTAAGGTTATTATAATTCCATGAAATCAAAAGTAATTCACCTGAATAGAGGCTTGTGTCTCAATTGCACTATTACCAAGAGAAATAGGTGTTGTCCTTGTGTGTTGCCCCTCCTTTATGGTGTTAAAATAGACATCACATAAACAAATTATGAGTTAATTGCAGTGTAGATGGGGAGTTGCAAAAATAATATTTAGAAACGTTTATTGAAATGGAACACTGATACCTTATTTGAAGCTGCACCCTGTTCTTTATCATTGTTTTGTGGGCACCCTCTTACATTATGATTTGGCTTGTAACACTTAGAACAAGTCACGATGACCCCCTTCTTCCCCAACTTCATTTTACCATCTTTGTTGCCTTTCTTTAACTTGGATGAAGTAGCTTCTCTTTTCTCCTCATCTGGTACTCTGTTTCTATTGTACTTCCTTGGTCTCCCAGGCAGTTTTTCTACTTTGGGTGGATGGAGAGGGTTGAAATGTACTATGGGCCAGTTTGCCATATCATCAATCATCCCCAGCAGATTGGTGTAAGACTTCATAAACATTTCCTTCTTGTAACAATCATCAACATAGTCTTCAGGCTTCATGCTAAGGTAGTACATGGCACATATGGCATGTGCACATGGGATCACACTTAGTTCCCACCTCCTACAAGTGCAAGATTTGTGGCCAATATGCACCTTAAACCTGGTCCCTAGACAGCCTTCAATCTCAAACTCATCTACCCCATTCCAGTATGAAGTGTAGTCCATTGCCTTTTTTTTTTTTCCCTCTAAAATTTTGTTGATCATAGGGCAAATGGCTTCATCACATTTAACCATTTCATCCCTCCTCTGGTAAACCCTCTTCATTAAAATCAGCCTTATAGTTTCCAACATTGTCAATATTGGCTTACTCTTAGCCCTAACAATCATGGCATTGAAACTCTCAGACAAGTTATTGCACATCATGTCAGTCTTTGCAGATCCTCTAAAATGGCTCATACTCCAGAGTTGTGGAGGTCTCTTCAGCAACTAGTTGAAAGCCTCTTCATTCTTTCATCTCCAACATTGCCTGGTTAAAAGCACTCACCCTTGATGCCCTGGCTGCTTTCCACAGAATCTTTTTCAGTGCTAAACCTCTGTGTTGGATCTTGAAGTTGTTATACAAATGAATGACACAGAACCTGTGCTCACTATGAGGCAACCACTTCTTCACTGCATCTATCAATCCCTTCTGCTTGTCAGAAATGACAGTCCACTCAAGGATAGTTTCTATGCCTAAATCCCCAACCAGAAACTCTAGAAATTAATGCCAAGTATGACTTGTTTCTTTCTCCACAACTGCATAACAAAAGGGAAACACATCATTGTTTGCATCTACCCCAACAACAGATAACAATATGCCACCTGTAGCACTTTTTAAGTGACACCGATCTAGGCAAATGACTTTTCTACACCCCTCCAACAGCCCCTTCTTCAAAGAACCCCAACAAATGTAAAATCTTTTGAAAACAGACACACCATCTACAGTTTGACACTTAATTTTAACATTAGTGTTGGGATTAGACCTCCTAATCTCCTATGCATACCTCCAGAGGACAAAATATTGTTCAGCATCCCCACTTGTACCTAAAACAAGTGTCTTTTTCTTTGCCCTATACAACTAATGCTTACTAAAAACCAGTTTAACATCTTGTTGCATAATAGTCACCATTGACTCTATTGGTCACCTTGGATCAGACACCAATTTGTTCTTGTACTTTTTAGTCAACCAACCTGAAGTGGCATGCAAATTATGTTTTTTTCTAGGGCATTTATGCTTAGGGTTGTAGGTTCTAACCACAATAGTGCCTTCATTCCTCATTGTACATGCATATATCATCCACTCACATGAAGGATGTTTGCACCTAGCCTGACATTTTTTCTTATCATTGTTTGGAAATCTTATCTCCCTACCCACCAAGATTGAATGATCCTTCACCAAATTCCTAAAAGTTACCATATCATCAAACTTCTGACCTATATCAAATTGTGGCACTTTATTAGCATTTTCTGGCCTGTTTTTCTTCATACTACTACCCACACCCTCATCTGTATTTTTCTCCCCACTCACTCCCTCCCCAACATTAAAGACACCATTTTCAGACACTTGAAAGCCACCCCACTCAACATCAACATCAACATTACCATCAAACAACACATCATCATCAAAAATATCACACTCACTATCAACTAATACAAACAAATCAGAATCACTCCCTACTGAATTCAATTCATCAACATCAGAACTGTCAAGTTCATCAAGCAAATGAAAAGGTGTTTCATTTTCATTTAAATCTTCATTATTACTTAAACCTTTATCTACCCCAACATATTCAGTGTCATCCTCTAACCCCTCATCTTCCCCATTATCTGATTGACTTAGCTTGTCAAGTTCACCAACAATTTCATCTATCAATTGTTCATCCAAATCAGTGTGATCAACAAAAATCCCAATCATCCTATTTTGATCAGCAAAATCAACCAGATTCATTGCATCAATATCATTTTCTACTAAAGCTAGGGATGTGCATTCATTTACTCCTCCTTGGCTAACATATAAGCACTTAATATTTGTTATCCCCAACTCCGTGGTCATACATTGTAATTCAAGAAAAGACATCTCATTTGAATGACAGTAATCAATGTGACATATCTCACCCCCAACATAACCGTTTTTTCCTATATTTAGAAACATGCCAGAATAGTGAAATCTAATGCTGAAAAGTTCGGAGTTTTCTCTTGCCAAAATAGGGGGGAAAAACACATTACAACGTTGTAGTCTCTTAAACATCAATAATATATGCAAAAACCCACAAACATAGCAAGATAAATACTACAACATAAATAAAGCATCCCAGTGTAGCAACACAGCAATTTAAATCTTCACTCAAACTACAACATGACAAAAATTCCAACTCAAACCTTGCACCTTCACAAAATACACAAAGAGCATTATACTAACTCAGATTCCAGCAATATGTGTGAAATACCAGAAGTTCTCAAAGTAAATAACAAAATACCAGAAGTTTTAACAAATAATATGTGTGAAATACCAATTAAAATAGAATTTCAACAACATAAATAACAAAATATGTTAAATTCCAGAATCTGATCTCAAACTGTTTGCACCAAACAAATTTGAATTAACCCAAAACCCTAACCCTAATAAAAAAAATTGAACATTCTGTATTTTAGACCCAAATTTTCAAATAAACCCAAAGCCCTAACCCAAATATGCGTGAAAATTCGAATTCACCCAAAACCCTAACCCTAATAAAAAAATGAAGTGAAATTTCTCAAATTTAGTCCCTAATTTTCGAATAAACCCGAAGCCCTAACCCAAAATGTGTGAAATTAACCCTAAACCCCTTACTCAGGAACAACAACCCGGTGCCCATTCTTCACTTACCATAATCTGGCGAAGCGACCCTATTTGGATCTTCCTTCCGCCTCACTTTCCACACCATCAAAATCTCCCCATTTCTGCAAAAGTTACTTCTTGGTTTGGACGAAATTTGTTGTCTATGCCTTTGATTTTGAGTTAGGGTTTCTAAGCAGTTTGCGGTTCAGAGTAATTTTGGGGCCTTCGATTTTGTGCCCCGTTTTCCAATTTTGTTTTAGGAAGATGCTAATGTGTGTAAGTTGTTGATGTGTATTGCCACATAAGGGACACACATTTAAAAAGGGACGCATGTGTATTATAGTAGTAAAAAGACTATTTTACCCTTAATGAAACGGTGGCGTTTCGTGTTAGCCGGAATATTTAATCGGAAAGTGTCATTTTACAATTTAGTGCAAATCGTGCAAAGTTTACACAGTAAGGGCGACCAAAAAAAGTTTATACTGAAATTTGCAAAATACCCTTTAGTTCGGATGGTAAAATGTTTTTTACCCCAAAATATAATAAAACATGAACAGTACAAAGTTATAAAACCTTTTATAATTAACAAAATCAAACATCCTCGACTACAATATCTGTGCACAATTAAGAAGCAAGGAGAGAAAAAGTGTATTTTCTCGTAAACATTAAGCTCCAAGTTAGTTTCGTAGTTCGTTAGATGAAGCCTACAAAGGGGTAAAACCGTAAAAGAAGCTACACTCCCTGTTTCTTTGGCTTTTTAGCAGCCAACACAAAATCATTATCCGTATCATTCTCAGAAGAATCGTCTCTGCTCTTACGTTTGTTCGACTGCTGTTTAGAAGTGACTTTGCTCTCTGTTGTCTTCTTTTTCTGGGTTTCAGAAACTAGGGTTTTAGAAGATTTCCTTTTAATGGTAATATTTTCAGCATTCTTCTTGACAGTTACAACGATTTTCATTGGTGAACTGAGCTTTTGCTGTTTCATCTTCTGCTGTTTTCTATCGAATACTTTCTCCGCTTTCTCCTTTGTAAGCAACCCCGATTCCATCAGCCTTCAGTGATGTTAAAAGACAGAGAATTCATTAGAAATAAAGAGCAATGCAGAAAACAACGAACATCTGGGAAGAATGAGTGAAAACTTGTGAGAAAGTTGATCATCAGAGTTCAGACACAACATTCACATTAAAAAAGTTGAACTTCAAATGAATTCACCCTTCCAAAATCAACCCTTTCCAGAAACATTTCTAATAAAATCAAAGATCCAAGTCAAAAAAACATAATGGGATAGCGAAAATTTCATGTTTAAACACATACATGCTGTATATTGAAATCTGACCAAGCAATTATCTCATGAATAGACATACTTAGAATAACATCAGGGCACCATATTTATGTTCAGCAATAATGTAGGTCATTAACCAAGAGTCAAAGTATAATTTTAAACACTAAAATCATAACAATATCACATACGAAACAAATCTACTCACTGTTGTATAAAGATGCATAATTGACCCATGTATTTGGGTTCACAATGCTAATTCCAGAACTCTAATATCAAGCTCATGGAGAATTATCTTTCTTCCTAGTTCCTACACCTTATAAGAGCAACACAAGATATGGACAAAAAGGCAAATACAAAACCACTTGGCTCAAGTATTCATTCAGAAAAATGTAATTGCCAATCTTGAACACTGGGCAGCAACTCAAATGTTTTACATTATATGTCAAGAAACAACATTATTTGATGCCATAACCATATCAAGAAACCAAAACATAAACTTAAAGAAGAGAGTAAGCATACCATATTTCTGCCATCTCACTGCCAGGCACTTGCTTGTATAGAGTTTCATAGAATATTCTCAATGGGTCTCTCTGAATAACAAGATTCACAACAAACTCATCACATTCATATAACAATGATCAATTTCACATTAAAAAGAAAACACTTACTTCCTCAGGAGTGGCCCTTTTTTGGCCTGGCAAATCATATACTTTCTTCTCTCTCTTCTTAACATCCTTACTCTCGTCATCTTTACTTCCTTTCTTCTTCCTTTTCTGCCCATTCTAACAACACCCACCATTAATTTCTGTTAACAGAAAGAATGAAACCCCAGAGAAGTTTGATTACTAACTACCTTACTCTCAGGCGTCTTCTGGGAGGGTTCTTCGAAATCTTCGTCTTTCTTCACTTTAATCTGCACTTTCTTTACTTTACCCTGCGACTTTGTTGCGCCATTGCTCTTCTTCGCCGATTTCTTTTTCAAAGCGGACGCTAAGAACTCTTCGTCGTCGTCGTCTTCAACTTCTTCTTTCTTCACTGGTTTCGAATCTTCTTCTGCCATTTTGACAATGTTGGAACGAAGAATGTGTGAATGTTAGAGAAGATACGTGGGAAATTTGATGATTTAGTGAGCCAAGGAAACGAAGAGTTTACAACTCTTGAATCGGAAGAACAAGGGTTTGTGTTCTTTAATCTCGCTTTAGTAGCCTATTCTAGCTCAGTTCTTATTGCTGCTTCTGGGCTTAGATAATGGGCCTAAGGATGCAAATTGACTTCAAATTTTTTAGTAGGCTTTACAAAAAATGAGGGTCAACAAAAATGATTTTTAGTTCTGTCATTTCTTCTATGTGGATGAAATACTAGTACTTTTATGTTGTATTTAGATTTAGATTGATAGATTTCTGAAAGGAATTGAAACTTAGGCCTTGTTTCGTTTGATGATTTAGGAATTCAAACCATGCATAACCCATCAAATTGTTGTTTGGATTATGGGTTAGGCCCTACATAGTTTATGGGGTTCGGAAAAATGTCAAATTAAAGGGATAAGATTGGGTTGTACGAGGGTTTATTAAATCCACCCATAGGTGGGTTTAAAATCCAACAAGTGAGAGAAAAAGGAGGAGCCTGCTGCAACTGCAAGAAAACTGAACTTCACTGAATAGGATGCATCAGTTTGAAACCCTTTATTATTTTACTTTCAGCAATGTATTTTCTTTTTTTGTTCAATAAGTTTTCGATTAATATCAAGAACACAATTTTGTATCTTTATTTTATTTTAGATACAACAACAAGGAAAGTAAACAAAAACAAAAGCAGAAAAAGAGCAAAAATAGAAGTCTCCAAAGAAAGCAAAGAAAAAAAAAAGGAAAAATAGAAAAGGAGCAAAAACAGAAGTCTCCAAAGAAAATAAAAAAAAAGGGGGAAAAACAGAAAAAGAGCAAAAACAGAAGTCTCTTATTTTTAAATTTACCTAACTTAAGTTACAACTACTTTTTATATAGGTTTTGTCATCATAAAAAAAGGGCAAATTGTAAGAAGATAGCATAGATTTTGATGAGACAAAACCGTTGTAACCTTAGTGCTCAATTGTTAATTCTCATCGTTGTAATAAGTAGCAAAATCCCTATTATGAAGTCTTCTACTACTATATTTGTTGCACGCTGCAAGCTATAAGGAAAGAAGAAGCCTGCTTTTAGCGTGCTATACTTAGAAGAATTTTTTGAGGAAAAGAGTTTGCTACATACTGCAAGTTGGAAGCTGTCACTTTTAAGGCACAACAAATCTGGATGCAGCACACCCAATAAGTTGCAGCAACTGAAGTTAGACATGCCAGTGGTATCAACATCAAAGTTATCAACATCCATTGCATGATCAAAGAATATGAGGAAACATCAACTTCAGGTGCAATTGCAGCGATCAACTTCAGTTTTTTTTTTTTTTTTGGTGTCCACAGTTGATAGGAATCATTCCTTGTTGTGTGTTTTTATCCGTCAAAGTGCATAATATCTTGTGTGGATCATGTCTAGCCGCTGAAACCTAAGAAGGGAGTAATAGCTTTAGTAGGTTGTTGTTCATCCTTAGAGTCATGTTTAGTTAGCAAGTGTCCTGTAAATCTAAAGTACTCTAGTGGATATCCTCTTTATGAATGAGAAGAGAGGACGTAGAAGGATTACATCACCTTCGAACCTCTATAAAGTCTTGTGTTCATTTACTTGCTTTCAACACTTTACATTTGTTTATATCTGTTGTATGTTTGCTTTTATATGGATTTATTCTCTGCACTTGTGTGATTTGACCTGTTAACTTTCTAATTAAAAGATTAAAATTGTTGTTGAACTCTATCCTTTACACAATTCCGCTGTGTACAAAAACTCTAAGTGTTAGGCTCTTGTAACTAGTTTGCTGCAAGTAAAAAACAAAACTATCAACTTGTTGCAACCATTGATAGAGAGAAAAGCGTGAAAAAGTGAAGAGGTTCATTCACCCTCTCAACCTCTGTACCACTTGAGACCAACAATATTTCACTCATTAATTTATTGTATATCTATCTATATCTAAAAAAAATGAAAAACTAAAAGAAACACATGTTATTCTCTCATTAATTCTATTATCAATCCAAAAGCTTAATTTTATTTTAATTCTAATTTTAGTATCAGTTTAATAAATTCACTTAATGGTTTTTATTTATTATAACTAAACATTTAATGACATTATGATAATTATGAAAAAAATAGAGGTTAATCTATTAATATCTATACTAAAAGAATAATTAAGAGGACATGTTGCCCTCTAGTTAATCCTACTCCCCATTCCAAAATTTAATTTAATTTTAATTTCAATTTCAATAAATTCACTTAGTTTTGTTATTTATTATAATCAAACACTAATGAAATACTGATAGTTGGAAAAAAAATATTTAATCGATGATTGCTAACAAGATTGTAATTTATGAATGATAATAACGGTTGATTGTAGTACTACTTCCATTCCACATTAATTGTCTTTTTAGAGTCAATTTTTTCTTCCATATTAATTGTCTTTTTGACTATTTTACCACTATTTTTCAAATTTTACATCAATCTCAAATTGTAAAATATTCTTAATTTATATAAACTTTGGGAAATTTATAATGAATAACAAAAAAACTTGGGGTCTCACGCATAGTGTTCGTGTGACGGATTATTTTTATTCATATAACAACTCATTTTCACGAATTTATATGTTTAGATAAGCTCTCCTGTGAATCTGGTGCATGAATCCATGCACCCGGTTCAGATCTAGGCTGCCCGACACACTTTTCTTTTTAATTTTTTTTTCATACTTGATTTTTTAATTTTGGTCATGACTTTTATATTGTGTTAGACATACATTTATGTTATGTTAGATATACATTTATTCCCAGATTTCATATCTTTAACTTCAAAAAAGAAAAGAAAAACTCTAATTTCACCACATTTTGTACACATATCTTTATGTAGTATTAGTCATACATTTATGTTATGTTAGACATACTTTGATTTTATATTAGAAGTATCTTGTGTAATATATAAATGAATAATTAACATAGGTAAAAATGTATAACTAATATAACTAAAAGGTATGTCTAACATTATTAAAACGTATGAAGGTATAGTTGAAAACTCTAAGGGTATGAAATCAAGATACAAAGGTATAACTAATCTATATATATATATATATATATTTATAAAAACAGACCACCTATGCCACATGTCAAACTCAAAAAATATCTTTATTAAATGTAATTTTAAATGAAATAGCTTTTAATATGCATGACTATTTAATGATATTTAGTGTCTAAAAGAATCATTAATACATAAATTATGCTGATTTTTATCAAGATTTATTAACTCAAATATGCTATACTTTAAATATAGATATTTTAAGATAATTAGTAGTGTACCCATGCGTTGCACAGTGTGTTATATATAATTATTAAAAAAATAATAATAACATATAAAATGTAATGATCATTATTTTAACAAAAATATATTGATACTTTTTTAATTGGTATTAGTATAAAGCTAGGTATTTTAACTTTAAATTTATGTCATTATAAATAATTATATTCGAAAATATTAGAAATTTGAAACATATAAAGCAATATATTAATCTATGGATTAAACAAACAAATAAAAAAAATTGTGTCAGAACATTACATGGGTAGTCAAATTTTAAAAAATAAATTTAATATCTAAAAATAAGTTATATATATGTATTAGAAATGTTATGATTTAAGTATTGAGATAAATAAATTCATATTTTATTGGCATTTATAACTATAAATACACACGTATTTTAATAAAGTTTTTTGGTCCAACGCCACATATAACTCATTTATTTTAAATCAAATAAAAAATTATATCAGCTTATCAAATATATGAAAATCTCTCTTGCTATCTATTTAAATGAAACAATTCAAAATTGGACTTAATCTACACATTTTGAATAAAAAAATTATGAATAATAATTATAAGATTGATAAGTCAATATATCAGGGATTAAGAATGATTAAATTTTAATTTGTGAAAAATCAGAAAAATTAGCCCTATCCAATTTCTTATGCCACCTCAATTAATCAGAATATAATATAAATAAAATTTGACAATAAATAAATATAAAATAAGAAAGATAAAATAAAATATTTGTATATTTCAAATGAATAAGTTGGTTAACTTGCAATAATAATTTTAATCTAATATTTTCTATTTGATATGATATGTTTTATATATGTAATCTATTAGGTACACCTATAATATATTTTTATTTCTACATTTTAATATCAATTTACAATAAATTAATACTATATATCATAAAAACGTTTAAAAATAAAAAATCATTGAAGCCCACACACATACATTTCCATATTTCAGTTTGATAAATTTTATATGAATATTAAATTTAAGATCATTAAATAATGATTGACTTTATATATTATATATTTAAAATTGATTTAAAATATGGTAAATTACAAAAAAACAATCCCAGCTATCGACTTTTTTAAAATTGCAATCTAATCTGTGGTTTTGCCGATTGCAAAATTTCTTTTTTCACTTTGCAACCCAAACTTTAGTTTTTTTGTCCAATCGCAAATCATGATTTTTTTTTGCTTCACACTTATACCTTTATGTTTTATATATATATATATATATATATATATATATGAGTGTGACATTTATGTTATATAAGTGTGATCGATATTCATAAAATAAATATCAAGGAAATATTGGTCAAAATTGGTGAAATATATGTAACAACGGTAAAAAAATCGATGGAATATCAATAAATATCGAGAAAATATCGGAATATATTGGTAAATATAGGAAAAATAACAATAAATATATGTACTCATATTTTCATCGATATCGATATTTCCATGATATTTCCGTGAATTTAAGTTACCTATATTTCCACCGGAATCGAAATTTTCATTCTTGATTGCAATCTGATAAAAACACAAAGTTCAGGTTGCAATTAGATAAAAAAAAAAAGTTTAGGTTACAAAGTGAGCAAATTAATCTCCATTTCGTCGGAAAATTTGCAATCGACAAAACCATAAAAAGACTAGGTGACAGTCTGAAAAAAAAAAGATTAGGTTGCAATTTGAAAAAAGTCGATAGGTGGAGTTGTTTTTTGTAATTTACCCTTTAAAATAAGTACTTAAAAATAACATGAGAGATAATAAATATATAATCCCTTATTTCATCTTGTTTATTTATTTTATTTTATTTGAAATTTCTATACAATAAATACTAAATTGAGTATCATAATTGATTTCTTAAATTAAATATTTATTTATTTGTATTGAATTTCTTAAAATACAATAAATAGTTTTATTTATTTTTATTTGTATTGAGTTTCTTAAAATACCATAAATAGGTTTATTTGTATTTATTTATTTGTATTGAGTTTCCTTACAATAAATACAATATGAAAGCAATTAATAGATTTCTTAAAATAGTAACTATTTAATAGGTAGATAATTTATTGCATTTATTTTTGCTAGAATATCATGGTTTTATATATATATATATATATATAGATTTGACAAAAATATAAAAAAACAAAATGAACATGGTATGATTAAAATAATAATTCAAATATAGTAATTGATGAATTGACAATTAATTTTTGCACATATATATTTTAAATATCAATTTTTATTTTTTATCATTTATTTTAAAAGAAAATTCAAACTATTCTAAATGTTAAAAATAAAGATCAAACTAATAATTTGTGTTAATCTTTATATATGTAAAAGTAAGACCACCTATTCAATTTTGATCTCAACATAAATTTTTTTAATATAAATTCATTTTTAATTGTATTTTAAATGTAATAATTTTAATGTGGCTAATTAATGAAATTAACGTGTAATGTTTATAAAAAGGATTACTAAATAATATAAGAATTTATATAATATAACTTATGTTATGGTTTAAATATAGATATTTTAAATAATTTGACAATATTATAAATATTAAAAATAAAAAATAAAATGAAGATGAGTTGATTAAAAAAATAATTTAAATTTAGTAATTAATGAATTAAATATTTATTTTTGTACATAAATGTTTAACAATAAATTATGACATTTATTTGGAAATTAAATTTCAACTTTGTTTTTTATCATTTAATTGAAAAGAAAAATCGAACTATTCTAAACTTAAACAATAAAAAGAAAATCTAAAGTTTGTTGGAAATGTTGAATAATATAATAAACACAACAATATAAATATTTTTTTTGAAAAAAAATATTTTATTCCTTTACAAACACAAATACACAACAATTAAATAATACATTAATCATATTATATTAATGTTTTATACGAAATTAGGATATACGTATTGCACAAAACCATAAATTTATTTTTCTTATATAGAGATTATTTAAAAAAAATTAAATTTTATTAAGTATTAAATAAGTCACTATACTAGTATAACATAAAGTTATATCAAACATAATATAAAAGTATATCTAACATAACATAAAGGTACATATGACACTTGAAGCGAATTTGAATGAATTTGAGTGCATCCACCCAAGCGCGTAGGAGCACGTGTGAGTGCGCCAAGACGCGCGTGGAAGGGTCTTTTTGGACGCGTGGGATCGGGTCGACCCGGATGATGCACAAGAGTTTTTGTCATATATTAATTGTCAATTGTAGGTTGACATGTCACACGTAATATGATTCGTAATTCAAATTTTGTTTTCTTTAAAATATATGTGATACACGAATTTACCCCATTTCCATTCAAGAAAATAAAAAAGCAGCTAAAGAAAAATGAAAATGATAATAGTCCATATTTATATTTTTCTTGGAAACTAGTCGTATATATATCATTGTCTAAAAAAGTTAATTTCACTTAAGCTTCAATTACAATACTAAGCCAGAATATATAATCCCATATCCATAAAATAGAGACTTTCCTAGATGGCATAACCTTACGTTGCTAGATTGCCACCGTAGATTGATGTATGAATATATTCTTTTTCCTTTCTAATATCTAAATCCCCTTTTCGCATCGATTCCTTTTAAAGTGTGCCATCAATAAATATATTAATCATTAATACAACACATATATATGCCAAATTAGCATTATAGTACTTCATCTTCATAAATTCTGGAAAACACACACAATAATCCCAAAACCTAATGGGTTGGTTTGTGAGAGAAAGAAGGGGTGTAAGCTGGAAAGATCAAACCCTGAACTCACTTTCGGCTCCGCCATTGCCGTTGGTGGTGTTTTTTGGGGTGTTTATTATGCTCTTGTCTTTGGCGACGTATTCGGAGTTGAAGGAGAGGGTGGAGAGGAGCAAGATGGGGTTCAGATTTGGGCTCCTGCTGCTGCCCTTGGTGGGTGTTCTGGTGGTCTATCTGATGATGCTCCACCGCAGCTGGTATGACGTGGCGCCGCCGGAGGGAGGTTGGCCGTGGGGGTTGTTGCTCCTGCTCGCCCTGCTGCTTCTCTTGCTTCATTACCACTCTTCCTTTCAATCTGCCTGCTTTAGATCCATTTAGGATTTTGAAGTTATAATTCTAAGTGAATATATTGTTAAAATTAATTTGTAATTAATTCTAGATTTTTCCTCATTATTGTGGTACATGCATATGACTCTTCTACTTCATTAGTCAAGGATTCTTTCCATTGGAATATGTAAGATGGTCAATTAACTTGACCACATTAAATATTGTATGCCTATAAAAGGATTGTAAACCTGCGTGATTGAAAATCAATGAAGACAGAATTCATTTGAGAAACTCATATACTTAATTTCTAAATTTCCCAACATATTTGTGGTTTCAGAGCCACCCTTTGGTTCTATACTCCTCCAATATTTATCGATGGCATCTACAAGCAACCAAGAGCTTGCATTCACATATTCCCAACAAGGTGTTCCTATCTTTGTTGGACAAGATTATGAATTATGGAGTGTTCTCATGAAGACCCTGTTCGTATCTCACGAGCTTGGGATATTGTCGAAGAAGGATATACTTCTCATACACCGGAGGAAGTAGCTGCATTTTCAAATGCACAAAAGAAAGAGCATAAAGAGAACAAGACAAAGGATGCAAAAGTCTTGTCCTTTATGCACCAAGGGGTGATTCAATCAATTCTTCTGCGCATTACGAATGCCAAGACTGCAAAAGAGGCATGGCAAATTCTGAAAAATCAGTTTGGAGGACATGAGAAGGTGATCACAATCAAACTACAAAACTTATGGAGAGACTTCGATAATCTTTCTATGAAAGACTCGGAGAACATACAAGATTTTCTCTCTCGAGTTTCATCCGTAGTAAATGAAATAAGAGGATATGGAGATACTCTAGAAGAAAAAAAATTATTGAGAAAGTCTTACGATGCTTACCGGTGAAATTCGAGCATATTGTTGCGGCAATCAAAGAATCCAAAGATTTATCGAAATTAACTTTGGATGAACTCATGGGTTCTCTTGAAGCTCATGAAAAGAGGATGAGTAGATTTATGACTCAATCCTTAGAGCAAGCTTTTCAAGGAGAAGTGAATATTTCACAAAAGCAAAAAGACGACCAGCAAGATAAGAAGAATATGTCGGCACAACCACGAGGAAAAGGACGTGGTAGACATCAAAATTCTCATAGTCACAGTTGAGGTCGAGGAGGAAGAGACAACTCTAGCTCGAGATCTAACAATCAAAACTCAGAATCTTGTTGTCAAATTTGAAAAAATACCCATGACACCAACAATTGATGGTACAAATGCAAAAGGTGCAGAAATGCAACTCACTCTCAAAGAGATTGTTGGTATAAAGATAATGGTGAGACCAAGGATGCCAACTTCGTGGAAAAGAATGAAGGAGATCAGGTATTTTACTCTTGTCTAAATTCTCAGCAGCAACATGATAATACTTGGTATGTGGATAGTGGGTGCAACAATCACATGTCTGGAGATAAAAATATGTTTGTGGATCTCGATGAGAAACTTGGGAACAACAAATCCCTGAAAATCAGTGGAAGAGGAGCAATTGTAGTCCAGACAAGAGAAGGCGAGTCTAATATCATCAAAGAAATCTTCTACGTGCCAGAATTGACTCAAAATTTGTTGAGTGTCGGCCACCTGTTAAGGAAAAATTACAAGGTGGAGTTCGATAATGATCTTCGCATCATTATTAACACGCAAAAGAAATTGATAGTTGCACAAATTAAGATGAGTTAGAACAAAGTGTTCCCTCTCAATCTGCCACTTTCTCAGGAAGTTGCCTTGCAGAACACGTCAGATGGAGACCATAATCTTTGGCATTTGAGGTATGGTCACTTGACCTATAAAGGCTTAAATTTGCTAAAGAAAAAGAACATGGTATTTGGGCTTCCAAATTTCCCAGATCAGGATCGGCCATGTGAAGGATGCATTTTCGGAAAAATGCATCGGCTACCATTTCCGAAGATATCTTATAGAGCCAAAGTCCCTCTTGAGTTGGTGCACGCTGATATTTACGGACCGACACAAACTCCATATCTCAATGGTTACAGGTATTTCCTCTTGTTAGTGAATGATTACACCACGATGATGTGGGTTTACATTCTCAAGCAGAAGTCGGAAGCATTTCCCAAATTTTTGGAGTTCAAGAGACTTGTGGAGAATCAATTAGGCAGCAAAATAAAAATTCTCCGCACCGATCGTGGAGAAGAATTCATTGGAAATTCTTTCATGGATTATTGCAAAGAGAGGGGGATCCAAAGACAGTTGACAGTACGGTACAGCACGCAACAAAATGGTGTTGCCGAGCGGAAAAATCGCACCATTGTCGAAATGGCTCGAAGCATGATGACTGGCAAAGGACTTCCAAAAACCTTTTGGGCAGAAGCGGTGAATGCAGCGGTGTACATTTTGAACCGGTCACCAACAAAGGCGGTTTCAAATAAGACTCCATATGAGGCGTGGCATCGACGATAGCGTCAGGTTTTTGGTTCCATTGCTTACTCTCATATCCCATCTCAGCAGAGGGACAAGTTTGATGAAAAAGGAGAAAAACTCATTCTTGTCGGCGACAGTGATGAGTCCAAAGGATATCGGTTATTGAATCCAAGGACTAACAAACTTACAATTTCTCGAGATGTTATTTTTGATGAATTGCAGTCATCGAAATGGGGAGATGGTCAAAATATTGAACCTTTGTCTACACCACCAAAATTGATTGATCAACCAAGTACAAGTGGTGGTGCAAGGATCTCAAGTGATGGAGATTTTGATCCTAAGTCGGAAAGTCCAGTAGGAAAGTCTCGAAGCTTAAGAGACATCTATGAGTCATGTGATGTTGCATTCTTTGCTGGAGAACCACAAAATTATGAAGAAGCTGCAAAGGAAGAAGTTTGGCAAAATGCAATGGATGAGGAGATTACAAGCATTGAGAAGAATAACACATGGGATCTTGTAGACATTCCAGAAGGGAAAAATGTGATCGGGGTCAAATGGATCTACAAGACAAAATATAAAGAAGATGGATCAATTCACAAGCATAAAGCCCACCTAGTCGCAAAAGGATACTCTCAACAACCCGGAGTTAACTTCACTGAGACGTTTGCACCGGTGGCACGAATAGAAACAATTCGCATTGTTCTTGCTATTGCTGCACAGTTGGAACTGCCTGTCTATTAGCTAGATGTTAAATCTACTTTTCTCAATGGCGAGATAGAAGAAGAAGTGTACGTCGAGCAACCAGCAGGCTATATTGTTCAAGGAAAAGAAGAAAAAGTCTACCGCCTTAGAAAAGCCTTGTATGGGCTCAAACAGGCACCTCGAACCTGGAATAGTAGAATCGATGGCTACTTTCGATCAAATGGATTTGAGCGAAGTCAGAATGAACCATCATTGTACATAAAGAAAGGTGCACAAGATCTTCTTATTGTTTGTCATTATGTCGATGGCTTGATTTATACAGGGACGAATCCAGTCATGGTTCAAGAATGCAAGAAAGCAATGATGGCTGAATTTGAGATGACGAATTTGGGATTGATGAAATTTTTCCTTGGGATTCAAGTTTGTCAATCAAAAGGAGAAATTTTTATCTCTCAAGAAAAATATCTTGAAGGAGTGTTAAAAAAGTTTCAGATGCATAATTGCAAGCCAATCACGACTCCACTTGCAGTCAACATAAATTGCAATTGAATGATGGAGCTGCTAAAGTTGATGCGAAGATTTATCAAAGTCTTGTAGGCTCCTTGATCTACTTGACAAACACAAGGGCAAATATTGTTTATGTAACACCCCGTTTTCAAGAAAATCTGCATTGCATATTTTACAAAATTTCTTTTACCTTTTAATTGAAAATGATTCGAAGTGAACTATTATGTTATTTAAAGTTATAATTTACGTATTATGTTGTGCTTGATGATTTATTTCGTATGTTGTGATCTAATGTTTCTTTCGAGATTTTAAAGTATTTTGCAGGATTGCTTACGGAGGAAACCGAGCTTGATCTCAACTCACTTGACAATCATGGGTAAAAGTAAAAGATAAGTTATAGATATTATTAAATAAGAAAAAAATGATATTAGGTTTTTATGCAAAGATTTTCGTTTATGTCGTAAATGCTTTTATTTTATTAAATTTATTCGTGATCTCTATATGTGATTCTATGTGATAAAATAATTACATAAAATGTAGTACTAGTAAATACTTGTGTATAAATTATGTTAATGTAGAATTATTATTATTATATTTAATGTCATTAATGTTAATCTTATATATATATACACGTATATATATATATATGTTATGTATGTACCTCGATTAATTACCTAAAGCATATATATGAATAATTAATTACTTTGTACATATTATAGATAAGATTTGGATGAATTTGGAGTGAAAAGTCAAGGTAATAGCCTTTCTTACACTTACATGTGTAACATCTTCTTCTCCCTAAATCTCATCTCCTCTTTGCAAGAAACGGGAAGAAATCCCTTTAGCAATTTCATCTTCAAATCAAGAGGGTAAAAACTCTAATTGCTTTCAAAATTTTCCCCAATTTTGAGATTGTAAATATATATGTATGTATATATGTGCAAGTGTATATATGTATTAGTTTGTGTGCTGTGGCTTGAGAAATGGGGAAGAAAAATAGGGGAAAAGATGAGGAAGAAAAGAGAGAAAAGAAAAGAGGAAGAAGAGGGGGAGATAGGGAGAGACGGGAGGAGGCGCCACCGCACGGAGCGGCACCGAGCAGAGACGAAGAGGGCGGCGCCGTGAGCAGCCCCGCCGTGGTGTGAGAAGTGCGTGTTTTGTGTGTGTGTATCATGTGTATATATATGTGTATATTGTGTATATGCTGTAAAATTGGAAAGGGGAAAGGTGAGGTAAGGAAGAGGCGGCGCCGTGTGGAGAGAAGGCCGGCGACGAGGCTGTCGCCGGCAAGGGGGCAGTGACTGAGTAAGGAAGAGGGAGGGGGAGAGAGAGTGGCGGCTCTGCAGGAGAGAAGGAGGCCCCGCCGTGTGCGGCGGCGCCGTGCAGAGGGCGAGCGGGCGGCGGCCGTGCAGGGGGAGGAGATGGCGACGGAAATTGGAGGGAGAAGGAGCAGGGGTATGCTTTGAAAATTTAATGTGTTCCAAGGACTTAATTGCAATTTTCTACTTTTGTTTATTTATGATACAATCCTTTATCTTTTGCTCAATTACTTTTTAGTCCCTACAAATTTCTATTAATTTGAATTCCACCCCTGAAATTTGTTTAAATTGCAGATTGACCCCCAGAACTTAAAGAACTAATAGATTGATCCTCAAACTTCGCATAAATTATATTTTAACCCTAAACTTTACTATAATTATAAGTTGAACCCAATACTATACCGGATATTATTTTATGACCTCAAACTATATTTTACGTGTCTTTTTAAGACTAAAATTACTAGTTAAATACCTAAAGTTTAAATTATAAGTATATTTGTTGTTTATATGTGAATCATGTTCAATGATTGTTAATTCTTTGTACAAGCAATTAAAATCTTTGAATTTTCAGTATGTTAACCTAAATAAATATATATGATCATATGAATAATATTGTGATTTTAGGAATTATATATGAAATATTAAAATTGTTACATCTTTATATTTTATGCATCATTTTAAGACTAAGAATTTGCTAGTTTAAATATCTAAAGTTTAAGTTATGAGTATGTTGATTTCTTTTAAATGCTAATCATGTTTAAATGATTCTTATGTGATAATGTTATCATCAAAATTTTATATATGAGTTTAATATATGTGTATTTTGTATGATGTATGATTAATATAAATATTTGGATAATGTATATGGAATCATGCTAATGGATTAGCTTACAATTTGTATTTCTACTTTGAATTGATTACATGATAATTAAAGATTTATAAATTTATGTACATTGGTTATTGTTTCGCTAATTTATTTTGTTAATTGAAGTGTGTATTTCTAAATTATTATACTATTTGGCAAATTATATGTCTTAATTATTTACTTTGCAAAATCATTTATAGCTAGCAATGCAATTGTGGTTTCTTTAAATTATATAGTATTAAAAGATAATCTATCTTGCCAAATTAAATAAGAAATTGGTATCCTGCATGACAATATAAGTTTATTTTTTTGTATTAAATGTTGTGTGTAAAATGTTGGTATATACTATTAATTAGTGATATTATTCCAGAAATAAGATTTGAAAAGTGTTATATTTAGTTAAATTAATTTAAGGAATGATTTAAGTAATATAGAAATTAAAGAGAAATTGAGTATAGGATTAGTGTGTTCGGCTAAATAAAGGGTCGATTGGTAATTACCATAAGACTTTCATTCTGGCTTAAAATTATATATGAACTAGAGAAGTATGTAAACTTTAAGAAACTCCTTTAGTTATATTTAATTGCTATGGTTAGATTATCTATAAGTCTTTACTTCATGTGTTAGCTAATGGTATCTTTTATGTTACACTAGTTGTAGAAATTCATAAAAGATAAAGAGTTAGTTAATGGAACAGAGTAAAGATTTAATTTTAAGTCTTTCGATAATATTTACATGTTATATGATATAATATGACATAAGAAACTAAACGATTAAGTATGTCGAGTGCAGTTGAGACGAACGGTAATTCCAAAGGCAATCCTCGAGCTGTCATCTTAAAGTGGGTAACTTCTACACTCTACTATGCGTTGATAATTAAATTAGTAAGTTATGTATGAAAATCTACGGCTGAAGCTCCGTAGCTATAACCGGTAGTTGCTTCACTATCGGGCGACGACATAAGGGTGAGAGTACCCAGTCTATGAAAGGTCCAGGGTTAGCGTGCCCAACGGACAAAGTAGTATATGCTTAGTAATTTAATTATTTCAATATATATATGTTAGAGTGATAATTTCTACACTCTACTATGCGTTGATAATTAGATTAATAAGTTATGTATGAAGGTCTACGGTTGAAGTTCCGTAGCGGTAACCGGTAGTTGCTTCACTAACGGGCGATGACCAAAGAGCGAGAGTGCCTGGTCTATGAAAGCAAGGTTTAGTGGGCGAGCGACTCCCACATTCCTTTATGTTATGTATGGTCCAGGGTGAGCGTGCCCAACGGACATGTAGTATGTGCTTAATAATTTAATTGTTTCAATGAATATTAGAGAGTACAATTATCCCACTGGGATCCCTCTCCGGAGGTGTCTCATGATTCCACTTTTAATATTTTTAGGTTCGGTGTATGATGACGCGGACGTGTAGCGAGCTGATCTGTCTTTCCATCACCCCTTTCATGTTAAAAAAAAATGTCTCGTGTTTTCTTTTCAGTCTTCCAATGTAAACTATTTTATGAATTCTTTAATTAGGAAATGGTGACGACCTGATTTCCAATTAATGGGGATTGGGATGTTGCAGTTAATCCGGTTAGCCTCATATCAAGGTTCATGCATGATCCAATCAAATCACATTTCGCAGCTGCCAAAAGAATTTTGCGATACCTTCAAGGTACGAGGAAGCTTGACATTAAATATGTTAAAGAGAAAGAAAATAAGATTGTTGGATATACCGACATTGATTGGGTTGGATCGTTGGATGATCGAAAAAGTACATTCTTGGGCATCAAAAAAGCAAAAAATAATCGCATTTTCTTCGACGGAAGCAGAGTACATGGCCGCTAATGATGCTGCTTGTGAAGCAATTTTGGTGAGAAGAGTTTTGAGTGATATTGAACAAAAGCAGGAGGCTCTAACAATAATTTTTGTGACAATATGTCTGCTATTGCAATGACGAAGAATCCCGTCTTTCATGCAAGATCAAAGCATATTGAACTTCGTCACCACTTCATAAGGAATCTTGTGAATGATCAAGAAATTCAATTGGAGTTTGTCAACACAAAAGAGCAGTTAGCTGATGGTTTCACTAAAGCAGTGAGTTTGGAAAAATTTGAACAATTTCGGAATCATGTTCGAATTACAAATTAAGAGGGGGTGTTAAAATTAATTTGTAATTCTAGATTTTTCCTCATTATTGTGATACATGCATATGATTCTTCTACTTTATTAGTCAAAGAGTCTTTCCATTGGAACATGTAAGATGGTCAATTAACTTGACCACATTAAATATTGTATGCCTATAAAAGGCTTGTAAACCTGCGTGATTGAAAATCAATGAAGACATAATTCATTTGAGAAACTCAATTGAATAAGTTCTCCCTCCATTCTCATATATTCATATACTTAATTTCTAAATTTCCCAACATATATAGACAAGTAGCACAATTTGTCAGTCGAATTATCATGCAGTATATATGGACTCTTTTATCTGTCATTCAACTCAAGCAAAAGTTGTGATTTTTTTATGTAATTACGTCTCATTAGTATACGCTTCCATAAGTTGTTGCACTGATGTATGAAAAAATATTCATCTCAAATTAGCAAATTACATAAGTATCTTGGACATTTTAACTATTTGTATTTATTTTATTTTACAAAGATATGTAAAAACAGTAATTATAAGATCTAGGTACTTGAAAGTTGTACCTAGTTTCAGAAGGATGATAGAGCTATAAATGATAACTTCGTTATTTGATGCATTTTGAGGCTTAATTTCATATCATTTTGTGTTGAAAAACATGCAATAATGGGATTTTGTTTAGATTTAATTATTCTTGTAAGATTTCACCTTTATACTTGATTTGAAAGTAATTTGATAGGTTTTAACACAAAATGAAAGTCCAACAGAATTTAATGTCAAGTTGGAATCGAGACAGGGAGTCGATAACGCGCAGTTATGGAAGAAAAATCATATATCAAACTATAGAAGTCCAAAATCAATGTTTCTCATCTTGATCGAAAGCTAAGACGGAGAAAGTTATCTTTAATTCGGCCACCAAGAAAACATAATATCACAAGAAATGTAAAGTTTGCAAGAGTGTCTTGATTTTCGTCTTGATAGGAGTCGAGTAAATTGGAAATAACTTGTTGTAAAAAACTGATATTAGGCTGATATGAGACCAAGTTTATTGGTGACCCAAGGTTGGGTCACCACACTACAAGACAAAGAAGTAAAAAGAAATAAAAAAGTTTATAGAAATTAAATTAGGCAACCCAGTTGGCCACCCAACCCAAGGTTGGCTGAACTTTTGCTCTCTCTCTCCATTATATTGTGACACTTGTCACAATATAATTGGTAACAATATATTATTTTTTGATATAATTTAAATTGTTGATATTGAATATAATATGTATCAAAAAAATATAAAAAAATTATCAAAATCTATGACTTTTTTTTCTCTATAAATAGAGTACAATATTGATATATTGCAAGACACATATTTTAAATGTATGATTAAAAAATTCTTATTATAAATATCAAATTTAGAATATCAAATATTTTTTATATATTTCTTACATTTTTTAAATAAAAAATTGATTATATATAATATTCAATAAAAATGTAATGAGAAAAAAAATTTATTTTATAGGTTGGGTTGGTGTCACTAATAAACTTATATAAAGTTGTAGGTTGGGTTGAGTTGTAAGTTATATATGTGAATGAGAGAGAAATGATTTTTTTATTAGAAGGTTGGGTTGGATTGGGTTGTTGATAAACATAGTCTGTGAGTGGCATGTGATAGCTAACTTCAAGAGCTAAAACTTTTATGAAGACATCAAAGTCCATTTAGAGCTCAAAGTGAGTCAAAAAGAGTTTGGAAGTTATATCCCGGGTGAGGTCGTGTCCCAATGCACGAGATGAATAACCTACGAATTTCGAAGCTTCGACCCTGCCCAGTTAGTTTATGGCCTAGCCCGGGTCACGTGTTTTTCACCCCAAAATTCTGTTTTGCTGTCCGATATGGACCAGGTTATCCGGATCCGGTTGGACCGCGTTTCGTTTGGCCATTTCAGACCCCATTTCAACTAGAACTTGCCTCCAAACCTAATTGTGATGTATAGATTGAGACTTTGTGACCAAAAACAAGGGAGATTCACAGGAGGGACATTCATAGATCAATAAGTATTCATTCATATATACACATTCACATCTACAGAACAAGCAAAGAAATCAAGGGATTGAAGAGTCAAGATGAGCAACTAACGATCACAAATTCAATAAGCTTTTCTCTTATCTATTTCTAGTTTTGATCATGTCACTTTGTAATTTATTTTGCTTTACGAACATGATTTTTGGCTAGGGATCTCGTGATCTTAGGGCACAAGCGTAGTTCTATGGATTTCTTGTTGAATATTTAGTTTTAATCTTTTCTCTAATCCATGATATTTTATTCATGCTTCATTGTGCTTATTCCATGTATGAGTTCTAGCCAAATTTATGCATGCTCTAATTAATTGGATCGAGATAGAGAGAAGATATCTGATTATAGATTTGAGAATGCATGACTTAATTAAATTACCTAGATCGAGAGATTGGTAAATAATTAGGGTGAGAATACGACCTTTGGAGGTTTTGGGAGTTGGTTATTAACTGCGAGCTACTACATGAAATTTGGGAAATCGTGACGACTAGTTTCGTCATATAAATATCATTTTTCAACACAAAGGACTATTCACAACGACTATTTTGCATCGCAATGATCGTCATTGTAGGTGCGTGGCAAAAGGTATATGCGACGATTTAAAAATTTGTCACCAAATAGTCAAGATACGGTGAAGAAAACAATTATTGTCACTATTATTATCATTTTCAGTGACAAATAATACGTCGTTAATATGATTAAATTTTGTTATCCATTCTATTGTTTCGTCATGAAAAATAAAACTTTAAGTGACAAAGCTATACTGTCACAAAAACAATAATTTTATTGACAAACATTAATTTTTACTGAAACTCATAAAATATAAGTGATGACTTTTATCGTCATAATTATTAGCTTACATATTTCGTTATATTTAATAATTTTGTCATGAAAAATTTGTTTTATAGTTGCAAAATATTAATTGTCAGTAAATTAAAATAATATATTGACAAAAAGAAACGTCACAAAAGACCAAACTTTTAGCAACAAAATGTTTAGTGTAATTAAATCACTAACAATCACGACAAAATGTTTGTCTTGAAAAAACTTCAATGTTGTGACAACTATATTGATTGTCACAAATAAAATTATAGTGACGACAAAGTTCGTCATAAAAAATGAATATTTGATGATAATGTTTAATCGTCACTATACATATGTCTATGGAGACAATCGACTTGTTGTGAATAATAATGTTAATGACAATTTTTTTCGCCTATAAAATGTCATCATTTGAAAATAGTTATATGTATTTGTGATGATACAAATCATCATGGTATCCTAATAAGATGACTAAATTATCAATCTTCAATAATTAAATTTATATAATACTATTTCATTTTGTTAAAAGCAAATTAATCTATTGATGTTATGTTTGAATGTCATCATTTTATTGTTTCTATAGGCATGAAAACAATATTAATTGTTTGAAAAGTGAAGTATGCATGAATAATATATATGCATCACAATTCCAATTAGAATCTCTAAACCTTGAGAAATATAAAATATCCATAAAATAAAAATTCAAAAAACTACTTCTGAAAAACAATGAAATGTACTTCAATAAGACAGTAATCTGATATCCTTATTATCAACTTTTAAGTCATTATATAAGAACTCCTTCAACCATCCAAACGAGTGAAGATTCAACTACAAATTTGAGAATTAAAATAGTACATCAACAAAATGTTGAAAACATTGATTATACAATATTTAATTTCAAAATAAAGAAAGAAAAGATATACAAATTTGAACATAGAAGTAAGCAAACCTTAATAATGATTTAGATGTCTAGCCCTTTGTCAGCCAAAAAAGCTATAAGCTTGTTTATATTTGCACCTTGTTGAGTCATTTGGTCTTTTAAATCAGTCATTTCTATCTTGAGTTCATTCACCTCAGTCTCAGACTGTTGCAACTTTTGTTGAGTCTCTTGAAGTTCCTTTTGAAGTTGTTGTTTCGTAGAATCGTTCAATATGTTGCGTCTGCTTGGAGGTTTGGGACCATAGCCAAGACCCTTTATATATCTGGTTCCAAGGCCCAAGACCTCAATCGAATACAATTTCTTCGGAGCTCTTCTCGATCCCTTGTTCTCTATATTCTTCACGCTTCTTCATCATCAACTCTTATTTGAACAAGCGAATGTATAGAGTTCTAGTTAGTAACATGTTAATTAATTGAATTTATTTCTAAAAAATATTTAACTTAACCATTTTTGTTTTGCCTCAATGGATTTCCACACATCATTCATTAAACAATCTTTCTCTGAACAATGTGTACGTTTATACAACTCAATTCTATCACAAGGTACCCCATTCAACTCGCTTTTGGACTAACATAATCAAAATGGAAAATCATATTACATTTAATAAAAATCACAAAAATAATAAGTCAAAATCTGATTCATGTTTATAGAATCTAACTTTAAAACAATTTATCCATGACAATAACATTTAACATAAATTTCAAAAATAACTCCGCTTCATACTATTAAATTATATACTGAGTATCTTAATTTTGCAAACCACAATAAGTGAATTTTACACTAGGTTTAACAAGATTTGTATATAGTTTATCATCTAGAGAAAATATCTCTAATTTCTAATGAAATATGTAGCTTAATGAGATGAAAAAAAAATGCAAATGGAAGATTCAAAGTATTCTTCTTACATGCTTGACATAATTTTTCTAAAATAGTTCACTTAAAGATATATGAATTTTGTTTTATGAATAACTAAACTCAAATAGTATAATCTCAACTATTTTACTTTAACTAAAATCAGAGTCAATACATAAACCTTTCATGTGGAAAAAAATAAAATTAAAATACTCACAATTTCATGACTTCAAATAGTAAAAGCTTATTTGTCGCAGATATGCTTACATCGCAACTTGTTTCTATTTTTTGCATTCACATCACTTGTATGCTGGGAGAAAAAACACAAAGTAGACTATATAATTATTACCATATTCATATTATAACAATAAATCTTAAAAGGAAATATGATATAACCTTGAATCTAGGTGATGCAAAATAATCACACATTTCTTCCCAATGTTCTTTGCTAGGACAAAATTATGGCTTGTTACTCTTGGCTTCTTGTAAGGTTGCAAACATTTTGAAATGCTTATGTAACTTATGACGCTTTTGATGGCTACTAATTTTGAACATGT
Organism: Scutellaria baicalensis; assembly: GCA_005771605.1. Classification (NCBI taxonomy): domain Eukaryota; kingdom Viridiplantae; phylum Streptophyta; class Magnoliopsida; order Lamiales; family Lamiaceae; genus Scutellaria; species Scutellaria baicalensis. The sequence continues at coordinate 7,399,310 of CM016725.1, read as the reverse complement.
CAATCAAGCATTGTCTTACACCTGAAGCATCAATATTGATGTCCATATGAATCTGAAATATCATACAAATTATCAATATATTACATGCTCCACAAAATAATAATTAAGAGTATATAAATTTTACGTATTCATACCTTTAGATGATCAAGCCCTGGCTACAAACTATTTATTTCATCCGCTTCTTTCCACCTCTTTGGAACAGGAAGCACATCTCGAGTTAATACACCAATTTGACTTACAAGTTTTGTCGATTCATCTGCATTTAGAGGTCTTCCAATTGCAGGGTCCACATCTATCTTCATTTTATTCCCAGAAGAAGCAAAATACTTCATAATGCCCTTGCCCATTGTATGCCCGCGTCCTCTTTTCTTAGAGGCAGTAGCTACATGTGCATATAAAGTCTCAGTTAGGATGTTTTGTTCTTTCACACATAAATGTTATGAAATTCAAATACTATTGAAAATCATATGTTTTGTAGAAAGAACTTATACCTATTGTAGCAACATTTGGTGATGAATTTTCGAGGCTCTTAGTCGATGGATTTCCAAAAGTTTCAATTGGACGTACTTCAAGAGTATGAGCTGTTGGAACTACTCGAGGTAGAGATACAAACATTAATAATCAATCAACGGGTTAAATTGCTTGAGATAGAGGTTAATCTATTATCGTGATTGCTCACATAAAATAATTTTGATTTGAGATTGATTCTGCTATATTAGTAAACTTGATTGAATTAAAATGAAATCATAGTCTTAGAATCCTTGTTTGAATCTTACTATTGGTCCCAAGTGGTTACAGAGGTTCAGGGGGGGGGGGGTGAATGAACCTCTATCCTTTTTTGCTTTTTACCTCTCTTTCGCTGCAACCTACTGTAAGCTATCGCTGCATGTAGCAAGTTGCCAGTTACGTGTTCTGCTTGCAGCAAATTTGTTGCTACAACCTAACACTCTCAAAGTGTTTGCACAGTGGAAATATTATTTGAAAGAGAGTTCAGCAAATAAAATAAGTCTTTTAACTATTTAAGTTAATTGACAAGTTAAAGAAAGCCATATGAATGCATGCATCAAGATAATGAGAGATGTATGCTGAAAGCAGTAAAATAAACACAAAGGTTTATAGAGGTTCGAAGGTGGCGTAAGCCTTTTATATCCTCTCTTCTCTTTCAGAAGGAGGATATCCACTAGAGCTTTAGATTTACAGGATTCTTCTCTTACTAAACACACTCTAAGGATTCTACACTAGCCTACTAAAGTTCTTACTCCCTTCTTAGGTTTCAACAACTAGACAGGATCCACACAGGATGTTGTCTTCAACAAGACCAAAACGCACAACAAGGATTTAATTCCCATCAACTGTGGACACCTAAATAAAACAACCTATACGCACAACATATAAAAGGTTTATACAAATCTTCCACTGTGGTGAAACAAAAACACTCAGAATCTTCAATGGTAGTATGCTTTTGCTTGAGGTTGAGTGAGGGACTGAAAGGAGTTGGATATTTCTTTATGCTCTATAACGCTGTAAGCTTGGAAGTTTAGAGTGCGATTTTCAAATTTTCAGTCCTCCTCTCTTCTCAGTTTGACTCATTCATTTTATATTTGCTGTAATGCGCCAGTTGAAGGGTGCACATTCTACGCGTCTTCATTTAAGCCCATTTCTTCTGCTGCTGCATCCTGACCGTTGATTCATTCACGCTCACATATATTCCTTCTTGATTCGAACTGGATGCTCAACATTCCTCTTCCATGATCTTCATGATCTTCAAGGTATACCCAATTTAATGCGCACCTGAAAAAGTAGGGGATAAACTCTTCCTTATGTATTAGTGCTATTAATTGCGGCTGTCCTTTTCGTTGCAGGTTGCAGGTGCTTGCTCAGGCTAGGTGGCAACTCTTCATTCGCTCGTCGTCCTTGTATTTGTCCTTTATTCTTCAGCATGTCGCTCACTGCAACTTCAACTGAAGTTGATGTTTTCTCATATCAGCAGAGAACATGCAGCGGGTGTTGAATTCTTTGAGGTTGATCCCACTGGACATGTATCACTTTAGTTGCTGCAACTTCTTCTGTATTGCTGCAACAAGACTTAATGCATCCAGAGCATGCAGTGTCCAGTCATGCAACATGCAGCAAAGTTGTTCTCATTCAGCTCTTCCAAAATTAGCTCGCTATATGCAGACTTCTACAAACCATGTTGCATGCAGCTTGCAGCTTTGAAATATGGTGGAAGACTTCAGACAGACCTTTGCTACTTATTGAAACTAAAACCTAAGTGGGAAAATAACCAGTAAGAACATAGTAGGTTGCAATGGGTTTTGTCTCATCAAAATACATCGAGAGTTCTTAAAATTTCTTAAAGAAAAAAATGACTTCTGTTTTTGCTCATTTTTCTGTATTTTTTTTTTTCATGGAGACTTTTGTTTTTTTGCCCTTTTCTATTTTTATTTTTATTTTCTTGGAGTCTTCTATTTTTGTTCCCTTTTCTATTTTTTTTATTTTCTTGGAGTCTTATGTTTTTGCTCCTTTTCTATTTTTTTTTATTTTCTTGGTTTCTTCTATTTTTGCTCCCTTTTCTATTCTTTTTTGATTTTCTTGGAGTCTTCTGTTTTTGCTCTCTTTTCTATTTTTTTTAATTTTCTTGGAGTGTTCTGTTTTTGCTCCCTTTTCTATTTTTTTTTCTTGGTTTCCCTGTATCAGAGTTGAATCTTAAAGGCATCAGAAAAAGAAACAATGAAACTGTTTTCTAAAGATATGAACACTTATTGGGTAAAAAGAAAAAACAGTGCTTAAAATTAAAGATACAAAAAAGCGGTGGAGCTGCTGCATTCGTCTTGTGAGTTCCAGATTCTTTTAAGTTGTAGCAGACTCTTCATTTTCTCTTCAAACTTCAGCGTCTTCTTCCACCAATTCAATATTGACTCTTGGTAGGTCTTTACGAACTGCGCCTTCATTCTTGGATCATCTATCCATCGTAGCCAAAAATCCTCCCAGAAGGGTATTTGATTTCCCTTCTTTACCTTATCCGATAGTTGCTGTTGCAGCGACAACTTTCCTGTCTTGAGCAGTTGCTCATAATCTACCATTGCTGCTGAACAGTTAGGATATCCCAGAAAAAGTCCCTTTTGTAGAGTAATTTGAAGTATCTCAAGAATCTTGAGATCTTGTACATCTTGATCTGCTCAAAGGTAGGATTCTTGCTTTTTTCTAGTGTCATCTTTGCAAAGAGATCCAGATTCCAGAGGTCGATATCCTTTGTTGGCTCGAGATCGAGTAATACCGAGACTTATGGAGACTTGTTGAACTGATCCATCCTTAGAAACTCTTGTGGCGGAAACTTCTGCAGCGCTGCATCCACCTGCTGCATTGCTTTAGATTTTTCCTCACCCACAATGCCAAGTCTGCTGATCCACCATTCCTCCTCCGCCTTCTTCTTAGCTTCTGTCTTCCTTGTAGCATAGAATTTCTCATCTTCCATCTTCAGTAAGGCTCTTTTAGAAATCCTGTGTCTTTTTAAAGATGATGAGTCTCCTATACTTCTGCTGCTCCGGCTTCTCTTCTTGCTCCCTAATGAACCAGCTGTATCATTTCTCCCAGACTCCTTGGATGCAGTGTCCCCAGCAGTTCTACTTGCAGCAGCTATTCCTGTACCACTAGCATCATTATCATCATCATCGTCATCTTTCTTATGTTTCATTTGCTGAGGTGGGGGACTTGTTCTTCTCTTCTTCTCCCGAGGATGCAGTAAGTCCTCTTCATCATCCTCTTCCTCTGCATCGGTCTCCCTTGCAGTGTCCTCCGCAGCCTGCAACAACTTTTGATCTTCAGGCTGACCACCTTCAGCTAAGGCAGGAAGTTGTAACATTTTAGCGGCATCTTCCCCCTTTTTGGCATCATCAAAACTGCGTTTGCCCAGATGGTCGCTTGCTGCTTTCTGCGATGTAGCCATCCTTTGGAGAGTCTCATGCATCTCACCCAGCAACAACTCTATGTTTGTAAGCCTGTCATCCATACTTTTCAATTTTGAGCCCTGCTTGTTGACTTTACTCTGTATGGTGGTCAGAGTGCTGCTATGAGCTGTAAGTGTATTGGATACAATGCTTAGAGTTTGCTTCGTCTCTTTCTGGAAAGTGGTAGCTTGAAGATCCTTCTTGTTACGGACGGTGTGTTGCTTCGTCCATTCCTCATTCAGCGCATCCCTAAGGGCATTCGGAATCTTCTCTAGCTGTTCTACCACTTTCTTCAGGTCAAAGTTGGGTTGAGGGTTGGCTGTCTTATGTTCTTGTAGGACATTGGCAAGGCTATCAATGGCAGTGATAATCTTGCTGAAAGAATCTGCAGGGGTTGAAGAACCGACAACTGCTAGAGTTGAGATTTCAGCTAGTGAGGTTATAGCGAGCTATAGGTTCCTTTCATTCCCTTGTTCTGGTTGCTACATCGAGCTCCTTATGGATTCTTCCCAGGCCTGCAGTGTTTCAGAATCCATCAAAACTTTTCCCTTCATCAAGTAGGCTGCAGCACCAGAGGTGGAGGGCTCGTCTTCTTCATCTGGCTCATTTGTGAAGTCGCCAGCCCCTCCATTAGATCCATCCGAGCAGTTACCAAGGATGTCTTCAAGGGTCTCCTCTGCTTCCTCGTCCTTGGTAGAAGCATCAACCTCTTTGTGTTCCTGTAACTGTTTTACCTCTTCTGCAACAACCACTGGTTCGGTGCTCTCTTTCTTCTCCTCTTGGCCATCATTCGCTTCTGCAATTTCAACCTCCAGCTGAGGTGCCTCTTGCTGCTTGGCCTCTTCAGTTTCTCCTGCTGCAAGCTCTTAATCAGTCTACTTGCAGCACTCCACTTGTTCTTTTGTAGCTGCTAGCTCCTTCTCTTCTTGCTTGCAGCGTTGATCTTTAAGGCTCTCCTGATCATCATCATCATTGGACTGGTCTCTTGCAGCATTACCCAGAGAAGGTGCCTGCTCAACCTTTTTGTCTTTTGCTACATAAGGTGACTCTGCTGCATCGAGTAATCATGCAACAGACAGTACTTCCAGTACCGGGAGACCTGCCTCTGCAACTTTCTCCATCGTTGCATCATTGGCGTCTTCAGGATTGGGAAGACCTGCCAGTATAGACCTAATGATGTCTGATGGCTCATTATCTTGTACAACATCTTCCTGATACTTTGGTGAATCCTCATAGTCCACCTGCTACTCCTCCTCACTGATCTGCTTTAGCATCACACAGAGGTAGACTGCTTATCAATGTATCAAAGGTTGGAGAACTCCCACCTTTCATCATGGAATCGTCAAGTTATAGTAACTTGACGGGGGTCTCAGTTCTCCTTCCTTCATAGCTGAGTTCCAAGGACTCGTGCATTTGCAGTGCATCATTATCATCTACTGGCTTGAGTGCTGTATCCTTTGGAATCACCGTTAGGACATTCTCTGTTATTTCATTAGCCTTTTCAAGCTTGGATTGCTTGCGCCCCTTCCTCACCATGATTGTGCAAAGATAAGCCTTGGTTGCAGCAATCTTTTCCTGTGCGTCTGCAGGAGGGATATAATCAAGCAGCATCTTAACATCCCGAGTTCCAGCCCACAACATGAGAGATTCTTCCATCATGGTCCAATCCTCCCAGTTCTGCAGCACCCAACTCTCCTGCTTTCACATCTCCTTCCAGGTAGGGAGGCTGGTCATATTTTGCTCATCAAAAATCTTGAAGGACAACTTGAAAACGTCCTTCACCAACCCCTCCCTAATCTTCTTTGCCGCCACCTCCTTTTGTTGTAAGGAGAGCATTACGGCTCTCTCACTCTTGCCCGACTTCACCTTCAGCAGCCTCTGGATCAGCCTCTTGCACATCCTCTTCTAGGGCCCATCCTTCATTCGAAGATCTCTCTTCTTTGTCTTCTTTGCTGAAGTAGATGGAAGTTCAACTGCTCCTGCTGCAACTTCCGGGGCATCGGCTGAATCCACAACACCTTCGCCGGTGGGTTCCTCTATCTTCTCACCATCATCTGCAACTATGATGGGAGTATCTTCTCCTCTTTCATTCCCCGCTGCTTCTCTCTCCTCCATTGGGCTGGCAGCTTGTATTTGATCAACCCCCTCAATCTCCATGGTGTGATCTCATTCCTTGGATGCAGTAGATGTGTTGCTGCAGTCTGTGGGTGCAGCAAGATTAACTACCCTGGCAGGCTTTGAAGCTCTCAGCTTGCCTCGGCTCTTCTTGGGTGTCCTTGCTGCAACCAGCATTCTTTCCTCTTCAGCTGTTGCATCTGTTGTCTCAACAGCAACACCAACATCAGCAGTAGCAACAACATCATCAACAGCAGTAGCAGATTCACTTGCTGCAACCTCCTCCGCTGCATCCATCCTTCTTGCTGCAGCTTCCTCTCCCACTGCAGCCTTCTTTAGCTCCACCTTCTGCAAAAGCTTGACGACATTCTCCTTCTTCTTCAAGGCGGCCGTCTTTGCAGGAGCTCTTTCATTTCTCGATCCTCCCTCTACAACATCTTCATCATTTTTCTTTGGTTTCTCTGCTGTGGGGGTGCTGACTGGTTTTTCCTTGGGCTGCACCTTCTTCCCCTTCTTGGGTTCACCAAGGAACTTACCAGCAACAATGAGAACCGAATCTTGCAGTGGGATATCTAAGTAGTTCAAAATCCAGTAGATGGCAATCCCATAGCTTCTCCGAGGAGTGGACTTTGAAGCTTCTTCCCAAATCCTCCAAAGAATGAACCTGCTCCATTTAACAGATTCACCGGCCATGATCGCCAACATCATCCTAAATCGGAGGTCGGTGTACTTGTCATAGCATCCCAATCCACCCTCAATGATGTAGGTGCAGATGTCATGTAGTAACGAGTACTCTGACTTGAAGGCCTTCTTTAGAGTGCTCTTCTTAACTTAATCGTTCACTTCGCCGTTGAAGAGTTCCCACATCTTTTTGGAGTTGTCCTCTCCAAACTGTGTAAAAGCCTTCACTCCCATACCTTTTGCACTGATATGGAAGGGTTTGCCAATGCTTTCCATGGAAACCGCATACTCCTTTCCCTTCACGGAGAAGATAATGTCTCTGCTGGATTTACTCATTCGGGCAGTGGAGTAGAAGTTCTTCACAGATGCTTCTGAGTAGCCGCATCCATGGTCCTGCACAAAGTCTGTAATCTTTGTGTCTTGAAACTTCTTGAAGATTATTTCAATACATTCCACATCAAACTCTGAGTTCTGCTTCAACCCTTACAGACTAATAAGTCTTTCTTCAACAACAATGGTGTTCTTCATAGGGAGGGCCATTGAGATAAGATGTTCAAGAGTTGTAGGGTTTGAGAGGTTTTTGTAGTAAGTGAGATGATAAGTTTGAGTGTTTGAGTAAGAATGATCTTTGCAAAATGAGGAAGATCGATTTAGTTGGAAACTTCCCAGAATTTAAATCGATCAAGGGCTACAATCATTTTATTCTGCTGACGTGTCATTCATCCAGCGATCCATTCAAAAATGCGGAGTGGCATTTTCATAAATAAGAGATAAGTTGAATAGTTGCTTACGTGCGTGCCTGCAATTACTGGCACAAAAGTTTTTTCACATTAAATGCAAAAGCGCATATTAGCCGCTCTTAATCATGACTGTTATTTTATCCAAGGTTTCAGCATTAAATACTAAAAATTGATTCCTCTAAGCACTAAGTGTTTAATGCGTTGCTTTGGGTATTCATTTGCAGACATGTGCTGCATGCATGTAAATGTTGTAACCTGAGCAGAACCTCCTTCTTGTATGTAGCATAATTCCCCCTTAGTATGTGCGCCTCCTTTTGTAACTGCATCCTTGCATCTTGGTATTTACTGTAGGCAGTATTCCCTTTACTCCAACGCCCTTCTTACTGTAACTTGTCTATGAACACGTTACTGCAAGCTCTCTCTCTGTATCCTTCCTTAACTTATAGCATTCGCTTCGTTGTAACTTCTTCCCAGTATCATTCATTGCAATTTTATGATCCCTAGCTCATTCCTTAAAGTTGAAAACCTTGCTTCATTAAGAGGTTTGGTGAAGATATCAGCGAACTGTAGATCTGTGTGAATCTTTTCAAGAACAACTTCCTTTTTTTCAACATGATCTCTGATGAAGTGTTGTCTGATGTCAATATGCTTGGTTCTTGAGTGGAAAATAGGAGTATGAGTTATTGTTATGGCACTTGTGTTATCACACATGATTGGAGTTTTTTTTTCTTCAACGCCATAATCTCTGAGTTGTTGTTGTATCTATAGGATTTGATCATAGCAGCTTCCTGCAGCAACATACTCAGCTTCTGCAGTGGATGTAGCAATGAAGGTTTGTTTTCTGCAGAACCAAGAGACAAGCCTATTTCCTAAGAATTGGCAAGTTCCACTTGTGCTTTTCCTGTCCACTCTGCAACCTGCAAAGTCAGAATCTGAGTATCCTTTCAAGCTGAATCTTCCTTCTTTAGGATACCATAGGCTAACATCTTGAGTCCCTTTAAGATATTTGATAATCCTTTTAGTTGCAGCGAGATGGGATTCTTTGGGGCATGATTGAAATCTTGCGCAAATCTTAGCCATGTTCTATCTGGATATGTATACTCCTGTCTTTCCTCAACATCTCCAGGTTGCAGTGCTGTAGAGTTTCCTTTTTCGAGGGGTTCTACATCCTGTTCTTCCGTAAGTTGTTCCTCTGTATGCTGTATTGCAGCATCTTGGTAATTTGTTGTAACCTATCTTGCAGTATCCGAAGTTGATGCATCCAAGTTCCTTTCTTTGTCAGACCTTTCAGAGAGTATGGGAAGATGAGAACTCTCAATATAGGAAATTTGGGTCTTAGGCATGATTCCTTCAGATTCCTTCTTCAGATCTTCTAGATGCATACAGTGTGGTTCATCGAAGACCACATGTACAAACCCTTCCACCATGAGAGTTCTTTTGTTAAAGACTTGAAAAGCTTTGCTCATGGAAGAGTATCCAAGGAATACAACTTCATCAGCCTTAGCATCAAATGCTTTAAGGTGTTCTTTCCCATTGTTCAAGACATAGTATTTGCATCTCAAGATGTAAAAGTATGCTACACTTGGAGGATACCCATACCAAATCTCATAGGGAGTCTTGTCTTGTTCTTTGTTGATTCAACACTGATTTTGCGTGTAGCATGCAGTATTAGTAGCTTCAGCCCAAAATCTTTTAGGCATGGAAGCTTGTGCAAGCATTGTCCTTGCAACTTCCTTAAGAATTATGTTCTTTCTTTCAACTACACCATTTTTCTGAGGGGTTCTTGCAACTTAATATTCATGTTGAATCCCATTTTCTACGCAGTATTTTTCGAAGTATCTATTAGTGAACTCAGTGCCTCTGTCAGTCCTAATCTTTACTATGTTTGAGTTCTTCTCATTCTGAATCCTTTTCATGAACTCTGGCAGCTTTGATTGCGTGTCTGACTTCTTAGCTAGGAAGATTGTCCAGGAAAATGATCTTGAGTAATCATCAATGATTACAAGGGAATATTTTTCCCTCTCAGACTTGTAGGATCAATGGAGCCAAAGAGATCCATGTACAGCAGATCCAAGATTTTGAATGATGATCGCTGCATCTTTTCCTTGAAGGATACCTTGATCTGATATCCCTTTTTACATACTCCACATATGCTTCCCTTTTTGTATGCAATGTCGGGTAATCCTCTTACAAGTCCTTTCCTGGCCAACTTGTTAATCATTTTGAAGTTCAGATGACTTAACCTCTTAGCTATAACCAGGTTTCTTCTGGTGAGCCTTTCGCAATAAAGCATGTTGGCATTGTTGGAGAGTTCTAGTCCACAAGATATACATTCCCTTTCCTTGTTCCTACAAGTTTGACTTCTTTGCTTGCTGCATCTTTGATTAGGCACTGGTCTTGGGAAAACTCCACCATATGCCCTTTGTCGCAGAATTGACTAATGCTTAGTAGGTTATACTTCAATCCTTTCACATATGACACATCATTAATGTGTACAACTCCTCTGATTAATCTTCCAGTACCCACGGTGTTTCCTTTTGAGTTATCCTCAAACCCCACTCTTGGTCCTTTGCATTCTTTGAAGTTGCTTAGAGAAGATTTGTCACCAGTCATGTGTCTCGAGCAGCCACTATCAATGTATCATGGGTCTCTGCTGCTTCCTGGCGACTGTACCAGCAAGATGATCATTCAAGTTTAGGAACCCATACACATACGGGTCATAGAGAGTTAGATTTAGGGTCTTTTTTCGTTGTGTTAGGTTCGATCTTGCTTCTATCTTTAGGGAATAGGGATGTGTTTATAAAATCCAGTCTCTTTGTCGGACTTCACTTCTTCGCTTCTTTTTGCTGTGCTGCAACCTTGTTGTTTACTGTATCTTAGTTTTGTCAGTTCCAGCTTCATTCTGTTGTATGCTGCAACTTTCAGCACTCTTTGTTTCTATGGTTACAACATCACACTTAGGAATATCTTCTTCAACCGTCAACACTTCCATCTTTTCATTGAGAAATAGAACTTCTCCATTGATGAATTTTGGATCTCCAATTGATTTTTCTTTGTGGGGTTCATCAGTTTTGTTGTATCCTATCGCAAGTCTTGCTTCCAGTGTCTTTTGTTGATTTATGTAATCTTATGATTTTTCTGAGGCCTGGCTGAACAGGTTTATATTGGATTTAAGCTTGATTACTTCAATCTTAATTTCCCTTACTCTGTTTTTGAGTTTAGCACACTTCTTGCTCTTGTTCTCACTTGTTTCTTTCACTATTACCTTCTCATAGTTCCATTCTACAAGCTTCTAGCTTTCTTGGTTAAGCAACTCATTCTCTTTCCTCAGAGTCTCATTTTCTGAGTTGATTTTCTTAAAGTCACTAAGGAGCTGTCTTACAAAGTTATCCATCCTAATATCATCAGACTTAGAAGAGACATGTTTAAAGAGTATTTTTTCTTCTGCATCCTCCTCAGTCTGCGCCATCAGGCAGGACATTGCTTCGTCCTCTGAGGTGTATTTATTTGAGTTTGATTTAGATGAGGATTCCTCTTGAACTTCAGTAGATATGCTTGCTCCTTTAACCTTCTCAGTTTCTACTAGAAACGCTCTCAATCTTTATCTTTCCATCTTCATTCTTTCTTTTCTCTTTACTCTAACCTCAGGTGGATATTTATGGACAACAAGGTGAGGGCAGTTTCGTGCATAGTGTCCAGGTTTTCTGCAGTTGTAGCATAAGTCTCTTGACTCTCTTGTATCCTGAGATTGTTGTCCTTGCTGCTGTGGCGGCTGCTGCAAGTTTGTCTTTGAAGGAAAGTTTCCCCCTGACTTGTTGCCTTTTCTCATAAAATTTGAGAATTTCTTTAGAAGCAGCGCCATGTCATCTTCTACAATTGCAACAAATTCTGCTGTAACTACTGGCTTGGTTACAACAGTGTTCTCCTTTGAGCTTCTTGCAGCAAGGGCAGTGACTTTGCTGCTGCCTTCCTCCTGTTCTTTTTTCCTTTTGTAGATATCAAATTCAAACGCCTTGAGATCTGAGATAAGATCAAAAATACTCATTGATTTCAAATCCATGGAGACACACATAATCGTGGTTTTGCTGTCCCTCTCTGCTGGCAGCGCCCTAAGAACTTTCATGTTCTTTTCTTTTTGTGAGTAGTTTTTTCCCAGGGACTTGAGCTCATTCACTATTCCTGTAAATCTCAAGTCGAGTTGCTCTAAGGTTTCGTTTGCCTTCATTTGAAACAGTTCAAAATTCTGAGTGATAGTAGAGATCTTGTTATCTTTGCTTAGCTTAGTTCCTTCTTAAATCTGCTACAGTTTATCTCATATTTCTTTGCCTGCTCTACACGTTTTCACCTTGCTGAATGTTCCTTTGTCCAAGGTAAGAAACAGAGCGTTCCTTGCGATGTTATCCAGGTTGGATTTTTTCCTATCCTCCGCAGTCCATTCTTGCCTGGGCTTCTCTATGCATCCTGCATCCTGGGTGGCTCCATTTTAGCAACTTCGCCTTTATCATCATCCTTATCTTTTTCAGTGGTCTCTTCTCTCCTCTCTCTGGAAAACACTAGGTTTGGCTTAGTAATGGTGGGAGGTCCTTCCATGATCACGTACCATATTTCATCATCTACGACTAATAGATGCCTGCATTCTTATTTTCCAGTCATCATAATCCTCAATAGTAAACATAGGTAACTTTGCATGCATAGAATCCATGATGAAAGAAAGTACTAAAACACTTAGATACAAAAACAGCGATGTGGTCAAGGGGAGATCTGGGTAGGTAACCAGATGAGTTGGTTTTTAACTTAACCCGCTCCGATACCACTTGTTGGTCCCAAGTGGTTACAGAGGTTCAGAGGGGGCAGGGGGTGAATGAACCTCTCATTTTTCATTTTTCTCTTTTGCTGCAACCTGCTGTAAGCTATCGCTGCTTATAGCAAGTTGTCAGTTAAGTGTTCATCTTCCAGCAAACTTGTTGCTACAACCTAACACTCTAAGAGTTTTGCACAGTGGAAATATTGTTTGAAAGAGTGTTTAGCAAATAAAAGAAGTTTTTTAACTATTTAAGTTAATTGACATGTTAAAGAGTATACACAGATAAGCCATATGAATACATGCAGCAAGATAATTAGAGATGTATACTGAAAAGAGTAAAATAAACACTAAGGTTTATAGAGGTTCGAAGTTGGTGTAAGCCTTCTACATCATTTCTTCTCCTTCACAAGGAGGATATTCAATAGAGCTTTAGATTTACATGATTATTCTCCTATTTAACACACTCTACGGATTTTACACTAGCATACTAAAGTTCTTACTCCCTTCTTAGGTTTCAGCAACTAGACATGAACACACAGAATGTTGTCTTCAACAAGACGAAAATGCACAACAAGGATTTAATTCCTTTCAACTGTGGATACCTAAATAAAACAACCCACACACACACCATATAAAAGGTTTATACAAATAATCAACCGTGGTTAAACAATAACACTCAGAATCTTCAATGGTAGAAAGCTTTTGCTTCAGGTTGAGTGAGGACTGAAAAGAGTTGGATATTTCTTTATGCTCTATAATCGTTGTAAGCTTGGAAGTTTAGATGCGATTTTCAAATTTTTAGTCCTCCTCTCTTCTCAGCCTCACTCATTCATTTTATAGTTGCTGGAATATGCCAGTTGAAGGGTGCACATTCCACGCGTCTTTATTTAAGCCCATTTCTTCTGTTGCTGCATCCTGACCGTTAATCCATTCATGCTCATGTATATTCATTCTTGATTCAATCTGGATGCTCAACATTCCTCTTCCATGATCTTCATGATCTTCAAGGTACACCCAATTTAATGTGTACCTAAAAAAGTAGGAGATGAACTCCTTCTTATGTATCAGGGCCATTAATTGCGGTTGTCCTTTTCGTTGTAAGTTGCAGACACTTGCCCAGGCCAGGTGGTATCTCTTCATTCGCTCCTGCGCGCCTGAAAAAGTAGGAGACAAACTTCTCCTTATGTATCAGGGCTATTAATTGCAGCTGTCCTTTTCGTTGCAGGTTGCAGGTGCTTGCTCAGGCCAGGGGACAGTTCTTCATTCACTCTTCATCCTTTTGTCCTTTATGCTTTAACCTGTTGCGTACTGCACCTTCAATTGAAGTTGATGTTTCCTCGAATCTGCAGAGAACATACTGCGGGTGTTGAATCCTTCAAGGTTGATCCCGCTGGACATGTCTCACTTCAGTTGCTGCAACTTCTTCTGTATTACTGCACCTAGACTTAATGCATTCAGAGCATGCAGTGTCCAGTCATGCAGCATGCATCAAAGTTGTTCTCTTTCAGCTCTTCCAAGATTAGCTCGTTGTATGCAGACTTCTTCAAACCTGCATGCAGCTTGCAGTTTTGAAATACTGTGGAAGCCTTCAGGCAGACCTTTACTACTTATTGAAACTAAAAACTAAGTGGGAAAATAACCAGTAAGAACATAATAGGTTACATCCGGTTTTGTCTAATCAAAATACATCGAGGGTTCTTCTTACACTTATTTTTTTTGATATTTTCTTGTTTCATATTTTATTTCATTTATTTGTTTCTAGACATAGGTTAATTAGATTAAATTCTCTCACTTTGGTCACCTAGATAAAATTAGGTAAATTAATTAGGTAGTTAACTAGATTCTAATTCACTAGTCTCTGTGGGATCAACCTTGTTCGACCTATCTATAGTTGACACCGTACACTTGCGGTATAGGCTAGAAGTAAGCCCTCAAACAGTAAATTTTGCTGTAAATTATAAAAATCTTTGGATTTCCAAGATAAGGTCATCAGTCGGAGGTTGTACTTACTTGGATGGAATTCATGGCCAAACAAGCCCTCTTTTAAAATAGAAATTGAAGGACTTAAGACATATAAAGCTGATATCGGGAGGATTAAAGAAGGAGAAGAGGGGGGTATAATGGTGAAGAGAGAAGGAGATTAGACTGACGGGGCAGATGACGTGGACACATATGTAAAAACTGACCGCTAGAGCAGATGTGCGTATTAGACCCCAAGTTGGCAGATGACGTGGCGGAGAAGGCCAGAAGGTGGATGGTTCAAGGAGGAAAAAATCCTTAAGAAGAAACAAAGGGCGAAAAGGATGGATGTGCCCTTTACCTTAAATAGAAGATATTAAAGGGGAAAAAGCAAGAAAGTAGTGGCCAAACAATCCACGCTCCTGAAAAACACTGCGTAGAGATCAAGCAATGGAGAACACATCATCAATAACACCGTTTATAGGAAAACTGGAGTGAAGAAGGTGAGCCTCCCTTATTTCCTTCGTATTTTTCCCATTTCTTTCTATAGAGTACGTTACACACGTCTGTATTGTGGTTGCATTCGAGGGTAGTTTTGTTAGGATGTTTGGGCAGAGTAGATCATAGAGGAAGAGCATCCTTCTTTAGCTAGGAACCTGGGGAGGGAGTCTGCAGAAGCTGGAAAATTGAAGCTATTAGGGGTAGAGGGGTGAAGAATGCTATAAGAGGGAGAACAAGGGGGTCGTGAGCTGGAGGGGAAAAGGGAGTGAGGGAGCATACTTTCCATAGGGTAGAGAGGCAGCTGTTCCGGAGGCTATGGATTTTACGCCTGCCAAGTTGGAGTCCATCATAAACTCTACTGTGCGTAGAGTTCTTCAGGCCACTATCCCGGTGGCGATCGTCCAAGCTTTTGAAGGAGAAAGAGAAACGGAGGAAGACCACTACCCTTAGTCGTTGGCAGAAGAGAGGGAGAGGCAGAGATGAGGCCTCCTAGGGATATTGCCTTAGATGACCTTCCAGAAGAAGGAGAAGAACTGAAGCCACCACCCCCTTCCCATTTCCCCAGGTGTGATGGCGGAGAACCAGATGATAGAGAGGATGGAGAAGATGCAGTGGGAGATGAAGACACTAAGGCAACAACTTGAATGAAGGAACCAGTTAAGGATCCCCGTGGGAAGCCTCTTTACGGATGTAGTACCGACGGATGAGCTCCTAACTAACTTCTAACATCTGGCATTTGAATATGTCGGTACTAAAGATCCGTAGGGGTGGGCATTTAGTAAAACCGAACGGAACCGAAACAAAATTTCGATAAACCGAACTGAAATTTTCCAAAAATTTCGGTTCGGTAATTACCGAAATATTTTGGTTTTACCGTTCGGTAATCCGGTAAAATAGAAATTTTAAGCTTTTTTTGAAAAAAAAAGCCTTATTTCCAATTTACGACCTTTTTTTGCCATTTAGCCAATTTTTCACTAAAACATGCATCACAAATTCACACTTTTCGAAATATGTCCACAAAAAGTATAGCAGATCCACAAGTTTACACAACAATACAACATAACGTTCAATAAAGTTCAACATGGTTCTTGAAATTCATAAAAAAGATCCCAGACTCCAAGATCCTGCTTTCAAGTGCCAAACATTTTCTTAAACTGCTGCCCAATCAATCCAAAATTTGAGCCCACCTACAAAAATAGAATACTTAAAATCTACAAAAAAAAAAGATAAGTGTTAGGATATATATGAGTATGTTTTGATGAGACAAAAACCTTAGAAAAACAACCTTCAAAGTAATCGGCATAATCTATTTCTGTCTTATAAGGTTACTGCAGGAAGATCACTACAGGATTATGCTTCAGAGAATGCTTCAAGAGAAGGACACTGTAGAGAATGATGAAGAAGACTGGTAAACAAAAGGACACTACTTATTGCAGGAAGCTACCTGAAGAGACCATATCAAGCATACTGCAAAGCAGCAAGCTACAAAGAGCTTCAATTACTTGACAAATCAAGTATGAGAAGGAAGCTAAAAGTTACCAGTAGAAGAAAGGGATTAGAGCCAATCAAATGAAGACACGTGTAAAGTACAAAGCTGATGTGTATCTAAGAAGAGCGGGTGCATTGAATACAACCTGTTGGTCTTAAGTGGTAGTAGGCTTAGAGGGAGGGGGGGGGGGGAGGTGAATAAGCATAGTCAATTTTCAAACTTTTTCTTTAAAACAAAAATGATAAGTCACTCAGGCATGTAGCTATAGAGCTTACTGTCCTGGAGGTTACTGCTTGAGCAGTTATCTTTAGGGTGCTTAGTGAAAATGAGTTTTATGCATAGTGGAAATTATTTTAAGCAGAGCTTCTTTTTTGAAAACAGTTGGTATGCTTATGAGATATATGCGGTAAGCAAAGCAAGTAAGTAAGATATAAGATGTAAACAGTAGTAAGCTAAACGGAAAGATAAACACAACGGTTTATAGAGGTTCAAGGATGTAGTAATCCCTCTACGTCCTCTCTACTCTTTCACAAGGTGGAACTTTGTTAAGTAAAATGGTTGATTTATACAAGCCTTGCCTATACAACCTAAACCTAACAAGAACTGTCAATCAATCCCACACAGGGTTATTACACAGTGACCAAACGTAACTAGCCCACACAGAGCTCTTGTTCTTCTACTAAGAACGCAAGTACTTGATCAGGAACAACCTCCGATTAAGCAACTCCTAACAGTCAAAGAAAAAGGGTTTTTCTTTTCAATAACACAGGCTCCAAGCTTAAGATAAAAGGCTCTCTAAGCTAAAGGTAGCTTGCTGCTAGACTGGACTTGAAACTTTCTAGATATTGAGTAATTTTGAATGCTTGAATGTTTGATTCACGAGAGATTCAAGTTTCAAGTTTCTTGAGTTGGGTTAGGTATTCTTCAAGTCCCAGTCTTCTTCTATTTATAGGGGAGGGAGAATTCTGCTAGTTAAAGAGAGCTTCCTTGTTGGTTACATTTGTAGAATGTTTTGATGAGACAAATCCTTAAGTAACTCTAAATATGCATAAATAATATTAGGATAGGTTACTGTAATAGAGTTACTGCAGAAGATTAAAAGAAATAGAGAAAGTGTTAAAATGAAGAATACTAAAGAGAATGGTTAAAAAGAATATTGTGAACTGATAAGGATACTATTGACTTCATGGAGCTACTGGAAGGGACCTCGCCAAAGAAGGATACAATGAGACAGGAAGCTACCTGGATGACTATGCCGAAAGCATACTGTAGAGGCAGCATGCTACAGAAGCCTCGAGCCACATAAAGGAGCAAACCAGAAGCGGAAACTCCAGAGTGAAGCAAGAGGAAGGAGCTGCAAAGCAGGCATGGGGAGAAAAGTCAAAGATACCGGTAGACACAAGAAGTTACCGGTAGAGAGAAGAGAAGGGGAATCAATCAGAAGAAAACACGTGGAAAGCGAAAAGCTGGCGTTTGTCAAGAGTGCGGTGCATCAATGATGGAAATCTGTCAAACTTCAACGGGCAGATTTCACAATCTATAAAGAGGAGGACTGAAGACTGAAGCAAGTGTGGAGAGAGAGCGCAAGGGCGTAAAAGAGAAGAAAGCGAGCACATCAGAATATCCAAGCTCGCAGAGAAAAGCGCAAAAGAAGAGAGAAGAGCTCATCAAAGAGAAGGCTTAGGAGAGAGAAGCGCAGAAAGAGAGGGAAGTTTTAGAGAAGAAAAGAGTGTTCAAACAGAACAGATGAAAAGAATAAAAGCTCGAACACTATCCACCCTAAATGAAGACGCACACTCAGTCTACCAGTCAAGCAGCAAGCTTTAGCAGATCAGCCTGCAAACGGAGGCCAAGCTTGCTACACCCAGTTGAAGAAGAAGGAGATAAACCTCTCTAAAAGGTTGTCTCGGAGTACTCAGTGCGAGGAGTAATGTCCTGCTGAGTTTACCACTTTCTAGGAGAGAAAGTGAGGACCCTGGGTAGGTAGTGTAGGATCCTGTGTGGGTCAAGGGAAAGTAGGCAAGCTTCTGTGTGAAGGCTTGCTATTTATTTGTTAAGTGAGGGTTGTAATAGATAGGTCTATGTAAATCAAATAGCTTAACAAATGTTCCCTCCTGAGTGGAGGAAGAGAGGACGTAGAAGGATTATTCCACCTTTGAACCTCTATACGTCCTTGCGTCTTTAAAAAGCTTCCGTAAACCTCTCTGATCAGTTACCTCCCAAAAGGTTACTGATAATAGAAATGAGCCGATAGAGATAGAAGAAAAGTTTGAAAAGAAGGTAGACTTATTCAACCGCCCCCCTCTAAGCCTACCTACAGCAATTATGGGACCAACAAGTGGTATCAGAGTAGGTTGGACTAAAGCATCCACCAGCTAATCTATCTGATACCAACAAGTGGTATCAGAGTCGGTGGATTATTCATCCTTGCTCAATGGTCAATCTGATACCAACAAGTGGTATCAGAGCAGATGGATGAAACAAAAGATCTAATCGATATATCCAGATCCCATCTTTGAAAAAGCCTCTCTCTTAAATCTCTCTCTCTCTCACCCTCACATCAGAGATCATTTGAATGCATTTTGCTCTAAAAGGATATGATTGATGTGAAGAGAACAAACAACTAAAAGATATATAAAATCAAGCTGGGTTATGAAGAAAAGCTGTTCTTGAGGGGGAACAGCAAGCAACCGAAGGAAGGATTGCGAAGAAGGAAGCCATACACAAGGAGCAAAGTCCCTACTCATCATGAAGTAGACCAGCATGGAGCTGATCAATAAAGAAGATATGTTGCAACGGACAAACAAGCAACCATGGAGGAAAATGTTGAGGATGTCAAGCAACGGAGCAAAAAGAGAAGCTCACTCGAATTTCCAGACAGAAACAAGAATGAAAGAGGACCTACTCTTTTTAAAAGAACAACAATGACCAGGTACCTCGTTCTAGGTCTACACTCTCTTATTCTGGTCATAATTATGTTTATCCTGTTAAGAAACTCAAGTGACTATATACTTTGATAATGAACTTTAAAATACTGTCACTTGATTTTAAAATGAAAAGGAAGCCTGCATTTTTTATATATATTAAAATGCTTCACCTTCTCATGCAAACCTCAAAGTAACCTGAAATAGTACTGTTAGTGACCCCACATCTTAAAAGAGAAGACCATAACGTAAGGGGGAACTTTCAGTACAAATCAAGGAAACTTTGAAGGCAAAAAGGTTAAAATCCTTGGAGTAACCCAAATATGGGTATGCTGTAAGAAGTCTGCAACAAACTAACATTCCATATAGAATCAAGCAGAACAACAACTCAAAAAACAAAAAGAATTTTGTCTACCTTACTTGTATCATGCTTTACCTTTCTATTTTCTAGATAGATACAGTAAGAAAACACCTGGACATACTATCACTTTTGCTTTTTAAAAGTCTTGAAGGAGCCAAAACTCTCTTTACAACAACCATGGGCTGTAAAGAAAGTCTAAACTCCAGAAAGAAACATTAACTCAGAAGGACTCATACTATATGAGTACCTATACAAGCACATTTGTTTTGCAGGTAGCTTTGACAAAGGGATAACGAATTTAGGGGAAATCAATGACAAAATGACAAACTCTGATGATAGGATACTGAACATCCGGTTGCTGGATACTAGGTAATGGGATAACAGGACGCTGTATACCAAGACGCTAGACATCGAGCTACTGGATGCTAAGCTACTAGATATCAGAGCACTTGTCATCAAGTCAATAGAAAAGGTAGAAAGACTCATTAAGGAAAAAGATAAATTCTGACGAAAGAACAATAGACACCAGGATATTGGATACTAGGTTGCTGGATAGCAGGATGCTGGACATCAGATGCTAGATACCATGCTAACTGGAAATTAGGTCCCTGGATGACAGGACGCTAGATATCAGGATGCTAGATACCAGGGGCTGGACACTAGATCGGTGAACACTTGGTCGCTGGGCACCAGGACGCTAAATACCAGGATGTTGGACACTAGATCGCTGAACACCAGGTCGATGGGTATAAGGATGCTAGATACCAATACACTGGATACTAGGTTACTAGAAATCAGAACTTATCAACATATCACTGGAAAAGGGGATCACTTTGAGGTTACAAGATAGAACAGTTACTGAAAATTTCTCGGTAACGTGCGAGCATAAAAGGTGGATCACCTTTCCAGAAATAGACTACCTTTTCAGAACCCTAGAAGAATTTTAGCCGTGCATCAGAGAATCCAAAGGTGGAGATCCAGCAGTTGACCACGTCATCTCACACAAAGGAGAAAAGACATAAAGCTGTGGAAACTGTAACAGGGAGTATCTCTAACCCTATATATACATGCACTCCTTATTCTTCTCTAAGCATACAAATATCCTCTCTCTCTTATCCCTGGATATTATGGAACCCGATTGTTGGAAACCCTTCTCTTCATTCCTTCCAAAGAACACATTTTCTGCAAATAATCAACCATGCACACCCCAAATCACGTATATTCACCCGTCATGCTTGACATTCGCTAAGCAAACCCTTCTCAGAATAGTTAATCTTCTAGCTTTCAACTCCCATCTCACTTGCAAGAACTTGCACTCAAGTTCTTCTCTTCAAGGCAGGGGGATAGAGCTGAGGACCCCTCTCCAGCCACCCCAGGACATCATCTTATTGATGATGTCAAAAAAGGGGGAATGAACTGCGAAGGGTCATGGAAGATCAAAAGACTTAAAGGTGGAGGAAAAGAAGTTTCACCTCTTCTATGAGGTGAATTCTCTTTTGAGATGCAAGAGAATCAGAAGGAAGGATAGTTGGAGGGATGAGTGGAGATTGAAGGAGAAGGAAAGGCAGCAGCAAGCTACTGGCGTCTGAACTTCTCTGCTTCTTTACACACTTTCCTCTAAATGAATTCATTCTCTCTCTCGCATCGTCTCTCACACCTCCCAACAGCTCTCCCCTCTAGTCAAAGAGAAGAAATTACTATGAGCAGGTGACTGTATCAAGTGAGGAGGAAAGAAAGCAGAAAGAGAAAGGAACCAGTAGCAAACGAGAAGGGAAAAGAAATAAAGGAAAGACTAAGAAGAATAGGAAAGACTAAGAAGAATAGAAGAATGAATCTAGATATGATGTTTATTGTACTCTGCTTACTGCATTGTAATGTACATGTTTTATCAAAATAAGATGTCTTCTGTTCTTCAAAAAGCTCATTCCTTATGCCCTTTCTTTTAGACTTATATGTGATTTGTATATGAAAGTAGTATCCTCTATATTGCCATACTTTACATCTGCTTTCTGTGCTTGAGAGGTATGTTCTTTTGATCTTCTATAAAGGTTTGTCATCATCAAAAAGGGGGAAATTGTTGGATACATTTGTAGAATATTTTGATGAGACAAAATCCTTAACTAACTCTAAATATACATAACCAATCTTAGGATAGGTTACTGCAATAGAGTTACTGCAGAAGATTAAAAGAAATAGAGAAAGTGTTAAAAGGAAGGATATTAAAGAGAATGGTTAAAAAAAATCTGGTGAACTGATAAGGATAATATTGACTTCAGGGAGCTACTGGAAGGGACCTCGCCAAAGAAGGATACAGTGAGACAGAAAGCTACCTGGAAGACCATGCCGAAAGCATACTGCAGAGGCAGCATGCTACAAAAGCCTCGAGCCACCTAAAGGAGCAAGCCAGAAGAGGAAGCTCCAGAGTGAAGCAAGAGCAAGGAGCTGCAAAGCAGGCGTGGGGAGAAAAGTCAAAGTTACCGGTAGACATAAGAAGTTACCGGTAGAGAGAAGAGAAGTGGAATCAATTATTAGAAGACACGTGGAAAGCGAAAAGCTGGCGTGTGTCAGGAGTGCGGCGCATCAATGATGGAAATCTGTCAACCTTCAATGGGCAGATTTCACAGCCTATAAAGCGGAGGACTGAAGACTGAAGCAAGTGTAAAGAGAGAGCGCAAGGGCGTAAAAGAGAAGAAAGCTAGCTCATCAAAATATCCAAGCTCGCAGAGAAAAGCAAAAAAGAAGAGAGAAGAGCTCATCCAAGAGAAGGCTTAGGAGAGAGAAACACAGAAAGAGAGGGAAGTTTTAGAGAAGAAAAGAGTGTTCAAACAGAGCAAATAAAAAGAAGAAGAGCTCGAACGCTCTACACCCCAAATGAAGACGCACACTCAGTTTACCTGTCAAGCAGCAAGCTTCAGCAGATCAGTCTGCAAACAGAGGCCAAGCTTGCTGCACCCAGTTGAAGAAGAAGGAGATAAACCTCTCTAAAAGGTTGTCTTGGAGTACTCAGTGCGAGGAGTAATGTCCTGCTGAGTTTACCACTTTCTAGGAGAGAAAGTGAGGACCCTGGGTGGGTAGTGTAGGATCCTGTGTGGGTCAAGGGAAAGTAGGCAAGCATCTGTGTGAAGGCTTGCTACTTATTTGTTAAGTGAGAGTTGTAATTGATAGGTCTATGTAAATCAACTAGCTTAACAAATGTTCCCTCTTGAGTGAAGGAAGAGAGGACGTAGAAGGATTACTCCACCTTTGATCCTCTATACATCCTTGCATCTTTATATGCTTACTGTACTACATGAATACTCTTTGATAAGCTGCACATCTTCTACTCAGCTCTATAAAAAGCTTCCGCAAACCTTTATGATCAGTAACCTCCCAAAAAGTTACTGATATTAGAAGTGAGCCGATAGAGATAGAAGAAAAGTTTGAAAAGAAGGTAGGCTTATTCACCCCCCCTCTAAGCCTACCTACAGTAGTTATGGGACCAACATCCTTCTCAGCAGCATACTGGGAGCGACGTGACCTCTTCTGATTAGTCCGTACGAAGTTGTTGAGATCGTATGCCTCTGTTGCTGCAATCGTCATACTCAGTTTGACAGTTGATATGTCCTTCTTTTTACTTTATTACGTGGCACCTTTTGATTGGATGAGTTTGTGGTTGTGCCTAACGTAAACCTCGTAGACGCATTTTGAGGTAACTTCTTCTGAAAAGGTTGATGATGCTTCCTGGTTCTTCAGTCATCTTAGCTTACTTGTCTCTCATTCTGCTAGCTTACTCAGCATCCTTTTGCAGTGAGCTTCCAGTATCCTTCCTAGCATCCTGCTGCAGTGACTTGTATTTAGTCATTTTAAGCTTTTTTTATGCAGCAAGGTCTTTATTCCTTCTTCAAGCTTTAAGCCTTCATCTTCAAACCTCCTGATCCTGTACTTAGAATTTTACAATATAATCTAAATACATAGGATCCTAGGCCCTAATCTATTACATGTTTTGTCTTCATCAAAATCTATACAATGTTCCTTACAATTTCCCCCCTTTTGATGATGACAAAACTCTTTTAAGAGGATCAAAGACTTAGCCAAATTTTATTTAAGGATAAAGAATTTGTATAAGAGCTAATAAGGCAGCAACCAACAAAAGACAGAGATTCAATAAAGTGTCAGAGCACAAGCTAAGCATAAGTTCACAAGTAGTAAACTTTTTAGAACAGAATGTTAGTTTTATTGAGATGATAAAATAGGAAGGTATCAGAGCATGACAAAATAAAACTAAGCAAAGAGATACAAGGAGAGATGACAGTAAGCAGTAAGCAGAGAGTAGAGATGTCAAGTTGTTTTCAACCAGGTGGCTCATGGTCTTCTTTCGATCTTCGAGCCCTTCCACCAATTCAAAATAGACTCCTGATAACTTGGTTCCATCATCCTTTTCATCTCTGGGTCTCATCATACCTCAACTAGAAGTCTTCATAAAAAAGGAATAAGTTTCCCTTTGTTCATTCGGCCTTTCAGCTTCATCTGGATTTGAAGTACATTCCTACTAGCAAGGCTCCTGAAGCATTGGAGTCCTCCACGATGAGTTTTTCATTTGATGATAATGGACTCCTTTCATAGCTTGATGTAGTACTTCAGGTACGCAGCCCGCTTGTGATTCTAGATTTGAAGATAGCTTGGATTGGTGTCAGTAGGCAGATCGATCTCAGGAAGATAACACTCTTGAAATCTTGAGCTTTTGACATTCGGGCTCCCATCAAGGAAAAAGATTAGGGATTCTGTTGCCTCTCTTTCTCGCTCTACTAATCCTTCAAGATCAGGTTGCTTCTAAGGCGGAAATAGTCTTGCAAGGCTTGCTTGGGCCTGCTTCAGAATATTCTTGTCAGAAGCCTTGAACATCTCCTCGACCCTTCTTCTCTTCTCCTCCCTTTCATCATACCATCTGCTAGAGCAGGATGGACTTCTGAGATAGCATTAGACTTTCTCTTTGTTGATCTGCTATGTGAGTGTCCTCCTCTTGATCCTCCTCCTTGGCCTTCTCCATCTTTTCCAGTATCCTTCTTAGGCATAATGGCCAGCTGCCTGCATGAGGAAGGATCCTGCTGCCTCATATGCTCGATCCTCTTTGCTGCATCTTCCCCCTTTTTATCATCATCATATCCCGAGCCTACTCCAAACCTTAACGTAGAATGCATATTGGTCAGGATGTCAGTATGATCCTCTAAGGTTTGCTTCTGCTCGAATTGAGAGTCATCGATTTTCTTCAGGGTGGAAGATACAGACTTTTGCTCAAGCTCGATCTCCAGTAGCTTCTTCTCTTGTGCATTGAGCTTATCATTCAAGCTTTTGATGGTGTCGACAAGGCCGGTGGATGGGTTCTGAGAACTGATAGTTGTCTGAAGCTTTGCCAGAGTTGCATTGAGAGTGGCAATCAGTTCTTCTCTTGTGCGTTGAGCTTATCATTCAAGCTTTTGATGGTGTCGACAAGGTCGGTGGATGGGTTCTGAGAACTGATAGTTGTCTGAAGCTTCGCCAGAGTTGCATTGAGAGTGGCAATCAGGAAGGTAGCTTTCAAGCAATCCTTCTTTGCTTCAACTCTCATTTCACGGCTAGCCTTGGTCAGGGACTCACCAACCTTTTCCACTGCCTTGAACACATCATCAATAGACTAGTCTTCAGCATCCTACACAGAAAGAGAAGAAATTAGAGTTTTGGATTTTTCGGCTCCGGTTGCACCCTGTTCACTGGGTGCACCATCATCGCTGTCGGAGGAGCTAGTCAGGTTCCATTTATCAGCAGCCTCCTCATTGCTGTTTCCTCTGCATCAGCAGCTTCCCTTACTGCATCCTGAGGGACATCTTCCTTCTAGGCCTGCATCCTCCTTATTTCTTTTTCAGAAGACCCTTCCTCTAAAGGTGCCTTATCTACTTCCTTCTGTTTCATCGAAGACTCTAAGGTAGCAGACTTCTCAACAGTGGGCTCTTTAGAAGCAGCCTCTTTAGCAGTAGGCTATATGGAAACAGCCTGTCCTGTTGAAATATCTTCAAAAACAGGCTCTGTATTAACAACCTGTTCTGTTGCGGCCTCCTCTGCAATCATCTGTCCATGATTCGCAGGATCTTCAGAAATTACTTCTTCCATCTCCATTGGAGTAATTTCCTCAGCCGTCTTATCTTCCTCCACTGGTGTCTGTTCTTCTGAAGTTACTGGTAGAGAGGATTCTTCAACAGTTGCTGCTTGTAGAGTTTCTTCTAAAACGGCTGCTACTGCAAGAATTTCCAACTTTTCAGCCTCCGGAGTAGTTTGCGGCTCCATCATTGGCGAGTCAACCTTCTCGAAGGTGACAGGAGCATCCTGATGAACAGGGATGGTTCCTGCGACATCTTAGCTTTCCAACTCCTCATCAGGAAGAGTCTCAATGTCCACCAGTTGACTGAATGCCCAGCTGGATTCATCTTTAGATGCAGGTGGTGAAAGTATCCTCTAACTAATTGGCTGAACAACTAGAGGTTGCTCAGAGGTCGCTGTTCCACAGAAGGAACCTTCATCTGGCTGGATGGGCAGGGGCCTATGCCTCATCTTAGTCTCCACTAAACTGGCATCCAAAGCCTGTTTCAACATCCTTTCCTCCATCTCATCTACTCCAAACGCCTCTGCCTATTTTTCTGCGAACCCCACGTCATCGTCGGCTTTCACCTAATCAGCAGCAGCCTCTAAGATAACATCATCCTTGAAGTAATCAGGTTTCTCGATGGGCTTCTTCCCCTTCATCGTCCTCAGGGAAGGTGGGGACAGTTCAAGAGGTACAACTTCATTTCTCCTTTCTGAAATGGCAGCAAACCGTAACTCTGCCTCCACATTATCCTGATACTCCTACCACTTCCTCCTACGTAGTCCTATGAGAAAGCCGGTCTCCAGTACCTTTTTCACCTTAATATTCTCCACATCCGCCTAGTTCAGCGATCAAATCCCACCATTTGATAAGATCCTGGCCTAGAAGGTGCCTGTACTCCCACCAGGCCATGAAGCGATCCCACAACTTCTTAAACTCGACCTTCATTTTGGCTAAGTCTAGGATGACTTCAATGTTATCATCTTCTTCATCCACTTCTTCATCTAAATCTAATTGCGCCTTCTATACAGGGACCTCCACCTGTACAGTGGTGAGAATCTTAGATTTAACATCCTTCGTCTTGCTCGGGGGAGCAGGAAGAGGTAACGTCACCGTAAGTAGTGGTGATGCGGGTGCCTCATCATCTAAAATTCTCAGCTTCATCTTCACAACCTGTTTCACCCTCGACCTCACACTCCAAACCTTCTTCTGCTACTGAGGTGGGGAAACAGTAGCTATCGAAGCCTCCCCTTCTGACTAGCTATTCTCATCTAGTTCCTCTTGAGTCTCTTTCTCCTTCACCTTAGTAACATTCCTGGTTACTGGAGAGACTTTGGTGCCCTTCTTGGCAAAGATTCTGCCATACCCTATGAACTTGCCCTTTTGAATGGGCTTACCCTTTGACGGGTCATAACCTATATATCATAAGATGGTATTGATTATGAGTCCATAGGTTGGCTTACCAACCTTCTTCTCCACCTCCTCCTTGAGCCTGTTGAAGACATACTCAGCCCAGTTCACCTCCTCCGCCTCTATCAGTGCCATCATCATCCTGTACCTCAGGTTGGTACATTTGTCAAATGAACCTGACCGATTCTCAATGATGTGACAGCAGATATCATGGAGCATCTGATACTCCACCTGAAGAGCTTCTTATTGCAGCTCTTGTTCAGAGTCAACAGGTCCATAGGTGGCTAGGTCACTGCCACTTATCCCTTCAGTGGGAAGCTGAAAGATCTTCCCTAGGGTACTGGCAGTCAAGTCGAACATCTTGTCTCTTACCTTGGACACAATCTTCGTCTTGTCTTCAGACACCTCTGCATTGACATAGAAGTGTCTGACAAGGTCCTCGCAGTAGGGCTCCTTGTAGTGCGAGCAGAAACCCAATACCTTCGACTGGTGAAGGCTGTTGAGGATCATCTGCATAAGGTCAGTGGAGTGACCTTCATCCTTGATGGCTTTTAGTAGGATCTTCTCGTCGATGAGACGACCATCCATAACTTGTGAGTTTTTGGGTGCCATTTTGAGTAGTATGAGGGAAAAAGAGTTTCTACACAGAGCACAGAGAAAACACGAAGAGATTGCAAGGTTACGGCTTATAGAAAGTTTACGAGTGAAAGATATGAGAGCGTAAAG
This sequence comes from Scutellaria baicalensis, assembly GCA_005771605.1. Classification (NCBI taxonomy): domain Eukaryota; kingdom Viridiplantae; phylum Streptophyta; class Magnoliopsida; order Lamiales; family Lamiaceae; genus Scutellaria; species Scutellaria baicalensis. The sequence continues at coordinate 7,371,559 of CM016725.1, read as the reverse complement.
GCTTTGAAAAAGTATAAAGTTCCAATTTATAGGAAAACTCTCTGTGTTTTGATCAAGGGTTTAGATCAATTCAGAATATGAATGGTTTAACATCTTACGACTGAGGTTCCTAACATTTAATGCACTGATTTCACTTTTTGACATTCAAATTCTTTTAGGGACCAGTTAACCAGCAAAAACTGCTGTTTTAATGGACTGCGAAGGAGATATAGAAAACTCACTCTCGACAAAGGAACCTTCAGCAAGGTGAAAACCTGCAGGACTGTGAAGGAGATATAGGAAAAGCTCGAACAAATATTTAATGGCACCGGACTCACTAAAGAAAAGAAGGTTTCTATAGTAACCTATAAATTTGAACTATTTGAGATGCTGCCTGGAGAAACCCTAGAACAGATAGACCCGAGATTCACGGCCATCATCAACGAGCTGGAGTCCCTAGATAAAATCTATACTTAGAAGGAGAAAAACATGAAGTTGCTGAGAGCCCTTTCTGCTGAATGGGACAGCAAGACGACTGCCATGAGAGTGTCCATCGATTTAAAGTCCATGAGTACATTTGATCTCTTCTCAAACCTCAAAGCTTTCAAGTTCGACATTAATAGAAGAAGGGTAGAAACTGAAGGAGGTAACTCGAAGGTTACTGCACTAACTACCAGGCTGCCTTAGGATGCTAAGAAAACAAAGGACCAGATAGTGACCTTGAAGGCTACTGCAGTAGAAGATATGGCATTGCTCCTGAAGAAGTTCCAAAAGTTCATCAAGAAGAACTCAACAACAGATGGCTTCAGGAAGAAGCGGAATGATGCTGGAACTAGTCGGCAGGCACCCCAATCGAATGCCAAAGCCACTGATATGTGCTACAACTGCTGGAAGCCCAGTCTCTATTCCAGAGAATGCCCACATCCTGAAGTCCACCGCTATCCCGAGGATAAGCGAAAGGTTAGATAGGATAGAAAGAGACAGGAGAGCCAGAAGCTGAGGGCGCTGATCGGTGAAGCAGAGACCTCTCAGGTAGCTACAGCTAAGAAGACACCTAAGAAGGAAGAGTTAACCACCGATAGTGACTCAGAGGACTCATCCTCTGACAATGAAGCCCTAATCTGCCTCATGGCCAAGAATGATGACTCTGAAGATGAGGTAGTATATCTAAACCCTCCTGCTCAAACTGATGAACGACTGAACATGATCTGTGTTTTTATACAAATCATGAGTGACTTTGATCAAATTACCTCAACTCATGCGGAGCTGAAATAAGAAAATATAAAGCTCAAGAGTGAGCATGTTTCGCTGGAAAGGCTACTGGCCCTTGAAAAATTAAAAAGCCAAGCATGCAGTGACTTGATCAAGGCTAAAGTCAGAAAGCTTAGTTTGCAAGTCACCAAGCTATAAAGTGAGAAGAAGGTCCTCACTGAAACAGTAAATACCTTCAACAAATCCTCTAAAGACTTGGATGTGATGTTAAATATCCAAAGAAGTCTAAAGGATTACGCTGGTATAGGTTACTGTGGAGAGACTTCCACTTCAACAGCTAACACCTCAAAGGTACCTACATTTGTGCCTGCAGTTGTCCCTCATAAAAATGAGCTAACTAATTTAGGGGAAACTGCAAGGAGAAATGCAGGAAGCTTTGTAAGAAAGGGAAAGAGACCCCTTACAGCTACCTATATCAGTAAGCCTGTCAGAAGTTGGCTCCAGCAACCTAAGTATGCTGGAAGCAGGAGCTATAGACAGCAGCCTAGAAAATGTAAAAGATCTCAACCTTCCTCTATGTCAGAGACTTATATGTCTAAACCTAAAGGAACCTATGTTCCTTGGAGGCAAATGAAGAAACCACAACCACACAAAACACATATATAGTATCCTAAGGATATTGGTAGAAGGTCAGGAACCAAAAAGACTTATAACAGAACAATTATTATAAAGTAAGTATGAGTTCCTAAGAAATTAAAAACTAACAAGAAAGGACCTGTACTTGTATGGGTACCTAATAAGAAGTAATTTTCCTTTGATTGCAGGGATATGTGACAGGAAGCAGCAAGGACATATGGTACATTGATAACGGCTGCTCCATGCTATGACAGGGAACCAGAAGAGCTTGATCAACTTCAAAGCTTCCAAAGGACCCAAAGTTATATTCGGAGACAATTCCAAGGGAAACACAAAGGGGATTGGTGACCTGATTAAAGGAAATACCTACATCAAGAAAGTGTCAGATGTAGAAGGCTTGATGTAACACCCCGTTTTCAAGAAAACATGCATTGCATATTTCACAAAATTTCTTTTACCTTTAAATTGAAAATGATTTGAAGTAAACTCTTATATTATTTAAAGTTATGATTTATGTATTATGTTGTACTCGATGATTTTTACGTATTTTATGATCTAACATTTCTTTCGAGATTTTAAAGTGTTTTTGCAGGATTGCTTACAGGAAACCAAGCTTGATCTCAACTCACTTGACAACATGGATGAAAGTAAAAAGATAAGATATAGATAAGTTTAAATGAGGAAAAATGATACTAGGTTTTTATGCAAAGATTATTCGTTTGTGTCGAGAATGCTTTTATTTTATGAAATTTAATCATGATCTTTATATGTGATTACATGTGATAAAATAATTTACATGAAATGTATATGTGTATCAAAATATGTCCTTATATACAAGTAAATCATATGAATTATAACACCCCAATTAAATAGATATAATTTAAAGTATACATAGGTGTATACATGAGTGGATCCATGATAATATTTTTTTGTGATATTTATTCTCATCCACCTCTAGCCCATGTATGTTGTTTATTATTATTTTTTTTTGGCCCAAAAATGCATGTTTAACAAGCCCAAATATTTGATCCAAATCTTGGGGAAAAGCTTTGTCACTCTCTCTCACCTCCCCAAATCACACGTGTAATCTTCATCTTGTAGAGTGGGGATCTTTTTCTCTTCAGCCCACTTTCACCAAAGCACAAATTGGAAACGAGACTCTTGTAAAGAAAAGTCTTGGGTGCTTGAGAAAAAGGGGTAAAAATTTACTGCTTTGATTTTATCTGTTGTTCTTCCGCTCCGTTTTTCCATCGCCGATCACTGTCTCTATTTCTATATCTAATTTTCTGTACCCCCTTCACCTTCGGTTCCCCTATCTCCGTCTCTTATTCTTCAATTCCTTCCCGCTATCATCTCTGAAAGTTATACATACATGTATATATATAAGGATATATTCTTCCTCTGTCTGTCCCTCACTCTCTCTTGCTTGCTGCCTCACCGATGGAGTGGCGACGCAGTGAGACGGCGGCATCGTACGTGTGTGGGCTTGCGCCGCCGTGCCGACGGCGCTGTGCACGGTGGTTGCGTGTGTATACAGGTGTGTGTGTGTGTGTGGGTGAGACAGTATGTATGTATGTGTGTAAGTGTGGTGTGTGAAGGTGTTTTGGCTTAAGTCTTCTAATTTTGTCGTTCAATTATGATTTTTTCAGACTTATGGCATATATTATGAAGTCCAAAGATGTTCTTTGGCATTGGATTAGGAACTTATTGTTTATAAGTTCTTGAATGAAACAAGCTAGCATGCTTCCATGTTACAGTTCCAATTTAGGGTTTACTTCACTGTTCTGAATTTTTCTGACAGATGTATGAATCAATTTTGGCTAAACTCTTTTATCACAGTCTAGCATATGAAGTGTAGAACATGTATATTAAATTTCAGACGATTTGGAGTTGATCTCAATTTACTATGAATTTTCAAACATGACCCTACTTTCTAGTAAATTCATTCTGTTTTTAGGTCTTAATTAGGCCATTCTATTGCACTATATTCTTCGAAATTTTGTGTGATCTTATCATATGTCTGAGAATCCGTTCTTAGGTACCTGCAAAAAATTAGTATGCAATTGTTGGAGTTTGGTATGATTTACTCCAAATTTTATAAGATACATGTTTTCTGCAGAAACAATGCTCAAATTTCTGTCAAATTCTAAAATTCATAACTATTTATCTACATCATATTCATATGTTATATTCTACTATGTTGTAGAACTTGATCTGATCAACATAATAAAATTTACCTCATGAATTTTGGAGCACAATTGTATTTGTAGGGAATTTTACATGAAACTCTGATTTCAGCCTATGTTATGCACTGATTTCAGTCATCTTGTAAAATTCATATCTAATTATGTGAACCTTATTCGTGCTTGTAAGTTTTATGTGTCATACTTCAGTGTGTTATCTAGAGTCTGTAAAAATATGAAAAGTTTTCACCAATCCTACAAGGTAGGATAAATTCTTAATTGAAGGTTGATTTCTAGCTGAAATTCAAGTGGAACACTAGTTAGATAAATGATGTTTAATTCTTTGTACCAGTATCTAAAATCTATGAATTTTTAGTATGTAATACTAAAAGATGATATCTGATAATATGAATAATTTTGTGATTTTAGGAATTATATATGAATTATTAAAATTAGTACATCTTTATATGTCATTTTAGGTTTTTGCTAGTTTAAATGCTTAACAATTAAGTTATAAGCATGATGATGTATTTAATGTTCTAATATAACTTAGATAAATTATGTATGATATGCTCATCTTTAAACTCCATGTATAAATGAACTATGTATTAAATAAAGTATAATTAATATAAACGTTTGAATAATATGTATAGAATCATAATATTTACATTTAGGATGAAGTTTTACCTTACGTTACTAATGATTATGCTTTAGATTTAATAACCTAATACAAGATACAAAAGATCATCTTATATGACGTAAGAAACTAAATGGTTAAGTGTGTCAAGTGCAGTCGAGATGACCGGTGAATCCAGAAGCAATCCTCGAACAGTCAACTTAAAGAAGGTAACTTCTACACTCTACTATGCGTTGATAATTAAATTAGTAAGTTATGTATGAAAATCTACGACTGAAGCTCCATAGCTATAACCGGTAGTTGCTTCACTATTGGGCGACGACCATAAGGGCGAGAGTGTCTGGTCAATGAAAGCAAGGTTTAGTGGGCGAGCGACTCCCACATTCCTTTATGTTATGTATGGTCCAGGGTGAGCGTGCCCGAAGGACATGTATTATGTGCTTAGTAATTTAATTGCTTCAATATATATTAGAGAGTATAGTTATCCCACTGGGATCCCTCTCCGAAGGTGTCTCATGATTCTACTTTTAATATTTTCAGGTCCGACATATGATGACGCAGACGTGTAGCAGGCTGGACTGATTTTCCATCACCCTTAATATTAAAGTACCAAACAATACTTACTTTCAAGAACAATGTTATATTTTGATATGTAAATTATGATATATGATGGGCCTAAACTTATGTTATGGTATATATGTGTGTTCTGTTATGTTATCTCATGTATGAGTTTGTTTGAGCATTTAACCTAAAAATGTGGGTGAGATACGAGTTTTAGAAATAATTGTGTTATGTTTAAAAAAAAATGTCTCGTGTTTTCGTTTTAGACTTCCGCTGTATATTATCTTATGAATTATTTAGTTAGTAAATGAGTAGAGAGTGACAGCTTGATTCCCAATTAATGGGGATCGGGGCGCCACACTTAAAGTACAATCTTCTAAGTATAAGCTAATTTTGTGATAAAGGCTACTGCGTGGAGTTTGACCTCAATAAGTGCCTGATCAAGGACAACAAAACTCAGGAGGTTAAGCTCACTGGAAAAGGGAATATCCATGTTGCTGATTGGGAATCAGTGAGTACAGCTACCTGTTTTATAGTCAAGGGAACACCTGAAGCTAGCTGGCTGTGGCACAAGAGTATGAGCCACCTGAATTTCAAAACTATAAACAAGCTAGCAAGGAAAGGACTAGTCAGAGGGCTGTCTGACATGGTTTATAAAAATGAAGCTATCTGTGGAGCATGCCAAATAGGAAAACAAGTAAAGAGCTCTTTCAAGAACAAAACTCATCGCTCTACAGATAGGATACTAGATATGCTACACATAGATCTTTTCGAACCGATTGAACCGATTAGCATATCTAGGAAGAAATACACTTTAGTAGTAGTAGATGACTACTCAAGGTATACTTGGATGATTTTTCTTGCAAAGAAGTCGGATACTCAGTAACGTCTGCCAGAGTTCTTGAGGGGGCTGCATACCGAGAAGAGCCTCAGTATAGTAAAGATTAGAACAGATAGAGGAACAAAATTTACCAACAAATTCATTGAAGCCTACTGCTCGAATAATGAAATCAGGCACGAATACTCAACGGCCAGGACACCTCAGCAGAATGTAGTTGTTGAGAGACTGAATAGGATCCTGAAGGAAGCTACTAAGATGATGTTAGCCGAAGTTGAGCTACCTAAGAGATTTTGGGTAGAAGCAACCAACACAACATCATGCTACACACAGAACAGATGCCTGATCAACAAGGATCTAAACAAAACTCCCTATGAGTTGTGGAATGGTTACTCTCCCAATATAGCTTACTTACATATCTTTCAATGCAGGTGCTTCGTGCTCAACAATGGAAATATGATGAATGGGTATTCCTAGGATACTCGTCGGTAAGTAAAGCCTATATAATCTTCAACAAGAGAACACTTGTTTTGGAGGAATTTGTACATGTGGTCTTTGATGAACCACATTGCAGTAAGACTGATATAGAAGAACTCCAAGAAGAGTTGGACAAAACTCACATCAACAACAATCATGTTGAATATATTGATGTGCAGTTACCAAATCTTCAACATATGGATGAAATTCCACTATTCCAGATCCAATACGATCCTAACTTGCAGGTACCTACTCAGACACAGGAACCTTAAGTCAATCAGGAACAGCAGCCTACAAATATCAATCAAAACCTAACTGAAGTACAAACAGAGGTTTATAATCTTGAAGGGATTCAGCTAGAAGTACAGTTGGACATACCTGAAGAGCAACCTCAGCAAGCTGATGAAGTAAGAAGAAGATGGCTCAGAGATCACCATAGAGACCTGATCATAGGAAATATCACCTCTGGAGTAAGGACAAGAAGATCAAATCCACAGGAAGCCCTGTTCGCATGCTTCATATCACAAGTAGAACCCAAGCACCCTGAGGAAGCTCTAGAGGATACTAATTGGGTCCAAGCCATGTAGAAAGAATTGAATGAATTTGAAAGGAACCAAGTTTGGTACCTGGTTCCTAGACCTACTCATCAAGGAGTTATTGGAACTAAGTGGGTGTTAAAAAACAAGCTAGATGAAGAAGGACAAGTTGTAAGGAACAAGGCCAGGCTAGTAGCAAAAGGATACTGCCACGAAGAGGGCATTGATTTTGATGAAACCTTTCCTCCAGTGGCCAGGCTTGAAGCAATCAGGATCTTCCTAGCCTATGCAGCTCACAAGAACCTCACTGTTTATCAAATGGATGTGAAGAGTGCTTTTCTGAACAAGATGTTGGTAGAGGAGGTGTATGTAGAACAGCCCTGTAGATTTAAAGAGAATGTAGACAGGATAGTCTACAGACTGAGAAAAGCTCTCTATGGACTTAAGCAGGTACCTAGAGCATGGTATGGCACTTTGTCAAAGTACCTGCTGGATAATGGATTCAAGAATAGCAAAGTAGATAAGACCTTGTTCAGGATCCAGGATGGTGATAGCATCCTGCTTGTCCAAATATATGTAGATTATATCATCTTCGGATCAACCAACAAAGAGTTATGTAGGAAGTTCTCCGACCTAATGCAATCCAAATTTGAGATGAGTATGATGGGAGAATTAAGTTAGTTCCTTGGATTGCAAGTCAGACAACTTGATCAAGGAACCTTCATTAATCAAATGAAGTGTACAAATTAAGGAGCTGATCAAGAAGTTTGGAATGGAGAATGCTGGTACAATGAGCATTATAATGCCAACATCAGGATGCTTGGACGAAGACGAAGAAGGAAAGACAGTTGACAACACCAAGTATAGGAGACTGATAGGGTCATTCCTCTACCTCACTGCAAGCATGCCAGACATCATGTTTGCAGTTGGAATGTGTGCAAGATATCAAGTTGCTCCAAAGGAGTCTCATCTTACAGCAACAAAAAGGATAACCAGATACCTAAAAGGAACCCAGGAAGTAGGCTTGTGGTATCCTAAAGAATGAGGAATCAAACTAATCGGGTATACTGACTCTAATTTTGCAGGTTGCAAAATTGATAGGAAGAGTACTAGCGGAACCTGTCAAATGCTTGGAAATCACCTAGTATCCTGGTTTTACAAGAAGCAAACATCCATAGCAACCTCAACCGCTGAAGCTGAATATGTTGCTGCAGGAAGCTGTTGCGCACAAATTCTATGGATTCAGCAAGAGCTTCGAGACTACGACATCACTGAGAAGGAAACTCTAATCATGTATGACAATATGAGTGCAACAGCAATTACACACAATAATGACTTCCACTGAAGAACAAAGTACATCGATATTCGACACCACTTTATCAGAAACCATGTGGAAAATAAGGATATCTTATTGGAGAAGATTTACATTGATCAACAGCTAGCTGATATATTTACAAAACCTCTTTGTGAATCAAGATTTTCCTTTCAAAAAAATGAATTGGGCATTATTAAATTAAGCTAACACTCCATAATGATTTTTTTTTTTTTGGGCTTCTTACAGCTTAGAGGGAAGTTAGGAAGCCTCGCAAGAGAAGATATTAAAAAGCTGAAAAAGAACTGTGAAAAAGGTTACTGAGGAAGGTCCCTGACAAAGGCTCCTGATGTAGGTTGCTGACAAAGCTTACTGAAGGACACATCAGCATGAGGCAACTAGGATCACAATCATCACGTAGGAACCTAAAAAGCACACGTTCTGAAGAAACTGTCAATCCCAAAAAGTGGCACGTCAAATCTGGACCAGTTACCAGCAAAAACGGCGGTTTTTGCTGGGTAACTGGTCCCTAAAAGAATTTGAAAGTCAAAAAGTGAAATCAGCGCATAAAATGTCAGGAACCTCAGCCGTAGGATGTTAAACCATTCATATTCTGAATTGATCTCAGCCCTTGATTAAAACACAGGGAATTTTCTTATAAATTGGAACATTATACTTTTTCAAAACCTTACGCTCTCATATCTTTCACTCTTAAACTTTCTGCAAGCCATAACCTAGCAATCTCTTCGTTCTTTCTCTGTGCTCTTTGCAGAATCTGTTTTTCCCTTCTACTACTCAAATGGCACCCAAAAACTTGCAAGTTATACATGGTTGTCTCATCGACGAGAAGATCCTACTAAAAGCCATCAGGGATGAAGGTCACTCCACTGACCTCATGTAGATGATCCTCAACAGCCTTCACCAGTCGAAGGTGTTGGGTTTCTGCTCACACTACAAGGAGCTCTACTTCGAGGACCTTTTTAGACACTTCTAAGCCAATGCAGAGGTGTCTGAAGACAAGACAAAAATTGTGTCTAAGGTAAGAGACAAGACGTTCTACATGACTGCCAGTACCCTAGGGAAGATATTTCAGCTTCCCACGGAAGGGATGTGTGGTAGTGACCTAGCCACCTATGGACTTGTTGACTCTGAACAAAAGCTGCAACAATAAGCTCTTCCAGGTGGAGTATCAGATGCTCCATGATATCTGCTGTCACATCACTGAGAATCGGTCAGGTTCATTTGACAAATGTACCAACATGAGGTACAGGATGATGATGCCACTGATGGAGGCGAAGGAGGTGAACTGGGCTGAGTATGTCTTTAATAGGCTCAATGAGGAGGTGGAGAAGAAGGTTGGCAAGCGTGCCTATGGACTCATAATCAATACCGTCTTATGATATATAGGTTATGACCTGTCAAAGGGTAAGCTCATTCAAAAGGGCAAGTTCATAAGGTATGGTAAAATCTTTGCCAAGAAGGGCACCAAAGTCTCTCCAGTAACCAGGAAAGTTACTGGGGTGAAGGAGAAAGAGACTTAGAGGGAACCAGATAAGAATACCTCATCAGAAGGGGAGGCTTCGACAACTACTGTTTCCCCACCTCAGAAGCAGAAGAAGGCTCGGAGTGTGAGGCCGAGGGTGAAGCAGGCTGTGGAGAGGAAGTTGAGAATTTTAGATGATGAGGCACCCGCATCACCACCACCTACGGTGATGTTACCTCTTCCTGCTCCCCCGAGTAAGAACAAGGATGCTGAATCTGAGATTCTCACCACTGTATAGGGAGAGGTCGCTGTATAGAAGGTCACTGCTCAGCTAAAGGAACAATTAGGTTTAAAAGAGGAAGTGGATGAAGAGGATGATGACATTGAAGTTGTCCTAGACTTGGCCAAAATGAAGGTCGACTTTAAGAAGCTGTGGGATCGCTTCATGGCCTGGTGGGAGTACAAACACCTTCTATGCCAGGATCTTATCCAATGGTCGGATTTGATAGCTGAGGAGGAGTGGTCGCTGAACTAGGCGGATGTGGAGAATATTAAGGAGGAAAGGGTACTAGAGATCGGCTTTCTCATGGGGCTACCTTGGAGGATGTGGCAGGAGAATCAGGAAAATGTGGAGGCAGAGTTGCGGTTTGCTGTCATTTCAGAAAGGAGAAAGCAAGCTGCACCTCTTGAACTGCCCCCACCTTCCCTGAGGACGATGAAGGGGAAGAAGCCCATCGAGCAACCTGATTACTTCAAGGATGATGTTATCTTGGAGGCTGCTGCTGATGAGGTGATGTCGGTGATGACGTGGCCTTCACAGAAAAGCAGGCGGAGGTGTTTGGAGTAGATGAAGCGGAGGAAAGGATGTAACAAGCTTTGGATGCCAGTTTAGTGGAGACTAGGATGAGGCATAGACCCCTGCCCATCCAGCCAGATGAAGGTTCCTCCTGTGGAACAACAACCTCTGAGCAACCTCTAGTTGATCAGCCAATTAGTCAGAGCTCTATTTATAGGCGAGGGAGAATTCAACCCGTCAGAGAGAGCTTCCTTCTCAGCAGCATGCTGGTAGTGATGTGGCCTCTTTTGATTAGTCCGTACGAAGTTGTTGAGATCCTATGCCTCTGTTGCTGCAATCATCATACTCACTCTGACAGTTGTACTTAGTCATTTTAAGATTTCTTTATGCAACAAGGTCTTTATTCCTTCTTCAAGCTTTAGTCTTGATCTTCAAACCTCCTGATCCTGTACTTAGAATTTTACAACAGAATCTAAATACATAGGATCCTAGGCCCTAATCCATTACATATTTTGTCTTCATTAAAATCTATACAATGTTCCTTACTCAACCGTACTATGAGGATCAGAAAAGTACTGCGAGGACCAGCGCATTAAATGCTGGGAACCTGTCATCCTTCAACGGGCAGATTTCCTAATCTATAAATAGAAGAAACTGAAGACTGGAGAAGAGAGCAATACATGAGAGAGCGTATAAGAGAAAACGAGCAAAAGTAGAGTGTATAGAGAGCTAAGAAAAAAGGAAGAAGAAAAGAGAGAAGTATAGAAGAGAAGGAAGCTCAAACACTCTGAACAATACTGTTAGTCCCAGAACTGCTGTAGGTAGGCTCAGAGAGGGGGGGGGGGTTGAATAAGCCCACCTTATCTTCTAATTTTTCTTCCAAGTCTATTGGCTTATTTATAATATCAGTAACCTTTTGGGAGGTTACTGATCAGAGTGAATGCGGAAGCCTATCTTTGTGCCCAATAGAAGATATACAGTTTATCAGAGAAAATAGATGTAAGGTAGTAAGCAGATAAAGACGCAAGCATGTATAGAGGTTCGAAGGTGGAGTAATCCTTCTACGTCCTCTCTTCCTCCACACAGGAGGGAACCTCTATTAAGTTGGTTGATTTACATAGACCTATCTATTACAACCCACCATTAACAGGTAAAGTAGCAAGCCTTCACACAGATACTTGCCTACTTTCCTTGATCCACACAGGATCCTGCTCTACCCACCCATGGTCCTCACTTTCCCTCCTAGAAAGTGATAAACTCAGCAGGACATTACTCCTCGCACTGAGTACTCTGAGACAACCTTTTACAGAGGTTTATCTCCTTCTTCTTCAACTGGGTGCAGCACGCTTGGCCTTCGTTTGCAGACTTGATTCTGCTGAAGCTCACTGCTGGAATGGTAGACAGGGTGTGCGTCTTCTTGGGGTGGGGATTGTTTGAGCAATTCTTCTTTTCTGTTGCTCTTTGTGAACACTCTCTTCTCTTCTTAACTTCCCACTTTTAATTGCGCTTCTCTCTTTGTGAGCCTTTCTCTCTGATGAGCCCTTCTCTCTTCTTCTGCACTTCTCTCTACGAGCTAGGATATTCTGATGTGCTCGTATTGTATCTTACTCTTGTGAGTTCTCTCTTTTTCTCTCACCATTTCAGTCTTCAGTCCTCCTCTTTATAGGTTGTGAAATCTGCCCGTTGAAGGTAGATAGATTTCTGACATTGATGCGCCGCACTCCTGACACACGACAGCTTTTCGCTTTCCACGTGTCTTTTTTCGGTTGGCTCCTCTTCTCTTTTCTCTCTACCGGTAACTTCTTGTGTCTACCGGTAACTTTGACTTTCTGCCCATGCCTGCTTTGTAGCTTCCTCCTCTAGCTTCACTCTGAAGTGTCCTTCTTCTGGCTTGCTCCTTCAGGTTGTTTCGAGGCTTCTATAGCATGCTGCTCCCTGCAATATGCTTTCGGCATGGTCTTTCCAGGCAGCTTCCTGTCTCGCTGTTTTCTGCTTTGGCGAGGTCCCTTCCAGTAGCTTCCTGAAGTCAATAGTATCCTTATTAGTTTCAGATTCTTTTCAACCATACTCTTCAGTATCCTTCCTTTGACATTTTCTCTTTTTCTTTTAATCTTCTGTAGTAACTCTATTGTAGTAACCTTATCCTAAGATTGGTTATGCTATAGAGTGACTTTAAGGATTTGTCTCATCAAAACATTCTACAAATATAGCCAACAACTACTGTTCAGTTATTCAGTCCTGCAGCAAGCTACAACAGAGAAATCTACAAAAGAAGCCAAGTCTTTCTGCAACTAGTTGAAGATAAAGATAAACCTTTTAAGCACTGTCTTTTGAGTGCTTAGTGCTAGGATTAGATTCCTGCTAAGCTGTTCACTTTCTAAAAAAGAAAGCAAGGATCATGTGTGGGTTGGTGAGAATCCTGTGTGGGTCGGTAGGAGGAGTAGATAAGTATTTGTGTGAAGGCTTGCTACTCATTTGTTAGCTCTGTGGTAATAGATAGAACTGTGTAAATTAACAAGATTAATAAAGTTCCCTCTTGAAAAGAGGCAGAGAGGATGTAGAAGGATTACTCCACCTTCGTACCTTTCTATATCTATGTGTTTGATGCATGCTTATCTACTTAACTGCTTCTAGATGAAAAACATATCTTCCATACTGCACAACTCTCAAGACTCCGAAGTAACCTCCCAAAAGGTTATTGTTCTTAACTCTACAAGTTCAAGTAAGCTGCTTCTGAGAAGCAAGTTGTGAAGCTGAAAGCTCACTCCTGAACTTACCTTTATCGGAGTAAAAAGATTTGAAAAAGATTTAAGTATGTTTATTCACCTCCCCTCTAAACCTACTGCTACTTGGGACTAACAAACTGGTATCAGAGCAGGTTGGATTAAAAACTAACTGGCACTGGTTATTCTTCCCAATCCCATCTTTGAAAACACCTCTCTCTCTCAAACTCACATCATGATTATACATTATCAGAAGCCTTCTATGTTTCATAGAAGAGTGATGTGAAGACAGTAGCGGCCAATAAGAACACTGCTCAAATAAATGATAAAGAAGCAAGCTGCGAAGGAAGCCGATGCGGAGCAAGCTGGCCATAAGAAACAAAGTAGAAACTCTGGTCAGCAAAAACAAATAGACAGTAACCCTGAAGGAGATTGCTGAAGAAGAAAAGGTCATGCTGCACGAGAAGCTATAGAAGATCTATGAATAGAGTTACTCGAAGCCAGAAGGAAGCTACCTACCACTTCTACACCAGCAAAGAAGGAAGCTGATGAGCGTACTTCATCAGACAGTAATTCGGACAACCCATCCTCCAAAGAAGATGCAAGGAGCTGCTTCATAGTCATCATTGAAGAAAAGAACAACAATGACAAGGTACAACTTTCTAAAACCATTTCTAATATATCTTATGTCAAACTAATCTTGTTCCTTATATCTAGGTAAAACGAAAGTGATCTTGAGCGCTACAAATTCAACCCTTGGAGATTCAAAAGGAAAGAGTCTTTAGCTCGAAAGAGAGCATGCCAGAATAAGACATACAATGATCCTAGAGCTGAAGTAAACAAGTTTAAGAAATACTAGCCACTTGGCTTGAAAATGAGAAGGGAAGCCTAAATACTAATTCTTTCACACCACTCTTCAAGTTCTCAAAAGATACGGATGTACGCTTTGCTAAAGCATCCAATGAAGATTCAAAGAGCTTACTGGACTCGGGGGTGAAGAAAATGCTTTCCCTACTCATGTAGAAACCTCAGGAGTACCTAAACCTGTACTAGGAGAGACCCTACATCTTAAAAGAGAACATCATAAAGTAAGGGGGAACCTGTAGTACAAACCTATGTAACTCAATAGGCAAGGGAGATAAACCCTTGATGGAATTCAATTGATATAAGTGTGCTGTAAGGTGTCTGCAACAACCTAACACTTGCTGTTAAAACAAGCAGATGCAGCAACTCTGAATGGGAAAGAAAACCGTCTACCTTACCTGTATCAAATGTCTCCTATCTTTATCTAAAGGAGTCTACACTTCAGAGAGATACAGTAGTTTGAATTCCTGAAGGTAACTAATCCAAAAGGACCCATACTCATATGGGTACCTGTAAAAGAATATTCGTTCTGTAAATACTTTGACAGAAAAGCTACATGAAGCAACCTTCAGACTCCTTGAGCACCTAAGAAGAAGATTTCTAGGCTCAAGAAAGTCCTAAAAAAACTTAAAGCAAGCTACAAGAAGCATATCTGCAAAATCAACAGGAAGCAGACACCAAGAGCAACTAAACAATAGAAGCAAGATGTGATTGTCACAGGAAGCTGAAAATTTTAAACAACGTCACTTCACCCTAAACAATAGACTACTGAATCCACGGGGAAAACTTTGACGAAATGATAAATGATGTTCTGACAACAGGACGCTAGACACCAAGTTATTGGATACTAGGTCGCTGGACAACAGGACACTGGATATCAGGACTCTGGACACCAGGTTGCTGAATACTAGGTCGCTGAACACTAGGTCGCTGCATATTAGGGCGCTAGACACCAAGTTACTGAATACTAGGTTGCTGGACATGAGGTCACTTGTCATCAAGTCACTGGAAATGAGGTCATTGGTGGGTTACATCTCATCAGACCAAGTGGTTACCGATAAACCCGATCCACTCGATAACATGTGAGCATTAAAAGTGGAGCACCTTTTTAGAATCCCAAGATATCATTTGTACGATAAAGAAGATCTAAGGGTTGAAAATGAAATCTTGACCGAACATCCAAGCAGTCACTTCATGCAGAGATGAAAAGACACAAAAGCTGTAGAAACTGCCAACTACTTTTTTGAAAACCGGTGAAGCAGTTATTGAGATCTTAGAAGATCTAAGCTCAACCGCATGATCAAACAGATCATTCAATAGAAGGGAGTGTCTCAAACTCCATATATATATGCACTCCTTATGTGTCTTCATATATTTATACCCTTAACCAGCATGGCACCAAATTGCTGGAAATCACCATCTTCATTCTTTCTCTGCAGTAAGCACTATTCAAAAAATCAACCAAGCACATCTCAAATCATGAAAAGTCACCTCTCACGCATAGCCATTGCTAAGCAGAGCCTTCTCAGAAGATCCGATCTTCTAGCTTACTGTCTTCACCTCAAATCCGAGAGTGTTGAAGGACTTGCACCTAAGTTCTCTAAGAGGCCGGAGGATCGAGAAAAGGATCCCTCTCTAGTAACCCCAGAGCTTCAGCTCGATGATGATGACAAAAAGGGGGAAGAAACTGTGATGGATCATGGAAGATCAAAAGTCTTCTAAATGAGGAGAAGAGAAGATTCCAGCCCGGGGTGGATTCTCTTCTGCTCAGAAGAGAATAAGAAAGAAAGTAAGTCGGAGAAGTTGAGGACGTTAGAAGGAGAAAGAAAGGCAGCAGCAAGCTACTACGCCTGGGCTCTTCTATTTCTTCACTTTCCCCTCCGATCACATCTCTCTCTCTCTCATCAAACTTCTGTTCTTAAAAACTCTCAACCCTCCAGAATCAAGGAGAAAAATCAATTAGGAGCAAGAACTCGTATAGAAGAGGAGAAGCCAGACAGAAGATTGAAGCTAGCAGTAAACTAAGGGGGCAGAAAAGGCAAGAGCAAGAAAAAGAACACTGAATTAGAAAAGCAAGATAGAATATTTACATTGTACTTTGCTTACTGTGTTGTACTGTAAATCTTTTTTATCTTAATAAAATTTCTTCTATTCTCTAAGATCACTTCTTGTGACCTTTTCGTATGACCTTATGTGATTTGAAAAAAAACATACAGTTTATCACGATACATCTTATATATGTGCTTACTATGCTTAAATGTTTTGGATTCCTTGTACATGTCTTTTGATCTTCTCTGTAAAAGTTTTATCATCATAAAAAAGGGGGAAATTTTTAGGATATATATAAGTATGTTTTGATGATAAAAAACCTTAGAAAAGCAACCTTGAAAGTAATCGACGTAATTTATTTCTATTTATAAGGTTAATGCAGGAAGGTCACTATTGGAAGATGCTTCAAAAAATGCTTCAAGGGAAGGACACTACAGAGAATGATGAAGAAGACTGGTAAACAAAAGGACACTCCTTACTGCAGGAAGCTACTTGAAGAGACCATATCAAGCATACTGCAAAGCAGTAAGCTACAAGGAGCTTCAGTTACTTGACAAAGCAAGTACGAGAAAGAAGCTAAAAGTTACCAATCGAAAAAAAAGGATTGGAGCCAATCAAAGGAAGACACGTGTAAAGTACAAAGCTGATGCATATCTAAAAAGAACGAGCGCATTGAATGCATTTGTACTGTGAGGATCAGAAAAGTACTGCATAGATCAGGGTATTAAATGCTGGGAACCTGTCATCCTTCAACAGCCAGATTTCCTAATCTATAAATAGAAGTAACTGAAGACTGTACAAGAGAGCAATACAAGAGGAAGCGTAGATGAGAAAACGAGCAAAGAGCAGAGTGTATAGAGAGCAAAGAAAAAGAGAAGAAGAAAAAGAGAGAAGTATGGAAAAGAAAGAAGCTCAAACACTATGAACAGTACTGTTCAGCCATTTAGTCCTGCAGCAAGCTACAACAGAGGAATCTGCAAAAGAAGCCAACACTTGCTGCAACCAGTTGAGGAAAAAGATAAACCTTATAAGGACTGTCTTTCGAGTGATTAGTGCTAGGATTACATTCCTGCTAAGTTGTTCGCTTTCTGAAGAAGAAAGCAAGGATCCTGTGTGGATCAGTGAAGATCCTGTGTGGGTCGGTAGGAGGAGTAGACAAGTATCTGTGTGAAGGCTTGCTACACATTTGTTAGGGTCTGTGTTATAATAGCTACGGCTGTGTAAATCAACAAAATTAACAAAGTTCCCTCTTGAGAAGAGGTAGAGAGGATGTAGAAGGATTACTCCACCTTCGAACGTCTCTATATCTATGTGTTTGATGCATGCTTATCTACTTAACTACGAATCCAGATGAACAACATATCTTCTATACTTGTGTTTTCAATAGATGAAAGAAGTTGCACTAGTTCCAGACAAAAGCCCGTACATAATCTTATATTGCTCAAATGCATCGACCATCACATTTTTTATCTTGAGTGTCATGTCTAGTGCTTGTACAGGCTCATACATATTCTTAAGAAAATAGTCCATGTAACTCATCTTGTGATAAGGATCAAGTATATCAGAAACATATATAAATATATTGGTCCCAAACATGGTGGTAGTAGGCTTAAAGGGGGGGGGGGGTGAATAAGCCTACTCCTATTTCAAAACCTTTCTTTTCTTCTATCGTCTTGGTTACAGTATCAGTAACCTTTTGGGAGGTTACTGATCAGAGTGGTTGCGGAAGCTTTTCTCTCATAAGAGCCTAGTATAGAAGATGTGCAACTTAACATAGAGTTATGCAAGTAAAACAGTAAGCACATATAGACGCATGGATATACAAATGTTCGAAGGTGGAGTAATCCTTCTACATCCTCTCTGCCTCTTCTTAAGAGGAAACATTTGTTAAGCTAGTTAATTTACATAGCTCTATCTATTACAACCCTCACTTAACAAGTAAGTAGTAAGCGTTCACACAGCTGCTTGCCTACTCTCCTCGTTGACCCACATAGGATCTTATTCTACCCACCCGGGGTTCTCACTTTTTTCTTCAGAAAGTGGAAAGCTTAGCAGGACTTGCTCCTCGCACTAAGCACTCCAAGATCCTTTTAAAAAGGTTTGTCTTCTGCTTCTTCAACTGGTGGCAGCAGGCTTAGACTTCTCTTGCAGGTTAAACTGTTGTAGCTTGTTATCTCGACTGTGAGACTGATTATGTATCTTTGGGGTGTGGGATGTTTGAGCTTCTCTTTTCTCTCTTCTTCTTTTGCTCCCCACTTTGCTCTCTTTTCTTTTGTGTAGCCTTCCCCCTCTTTTCTGTGCATTCTTCTTCTGACCTTTTTCTCTGTTGAGCTCTTTTCTTTTCTTTTGCGTGCTCTCTCTCTCTTCTTCTCTTGCATGCTCTCTCTGAGCTCTCTCTTCTTTTCAGTCTTCAGTCCTCCTCTTTTTATAGGTTATGAAATCTGCCCGTTGAAGGTAGGTTGATTTCCATCATTGATGCGCCGCACTCCTAACACATGCCAGCTTTTCATTTTCCACGTGTCTTCTTCTGATTGACTCTTCTTCTCTTGTCTCTATCCGTAACTTCTTGTGTCTACCGGTAACTTTTAACTTTCTTCCCATGCCTGCTTTGTAGCTTCCTCCTCGTGCTTCACTCTGGAGCTTCCTTCTCTTGCTTGCTCCTTCAGGTGGCTTGAGGCTTCTGTAGCATGTTGCCTTGCAGTGTACTTTAGGCATGGTCTCTTAGGTAGCTTCCTGTCTTGCTGCTTTGTAGTCTGATTTGGCAAGATCTCTTCCAGTAACTTCTTGCAGTCATCAGTATCCTTATTAGTTCATCAAATTCTTTTCACCATTCTCTTCAGTGTCCTTCATTTGACACTTTCTCTTATCTTTCTTTCTTCTGCAGTAACTCTGTTGTAGGAACCTCTCCTAAGATTGATTATGCTTTAGAGTTACTTTCTTAAAGTTTTATCTCATCAAAACATACTTAAACGTTTCTAACAATTTCCCCTTTTTGATGATGATAAAACCTTTGCAGAAGATCAAAAGAACATAGTCACTTTAAGCACAGAAAGCAGATGTATGATATAACAAGATAGAACATATTGCTTTCATTTAAATCACATATAAGTCTAAAAGAAAGGGCACAAGGAATGAACTTTTTAAAGGAAGAAGAAATTTTATTTAGATAAGGCATTTATAATACAATGCAGTAAGCAGAGTACAGTAAGTATCCTATCTAGACTCATTCTACTTTCTTCTTGCTCGTTCCTTTATTTCTTTTCCCCTCTTGCTTGCTGCTGGCTCCTTTCTCTTTCTACTTTCCCTCACTTGATACAGGAACCTACTCCCAATAGCTTCTTTTCTTCGGCTAGAGAGGAGAGCTGTGAGAGGTGTGAGAGGTGATGCGAGAAAGAGAAGGAATTCGTTCGGAGGGAAACGTGAAGAAGCAGAGAAGTTTAGGCGCAGTAGCTTGCTGCTGTCTTTCCTCCTCCTTCAATCTCCACTGACTCCTCCAACTGTCCCTCCTTCTGATTGTCTCGTATGCAAAAGAGAATCCACCTTATAGAAGAGTTGGAATCTCCCCTTCACCACCTCTGGAAGTCTTTTGATCTTCCATGACCCTTTACAGTTTCTTCCCCCTTTTTCACATCATCTATTAGTTGACGCTCTAAGGCTGCTGGAGAGGGGTCCTTAGTTCTATCCTCCTGCTTGAGAAGAAGAACCTGGGTGCAAGTTCTTGGGAAGTGAGGTGAGAGCTGAAAGCCAGAAGATCGGGTCTTCTGAGAAAGACTTGCTTAGCAAGTGTCAAGCGTGAGAGGTGACTTTTCATGATTTTAAGTGTGCTTGGTTGATTATTTACAGAGAAGGTGCATTTAGGAAGGAATAAAGAGAGTGGTTTCCGACAATCAGGTTCCACGATGTATATAAGGATCAGAGAGAGAGGATATCTGTATGCTTAAAGAAGAATAAAAAGCTCATGTATTTATAGAGTTTGAGATACTCCCTGTTGCAGTTAGATCTTTAAAGATCTTCATTAACTGCTTCGCTGGTTTCCAATAAAGGTGTTGACAGTTTCCACAACTTTATTTCTTTTCTCCTAAAGTGTGTGGTCAACAACTGGTTCTCCACCCTTAGATTCTTCTGATCAAATGGCTGAAATTCTTGTAGAGTTCTGAAAAGGTGGTCTATCTCTGGAAAGGTGATCCACTTTTTATGCGTGCACGTTACCAAAATAAATCTTCAGTAACTGCTCTGATTTGAGAGTTGTAACCTACAAATGATCCCTTTATCCAGTGACCTGATGATAAGTCCTGATGTCTAGTAACATAGTATCTAAGATATTGGTGTCTAGCATCCGGGTTTACAGCAACCTGATGTTTAGCGATCTAGTGTCTAGTATCCTGGTGTTTAGTGTCCTGGTGCCCAGCGACCTAGTGTTCAGCGATCTAGTGTCCAGCAACCTGGTATCTAGCATCCTGATATCTAGTGTCCTTTTAACCAGTGACCTAATATCCAGTTAGCCTGGTCTCTAGCATCCTGATATACAGCGTCCTGTTATCCAGTGATCTAGTATCCAATGTCCTGGTGTCTAGTGTTCTATTGTCAGAACTTTATCGTGTTCCTTGATATCGAGGAGTTTTTTCACCTTGTCTCATGACTTGATGACAAGTTGTAACACCCCGTTTTCAAGAAAACCTGCATTGCATATTTTACAAACTTTCTTTTACCTTTTAATTGAAAATGATTCGATGTGAACTATTATGTTACTTAAAGTCATGATTTAAGTATTATGTAGTACTCGATGATTTTTTTTACGTATTTTGTGATCTAATGTTTCTTTCGAGATTTTAAAGTATTTTGCAGGATTGCTTACGGAGGAAACCGAGCTTGATCTCAACTCACTGGACAATCATGGATAAAAGTAAAAAGATAAGATATAGATAAGTTTAAATGAGGAAAAATGATATTAGGTTTTTGTGCTAAGCTTATTTGTTTGTGTCGTAAATGCTTTTGTTTTATAGAACTTAACCATGATCTTTATATGTGATTACATGTGATAAAATAATTTATATAAAATGTACTTGGTAAATACTTGTGTATAAATTATGTTAATGTAGTATTATTATTATTATTATTATTATTATTATTATTATTATATTTAATGTTATTAATGTTGATCTAATATATATAGATGTGTACGTATGTAATATATATATATATGTATATTATGTATGTATATTTACTACTTATCTAAAGCACATACATGTATATTAATTAATTATTGAATGTCATAGATAAGATTTGGATGATCATTTGGAGAGATAAGTCAAATTTATTAGCCTTTCTTACACTTACATGTGTAAGCTATAATATATCTATGAAAAGAAGAGGAAATTTTCTTCCTCTCAAAAATCTCATCTCCTCTTTGCAAAGAAACGGGAAGAAATTCTTACAGCTTGAAATCATTTGGAGGGTAAAGATTTGATTGCTTCCTATTTTTTCCCCAATATTGAGATATAGAAGTATATGTATGTGTATAAGTGCAAGTGCATATATGTGTTTAATTGGTGTGCTGTGGCTTTAGAGATGGGGAAGAAAACAGGGGAAATAAAGGAGGAAGAAGAGGGAGAGATAGGGAGAGAAGGGAGGAGGCGCCGCCGCACGGGGCGGCACCGAGCAGAGGCGAAGGGGGTGGCGCCGTGAGCAGCGCCGCCGTGGTGTGGTGTGTGTGTGTGTTGATTGTGTGTTGTGTGTGATGGGTGTGTGTGTTGATTGTGGTTGCTGTTGGTTATCGGGGAAAATCGAGGGAGGCGCCGCCGCGACGAGCGGCGCCGTATGCTAGATTTGAAGGAGGAGACGTCGGTGTTCATCACCGGCAGCTGTAGGGTCTCGGTGGCGTGGGGGCGGCTGTGGCAGAAATTGGAGGAAAAGTGGAGGAGGTGAATCGGATTGGATATGTGTGTGTGTATATCGTGTTTTGTGTGTGTGAAGGCGACGCCGTGAGCGGCGCCGCCGTGCGGAAATAGGAGAAGCAGCGCCGCCGGCGGCGGTGCTGCGTGCCATGCGAAAATGGGGAGGGGAAGGTGCTGTGCGTGTGTGAGCAGGAGGGGGCGGCGCCGTGTGCGGTGGTGCCGTCCAGAGGTGCTAGCAGGCGGCGGCCGAGCAGGCGGCGACCGTGCAGTTGAGAGAGAGAGGTCGATGGGGAAGGGGTATTGGGTGCAGGGGCTGGAGTTTGGGAATTAAACTTTTTCCAGGGGCCTTTTTGCAATTTTCCATTTTGCTTATTTATTGTTTAAACCTTTAACTTCTATACAATTGCTTTTTAGTCCCTGCAAATTCTATTAATGTGAATTCAACCCCTGAAATTAGTTTAAGTTGAAGTTAAAACCCCAAAACTTTACAAGATTTTTAATATGATCCTAGACTTTATAGAAACAGCAGAATCACCCCTAAACTTTACTATAATTATAAGTTGAACCCAATACTATACCGGATATTATTTTATAACCTCAAACCCTATTTTACGTGTCATTTTAAGTCTAAAATTACTAGTTAAATACCTAAAGTTTAAATTATAAGTATATTTGTTGTTTATATGTGAATCATGTTCAATGATTGTTAATTCTTTGTACGATAAATTAAAATCTATGAATTTTCAGTATGTTAACCTAAATGAATATATGTTATCATATGAATAATATTGTGATTTTAGGAATTATATATGAAATATTAAAATTGTTACATCTTTATATTTTATGTGTTCTTTTTTTAGGACTAAAATTTCTAGTTCAAATATCTAAAGCTTAAGTTATGAGTATGTTGATTTCTTTTAAATGCTAATCATGTTTAAATGATTCTTATGTGATAGTGTTATCATCAAAATTTTATATATGAGTCTAATATATGTCTATTTTGTATGATGTATGATTAATATAAATATTTGGATAATGTGTATGAAATCATGTTAATGGATTAGCTTACAAATTGTATTTCTATTTTGAGTTGATTACATGATAATTAAAGATTTATAAATTTATGTACATTGGTTATTGTTTCGCTAATTTATTTTGTTAATTTATATTATTTGGCAAATTATATATCTTAATTATTTACTTTGCAAAATCATTTATAACTAGCAATGCAATTGTGGTTTCTTTAAATTATATAGTATTAAAAGATAATCTATCTTGCCAAATTGATTAAGAAATTGGTATTCTGCATGGGCAAATGCTGCTGTGCACCAGGTGCACGGATCTGGATTGGTGCAACTGGGGCGACCCGACCCGGATCCGCGCACCTGGATTTTCTTTTTTTTTTCTTTTTTTTTTTCGCTTCAGGCTGTTACCTTTATGTTGTAAAGATGTGACCTTTACGTTATATAAGTGTGACCTTTATGTATAAATGTTATGACCTTTATGTTCAGTAACTTAGGAAAAAAATGAAGATTTTCAGGTTTTTTCGCTTCAGATTAAGACCTTTATATTGTATTGTTGTAACCTTTATGTACAGTTCTTGTGACCATTATGTACAAATATTATGACCTTTATAATCCATAACTTTGAAAAAAATTGAAAATTTCAAAATTCAGTGCATTTTAAGGATGGATATATGTGCAGCTAATATTTCATAAACGTAAATATGTACAATTAAATTCTCATTGTTCTAAGTTAGAGTATATAAAGGTCATTACATTTATACATAAAGGTCACACTTATATAACATAAAGGTCACATTCATATAACATAAAGGTAACAACCTGAAGTAAAAAAATAAAATTCAAAAAAAATAAAATAAATAAAAGTGCACGGATCCGGGTCGACCGACCGACCCGAATTGTACATACACCAGTTGCACAGGAGACTAACTCTTCTGCATGACAACATAAGTTTATTTTTGGCATTAAAAGTTGTGTGTAAAATGTTGGTATGCACTATTAATTAGTGATATTGTTCCAGAAATAAGATTTGAAAAGTGTTATATTAGTTAAATTAATTTAAGGAATATTTAGGTAATATAGAAATTAAAAAGAAATTGGGTATAGGATTAGTGTGTTCGGCTAAATAAAGGGTCGATTAGTAATTATCATAAGACTTTCATTCTGGCTTAAACTTATATATATGACCCAGAGAAGTATGTAAACTTTAAGAATCTTCTTTAGTTATATTTAATTGCTATGGGTAGATTAATTATAAGTCTTTATTTCATATGTTAGTTAATGGTATCTTTTATGTTACACCAGTTGTAGAAACTCATAAAAGATAAAGAGTTATTTAATGGAACAGAGTAAAGATTTAATTTTAAGTCTTTCGATAATATCTACATGTTATAGGATATTATATGACATAAGAAACTAAACAATTAAGTATGTCGAGTACATTTGAGACGAACGGTGATTCCAAAAGCAATCCTCCAGCCGTCAGCTTAAAGTGGGTAACTTCTACACTCTACTATGCGTTGATAATTAAATTAGTAAGTTATGTATGAAAATCTACGGCTGAAGCTCCATAGCTATAACCGGTAGTTGATTCACTATCGGGCGACGAGCATAAGGGTCATAGTGCCTGGTCTATGAAAGGTCCAGGGTGAGCGTGCCCAACGGACAAATAGTATGTGCTTAGTAATTTAATTATTTCAATATATGATAGAGTGGGTAATTTCTACACTCTACTATGCGATGATAATTAAATTAGTAAGTTATGTACGAAGCTACGGTTGAAGTTCTATAGCTGTAACCGGTTTAGTAGTCTTTTGTCTGGGGTACCTGCCGTAAAATTCTTCTTGCATAGATACTCATGCAAGTATGAGTCCTTCTGAGTTAGTCTTCTTACAGGAACTTACCCTTTCCTTGCAACCAATGGTTGCTGTACGGAATGTTTTGATTTCTGTAAGACTTTCGTTAGTAAGCATGTGAAGGTGTTTGCAGGTGTTTACTTACTGGAACCTCTTTAAAGTATAGAAAATGCAAAGCATGATACCTGTAAGGTAGACAATTTGTTTTTCCCTTTTGGAGTTGCTGTTTTGCTTGGTTCCTTTAGGGAATGTCAGTTTGTTGAAGACATTTTCAGCATATCCGTATTTGGGTTTCTCCATGGATTTGACTCTTTTGCCTCTGAATCACCTTGATTTGTACTAGAAGTTCTCTCTTACTTTATGATTCTCTGTTTTAAGATGTAGGGTCACTTTCAGTACTATTTTAGGTAATCTTTGAGGTACATGGTCATCACTGCAAAGAGTAGATGTAATGCCCCAATCCCCATTAATTGGAAATCAGGTCGTCACCCTTTACTAATTAAAGAATTCATAAAATAGTTTACAACGGAAGGCTGAAAGGAAATCACGAGACATTTTTATTTTAAAACACAATACAATTATTTCCAAAACTCGTGTTTTACCCACATTTCTAGGTTAAACGTTCAAACGAACTCCTACAAGAGATAACATAATAGAGAAAATATATAATACCAAAATATAAGTCTAGGCCTATCATCTACCATAATTTACATATGAAAATATGACATTATTCTTAAAAGTAAGTATTATTTTGGTACTTTAACATGAAAGGGATGATGGAAAGACAGTTCAGCTCGCTACTCGTTTGTGTCATCATACGCCGAACCTGAAAATATTAAAAGTGGAATTATGAGACACCTCCGGAGAGGGATCCCAGTGGGATAATTGTACTCTCTAATATTCATTGAAACAATTAAATTATTAAGCACATACTACATGTCCGTTGGGCACGCTCACCCTGTACCATACATAACATAAAGGAATGTGGGAGTCTCTCGCCCACTAAACCTTGCTTTCATAGACCAGGCACTCTCGCCCTTTTGGTCGTCGCCCGATAGTGAAGCAACTACCGGTTATAGCTACGGAACTTCAACCGTAGATTTTCATACATAACTTACTAAGTTAATTATCAACACATAGTACAGTATAGAAATTACCCACTCTAACATATATTGAAATAATTAAATTACTAAGCACATACTACATTGTCCGTTGGGCACGCTCACCCTGGACCTTTAATAGACCAGGCACTCTCGCCCTTATGGTCGTCGCCCGATAGTGAAGCAACTACCGGTTATAGCTACGGAGCTTCAGCCGTAGATTTTCATACGTAACTTACTAATTTAATTATCAACGCATAGTACAGTGTAGAAATTACCCACTCTAACATATATTGAAATAATTAAATTACTAAGCACATACTACATTATCCGTTGGGCACGCTCACCCTGGACCTTTAATAGACCAGGCACTCTCGCCCTTATGGTCGTCGCCCGATAGTGAAGCAACTACCGGTTATAGCTACGGAGCTTCAGCCGTAGATTTTCATACATAACTTACTAATTTAATTATCAACGCATAGTACAGTGTAGAAATTACCCACTCTAACATATATTGAAATAATTAAATTACTAAGCACATACTACATTGTCCGTTGGGCACGCTCACCCTGGACCTTTAATAGACCAGGCACTCTCGCCCTTATGGTCGTCGCCCGATAGTGAAGCAACTACCGGTTATAGCTACGGAGCTTCAACCGTAGATTTTCATACATAACTTACTAATTTAATTATCAACGCATAGTAGAGATTAGAAGTTACCCACTTTAAGATGACAACTCGAGGATTGCTCCTGGATTCACCGGTTGTCTCGACTGCACTCGACACACTTAATCATTTAGTCTCTTATGTCATATAATATCATATAACATGTAGATATTATCGAAAGACTTAAAAATTAAATCTTTACTCTGTTCCATTAACTAACTCTTTATCTTTTATGAGTTTCTACAACTAGTGTAACATAACAGATACCATTAGCTAACATACGAAGTAAAGACTTATAGATAATCTACCCATAGCAATTAAATATAACTAAAGGAGATTCTTAAAGTTTACATACTTCTCTGGTTCATATATAAGTTTAAGCCAGAATGAAAGTCTTATGGTAATTACTAATCGACCCTTTATTTAACCGAACACACTAATCCTATACCCAATTTCTCTTTAATTTCTGTATTACTTAAATCATTCCTTAAATTAATTTAACTAATATAACACTTTTCAAATCTTATTTCTGGAATAATATCACTAATTAATAGTGTATACCAACATTTTACACACAACCTTTAATACCAAAAATGAACTTATGTTGTCATGCAGGATACCAATTTCTTATTCAAATTGGTAAGATAGATTATCTTTTAATACTATATAATTTAAAGAAACCACAATTGCATTGCTAGCTATAAATGATTTTGCAAAGTAAATAATTAAGATATATAATTTGCCAAATAGTATAATAATTTAGAAATACACACTTCAATTAACAAAATAAATTAGCGAAACAATAATCAATGTACATAAATTTATAAATCTTTAATCATCATGTAATCAACTCAAAATAGAAATACAAGTTGTAAGCTAATTTATTAACATGATTCCATACACATTATCCAAATATTTATATTTATCATACATCATACAAAATATACATATATTAGACTCATATATAAAATTTTGATGATAACATTATCATATAAGAATCATTTAAACATGATTAGCATTTAAAAGAAATCAACATACTCATAACTTAAGCTTTAGATATTTGAACTAGAAATTTTAGTCCTAAAAAGACACATAAAATATAAAGATGTAACAATTTTAATATTTCATATATAATTCCTAAAATCACAATATTATTCATATGATCATATATATTCATTTAGGTTAACATACTGAAAATTCATAGATTTTAATTGCTTGTACAAAGAATTAACAATCATTGAACATGATTCACGTATAAACAACAAATATATTTATAATTTAAACTTTAGGTATTTAACTAGTAATTTTAGTCTTAAAATGACACGTAAAATATGGTTTGAGGTCATAAAATAATATCCGGCACAATATTGGGTTCAACTTATAATTATAGTAAAGTTTAAGGGTGATTCTGCAGTTTCTATAAAGTGTGGGATCATATTAAAAATCTTGTAAAGTTTTGGGGTTTAAACTGCAACTTAAACTAATTTCAAGGGTTGAATTCAAATTAATAGAATTTCCAGGGACTAAAAAGCAATTATATAGAAGTTAAAGGTTTGAACAATAAATAAGCAAAAATGGAAAATTGCAAAAAAGCCCCTGGAAAAAGTTTAATTTCCAAACTCCAGCCCCTGCACCCAATACCCCTTCCCTGTCGACCTCTTTCTCTCACTTGCACGGCCGCCGCCTGCTCAGCTCGCACCTCTGCACGGCACCGCCGCACACGGTGGCACCCCCTCCTGCTCACACACGCACAGCACCTTCCCCTCCCCCTTTTCGCACGGCACGCAGCTCCACCGGCGGCGGCGCTGCTTCTCCTATTTTCACACGGCGGGGCCGCTCACGGCGTCGCCGCTCACGGTGTCGCCTTCACACACACAAAACACGATATACACACACACATATCCAATCCGATTCACCTCCTCCCCTTTTCCTCCAATTTCTGCCACAGCCGCCCCCACGCCACCGAGACTGTAACACCCCGTTTTCAAGAAAATCTACATTTGCATATTTCATAAAATTTCTTTCACCTTTTAATTGAAAAATGATTTGAAGTGAACTTTTATGTTATTTAAAGTTATAATTTACGTGTTACGTTATGATTCATGATTTTTAAGCATTATGTGGTACTCGATGATTTCTACGTATTTTCTGATCTGATGTTTCTTTCGAGATTTTAAAGTATTTTGCAGGATTGCTTACGGAGGAAACCGAGCTTGATCTCAACTCACTTGACAATCATGGATAAAAGTAAAAAGATAAGATATAGATAAGTTTAAATGAGGAAACATGATATTAGATTTTTATGCAAAGATTATTCATTTGTGTCGTAAATGCTTTTATTTATTAAATTTATTCGTGATCTCTAAATGTGATTCTATGTGATAAAATAATTTACGTAAATTGTACTTAGTAAATATTTGTGTATAAATTATGTTAATGTAGTATTATTATTATTATTATATTTAATGTTATTAAAGTTGATCTAAAATATATGGATGTGTACGTGTGTAATATATATATATATATATGTATATTATGTATGTATATTGATTAATTTCCTAAAGCATATATATGAATAATTAATTACTTGTTGCATATTATAGATAAGATTGGATGAATTTGGAGTGAAAAGTCAAGGTAATAGCCTTTCTTATACTTACATGTGTAATATATATCTATAAGAAGAAGAAGACATCTTCTTCTCCCTAATTCTCATCTCCTCTTTGCAAAGAAACGGGAGGAAAATTCTCACAACTTGAATTTCAATTGGAGGGTAAAGATTTTATTTGCTTTCAAATTCTTCCCAATTTTGAGATTTTAGATGTATATGTATGTGAATAAGGGCAAGTGCAAGTGCATATATATATTTAAAGTGTATGCTGTGGAGAAATGGGGAAGAAAAACAGGGGAAAAGATGGGGAAGAAAACAGAGGAAAGAAAAGAAGAAGAAGAGGGGGGAGATAGGGAGAGACGGGAGGAGGCGCCACCGCACGGAGCGGCGCCGAGCAGAGGCGAAGGGGGGCGGCGCCGTGAGCAACGCTGCCGTGGTGTGAAGTGTGTGTTTTTGTGTGTGTATCATGTATATATATATATGTGTATATTGTGTTTATGTGCTGCAAATCGAGAGGGAGAAGGGGTGGGTGTGTGAGCAGGAGAGGGCGCCGCCGTGTGCGGCGACGCCGTGCAATAGCGAAGGTGAGCGGCGGCTGGCAAGGAGGACGGCCGAGAGGGCCTGTTGGGAGGGGAAAGGTGCTGCTGCTGTGTGGGTAGTGTGCCGTGTGTTGTGGTGGCCGGCGACGGGTCTGTCGCCGGCAGGAGAGGGCGGCGGAGGTCGAGCAGGCGGCGGCCGAGCGGTGGCGGCTGTGCTGCTGGAGGAGAAAGGCGACGGGCTGGGGTGGTTGGGAGCAGGGATTTGATTTTAGAAATTAGGCTTTGTCTAGGGACTTAATTGCAATTTTCTACTTTTGTTTATTTATAATACAATCCTTGATCTTTTGCTTAATTGCTTTTTAATCCCTATAAATTTTATTAATTTGAATTCAACCCCTGAAATTAGATTAAGTTGCAGGTTAACCCCAAAAACTTTACAAGATTTTAATATATGATCCCAGACTTTATAGAAACTGTAGAATCACCCCTAAGCTTTGCTACAATTATAAGTTGAACCCCATACTGTACTGAATATTATTTTATGACCCAAACCTTTATATTTTATGTGTATTTTAAGATTTAGAATTACTAGTTAAAATACCTAAAATTTAAATTATAAGTATATTTGTTGTTTATATGTGAATCATGTTCAATGATTGTTAATTCTTTGTACAAGCAATTAAAATCTATGAATTTTTAGTATGCTAACCTAAATAAATATATATGATCATATGAATAATATTGTGATGTTCGGAATTATATATGAAATATTAAAATTGTTATATCTTTATATTTTATGCATCATTTTAAGACTAAGAATTTGCTAGTTTAAATATCTAAAGCTTAGGATATAAGTATGTTGATTTCTTTTAAATGCTAATCATGTTTAAATGATTCTTATATGATAATGTTATCATCAAAATTTTATATATGAGTTTAATATATGTGTATTTTGTATGATGTATGATTAATACAAATATTTGGATAATGTGTATGGAACCATGTTAATGGATTAGCTTACAATCTGTATTTCTACTTTGAATTGATTACATGATAATTAAAGATTTATAAATTTATGTACATTGGTTATTGTTTCGCTAATTTATTTTGTTAATTGAGGTGTGTATTTCTAAATTATTATACTATGTGGCAAATTATGTATCTTAATTATTTACTTTGCAAAATCATTTATAGCTAGCAATATAATTGTGATTTCTTTAAATTATATAGTATTAAAAGATAATCTATCTTGCCAAATTAAATAAGAAATTAGTATTCTGCATGACAATATAAGTTTATTTTTGGTATTAAAGGTTGTGTGTAAAATGTTGGTATACACTATTAATTAGTGATATTATTTCAGAAATAAGATTAGAAAAGTATTATATTAGTTAAATTAATTTAAGGAATGATTTAAGTAATATAGAAATTAAAGAGAATTTTGGGTATAGGATTAGTGTGTTCGGCTAAATTAAGGGTCGATTGGTAATTACCATAAGATTTTCATTCTGGCTTAAAATTATATGTGAACCAGAGAAGTATGTAAACTTTAAGAATCTCCTTTAGTTATATTTAATAGCTATGGGTAGATTATTTATAAGTTTTTACTTCATATGTTAATTAATGGAATCTTTTATGTTTCACTAATTGTAGAAATTCATAAAAGATAAAGAGTTAGTTAATGAAACAAAGTAAAGATTTAATTTTAAGTCTTTCGATAATATTTACATGTTATATGATATTATATGACATAAGAAGCTAAATGATTAAGTATGTCGAGTGCAATTGAGACGAGCGGTGATTCCAAAAGCAATTCTCAAGCCGTCAGTTTAAAGTGGGTAACTTCTAATCTCTACTATACGTTGATAATTAAATTAGTAAGTTATGTATGAAAATCTACGGCTGAAGCTCCGTAGCTATAACCGGTAGTTGCTTCACTATCAGGCGACGACCATAAGGGTGAGAGTGCCCGGTCTATGAAAGCAAGGTTTAGTGGGCGAGCGACTCCCACATTCCTTTATGTTATGTATGGTCCAGGGTGAGCGAGCCCAACGGACATGTAGTATGTACTTAATAATTTAATTGTTTCAATGAATATTAGAGAATACAGTTATCCCACTGGGATCCCTCTCCGGAGGTGTCTCATGATTCCACTTTTAATATTTTCAGGTTCGGCGTATGATGACGTGGATGTGTAGTGAGCTGAACTATCTTTCCATCACTCCTGTAATGTTAAAATACCGAATAATACTTAGTGTAAAAAACAATGCTACTTTTGAATATGTAAATTATGGTAGACGATGGGCCTAGACTTATATTTTGGTATAATATGTTTGCTCTTCTATGTTATCTCATGTAAGAGTTTGTTTGAACGTTTAATCTAGAAATGTGGGTAAAACACGAGTTTTGGAAATAATTGTTCTATGTTTAAAAAAAAAATGTCTCGTGTTTTCCTTTCAGTCTTCCGCTGTAAACTATTTTATGAATTCTTTAATTAATAAGTTAGTAAAGGGTGACGACCTGATTTCCAATTAATGGGGATTGGGGCGTTACAGAGACCCTGCAGCTGCCGGCTATGAACGCCGGTGTCTCCTCCTTCAAATCCAGCACACGGCGCCGCCCGTCGCGGTGGCGCCTCCCTCGATTTTCCCCGATAACCAACATCAACCACAATCAACACACACACCCATCACACACAACACACACTTCTCACACCACGGCGGCGCTGCTCATAGCGCCGCCCCCTTCGCCTCTGCTCGGCACCGCCCCGTGCGACGGCGCCTCCTCCCTTCTCTCCCTATCTCCCCCTCTTCTTCCTCCTTCCTTTCCCCTGTTTTTCTTCCCATTTTTTTTTCTCCACAGCACACCAATTAAACACATATATGCACTTGCACTTATAGACATACATATACTTCTATATCTCAATTTGGGGAAAATAAAAGAAGCAATTAAATTTGAAGTATAAAGCAAGAAAATAAATTAAATCCTTACCCTTCTACTCTCCAAACTTTCTGCAAAGAAAATTGTTTGATGTTGAATGAGGAAGAAGAAATATCTTCTCATCCTTAGCACAAGGGCAAAGACACGTGTGAAGAAAAGGCAAAACATGTATTGATTTTTCTCTCCAAATTGATCTAAAAGCTTATCTATTACATTCATAAAATAAATAATATACATATATATGCTTTAGATAATTAATAAATATACATACATAATCTACATATATATATATTACACACATACACATCTATATATGTAGATCAACATTAATAACCTTATATATAATAATAATAATAATACTACATTAACATATTTTATACACAAGTACTTACTAAGTACATTTTATGTAAAAAATTTATCACATAGAATCACATATAGAGATCACGAATAAATTTAATAAAATAAAAGCATTTACGACATAAACGAAAATCTTTGCATAAAAACCTAATATCATTTTTCCTCATTTAAACTTATCTATATCTTATCTTTTTACTTTTATCCATGATTGTCAAGTGAGTTGAGATCAAGCTCGGTTTCCTCCGTAAACAATCCTGCAAAAATACTTTAAAATCTCGAAAGAAACATTAGTTCATAAAATACATAAAAATCATCGAGTACCACATAATACTTAAATCATGAATTTAAGTAACATAATAGTTCACTTCGAATCATTTTTCAATGAAAAGGTAAAAGAAATTTTGTGAAATATGAAATGCAGAGTTTCTTGAAAATGGGGTGTTACAGTAGATCCTCTTTCATCTTTACATCCGTCTGGAGGGTGGTATCTTTGATGTAGTGAGCTTCTCTTCTCGCTCCTTTGCTTGACATCCTCCACATCTTCTTCCAGGGTTGCTTCTTATGGCTGTTATTTGGAGTCTCCTGTGTGATCCATACTTTTAACTCAGCGTTGTAGTAGTTTTCTCCTTTTGTTCAGCAACGTGCCTTTCTTGTTGATCTACTCCATATTGGTCTACTCCGTGATAAGTAGAAGCTTGCTCCTCCAACACAACTTCCTTCCTCTGAGTCCATTCCTCGAGTAGCTTTCACCAGCTTCCTTCTTCTGTTCTAGACAGCGTTTCTTCACAACTCAGCTTGATTTTACATATCCTTCTTAGCTGTTAGTTGTCGTTGTAAGGAACATTGTATAACATTTTGATGAATGGCAAAACATGTAATAGATTAGGGCCTAGGATCTTATACATTAGATTCTATTGTAAAATATTTCTATGTATAGGAACAGGATGCTTGAAGATCAAAAGAATGGAGCATGATGACCTTGCTGCATATAAATCGAAGAAAAAATACAAGAATACATATCAGCAGCAGGCTACTCAAAAAACGGATACTGGCCGTACTATACTCGAGGACACTAAAGGTTATTGAAGGCTACTGACTACCAAATGTACAAAAGGAGAACTGAAGATAACTGAAGCATCAGGAAGCATCAGCAACCTGATTCTGTAACAGTTACCTCGAAAAACGTGTACAAGATTAACGTTAGGCACAAGCCGCACTTGCAACCAATCAAGTTATGCCACGTATTAAAAAGCAAAAAGAAAGTCTGCAGAGAAGTCAGACTAGGTACTGGCGATAGCAACCTCAGTCACGTACACCCTCAATGATCAGTGTATGAACAAAGCAGAAACTGCCACTCTGATCTACGAAAAGCTATAAAGAAGGCTCACCCTCTCCAACGGACAAGTATTTGAATCGCCTATAAATGTTGGAAGATTGGCACATGAAATGCACCTAAAACTCTTACGATTAAACCGCTCAAGCTATCAAAGATCATCCACAAATCCTTAGAAGTTTCAAGTCCAGTCTAGTAGCAAGCTATCTTTAGCCTTTAGAGCTCAATCGTTTCTAAGCTTGCTGCTTGTGTTGTTGATGTCTTACTTTCATTTAGACTGTAAGGGAGTTGCTTGATCAGAGAGTGTTCCTGATCAAGTATTTACGTTCTTAGTAGAAGAACCAGAGCTCTGTGTGGGCTATAGAAGTTTGGTCACTGTGCAGTAACCCTGTGTGGGAAAGACTGACAGTCTTTGTTAGGTTTATGTTGTCTAAGCGAGGCTTGTGTAAATTAACCGTTTGACCTAACAAAAGTTCCTCCTTGTGTAGGAGAAGAGAGGACGTAGAGGGATTAGTCCACCCTAGAACCTCTATATATCAATGTGTTCTCTATTGTGCTGTTTTCATTAATCGTGTGGATATTATTGATTATCTATTTTTATTTGGATATCATTTATAAGTATAATATCTGTTTTCAGAAAAGAAATTTTACTTGAAAAGTATTTCCGCTGCACATAAAATCTCATTCTGTTTCAAAAAGTGTAAGGTAACTGCTCAAGCAGTAACCTTTAGGGCAGTTAGTGCTTTATAAACTGCTTGAGTGTCTTTTCTAGAAAAAAGATTGAAAATTTTGAGTAGGCTTATTCACCCCCCCTCCCCCTCTAAGCCTACTACCACTTGGGACCAACAAGTGGTATCAGAGCCGATTGGATTAAAAGTCCGATCTAACTGATCAATCGTTGATCCCTTTTCTTTCCTGAAAACCATTTGTCTGCTATTATAAGCATGGTCATCTTGGATTCTCATAAAGTACCTATGTTCTCCATTGACGAGTATGATGATTGGAAAATTCGTATGCAGGCACATCTATCACCCATGCATGATGAAATGTGGTATGTCATCACTGAAGGACCACCTAGAATTACAAAAGTTAATCCATTGTTTGCTAGGGTTGTGGATGAAGCAGCTGATAGACAAGGAGATGCAGGAGCCATCCCACACCCAGCTGTTCTAGAAAAACCCAGAGAAGAATGGACTGCTAATGAAAGAGAAGAGCAAATCTTGACAACGTAGTAAAGAATGCACTGTTCATCACTCTGGATAAAAGAACTTTCAGCAAGGTGAAAACTTGTAAAACCTCCAAAGAGATCTTGGAGAAACTGGAGCAAATATGCGAAGGTACTAAGCTCATGAAAGAAAACAAGGTTTCTGTAGTCATTCATAAGTTCGAGCTGTTTGAAATGATACCTGGAGAAACCCTAGAGCAAATAGACCTAAGGTTCACAGCCATCATCAATGAGCTTGAATCTCTGGACAAAGTCTACACTCAAAAGAAGAAAAATATGAAAGTGCTTATGGCTCTACCTATCGAATGGGATAGTATGACAACAGCCATAAGAGTGTCAATGGACTTAAAGTCTATGAGGACGTTCGATCTCTTCTATGATCTCCAAGCCTTTGAGTTCGACATCAATAGAAGGAAGTTGGAAATTGAATGAGACAACTCAAAGGTTACTGTATTAACAGCTAGACAGCCTCAGGAAATAAGAAAGTCCAAAGATCATGTAGCCACCTTGGAGGCCACTACTGAAGAAGATATGGCACTTCTCTTGAAAAGGTTTCAAAAGTCCATAAGAAGGAACTCACGAACAGACGGCTTCAGGAGGAAGCAAAGTGAAACTGGGACTAGTGGGTAGTCACCCCAATCAAACACCAAAGCTACCTATCTTTGCTATAACTGCAGAAAGCAAGGTCACTATGCCACGGAATGCCCACATCCAGAAGTCCACCGATATCCAGAAGATGAACGGAAGGTGAGACAAGAAAAAAAGATAGGAGCGTTAAAAGCTGAGGGCGTTAATCGATGATGCAGAATCCTCTTAGGCAACTATACCTGAGAAGACTTCCAAGAAAGAGGAGTCAACCACCGATAGTGATTCGCAGGACTCATCTTCAGACGATGAAGCTCTAATCTGCCTCATGGCAAAAAGTGACGACTCTGAAGATGAGGTAATACAACTCAAATCTCCTGTTCAAATTAATGAAAGGTTAAACATGATTTGTGCATTCAAACAAATCAAGAGTGACTTTGAGTAAATCACTTCAACCCATAAGGAGTTAAAAGTAGATAATATAGAGCTTCACAAAGAGCATGCTTTACTAGAAAGACTATTAGCAGTAGAAAAATCCAAAAGTCAAACATGCAGTGACCTTAAGAATAAAATCAGTGAGCTCAAATTACAAGTCACAAAGCTAGTAAATGAGAAGAATGTCCTCACTGAAACAATCAATACATTCAACAAATCCTCTGAAGACTTAAATGTCATGCTAAATATCCAAAGAAGTCTAAAAAGTTTTGCTAGCATAGGTTACTGTGAAAAGGATTCCACTTCAACTGCTAGCACTTCAAGAGCACCCACATTTATGCCTACAACTACCCCTCATCAAAATGAATTATCTAATCAAAGGGGAAGTGCAAGCAGAAATGAAGGAAGCCTTGAAGAAAAGGGAAAGAAACCCTTTAGAACTATCCATGAGTCTAAATCTGTCAAGAGCTGACTCCAGCAACCTAGGTATGAAAGCAGGAACTATAGACAACCATCTAGAAAGCTTAAAAGAACTCAATTTTCATATCTGTCAGAGGCTTATACATCTAAAGGAACTTATACTCCTAGAAGGTAGAAGAAGAAGCCACAAACACACCAAGCACATATGCAGTATCCTAAGGATACTGGAGGTAATTCAAGAACTATCAAAACTTACAACAGAAAGATTGTTGTAAATCAAGTATGAGTTCC
This sequence comes from Scutellaria baicalensis, assembly GCA_005771605.1. NCBI lineage: Eukaryota > Viridiplantae > Streptophyta > Magnoliopsida > Lamiales > Lamiaceae > Scutellaria > Scutellaria baicalensis. Next base: position 7,333,999 of record CM016725.1, on the reverse strand, counting down.
TTAAAGGAGAATAGATACTAACGAGAGAGGACCCGTACTTGTATGGGTACCTAAAAGAAAGTGATTTCTCTTGTGAGTACAGGAACTAGTGACAGAAGGCAACACAGAAATATAGTACATCGACAGTGGCTGCTCCAGACACATGACAGGAAACCAGAAAAACCTTATCAACTATAAAGCTTCCAAAGGACCCAAGGTCATATTTGAAGATAACTCGAGAGGAAGCACAAAGGGCACTGGTGACTTAATCAAAGAAAAAATCTGCATCAAGGAAGTATCTCATGTAGAAGGCTTGAAGTACAATCTCCTGAGCATAAGTCAATTCCGTGACAAGGGCTACTGTGAGGAGTATAATCTCAACTAGTGTCTCATCAAGGAGAACAGGATTCAGGAAGATAAGCTCACTGTAACCAGGAAAGAAAACATCTATACTGCTGAATGGAACTCAGCAACCACTGCTACATGTTTCATTACCAAAGGTACTTCTGAAGCCAGCTGGCTGTGGCACAAGAGACTGAGTCATCTAAACTTCAAAACCCTGAATAAACTGGCCAGAAAAGGACTAGTCAAAGGATTACCTGACATAGTTTACAAAAAGAAAGCTGTTTGTGGAGCATGCCAAAAAAGGAAAACAAGTAAAGAGTTCTTTAAAAAACAAAACTCTTCGATTTACAGAAAGAATACTGGATTTGCTTCACATGGATCTCTTTGGACCAATTGATCAAATTAGCATATCTAGAAGAAGTACATCTTAGTAATAGTAGATGATTACTCAAGATTCACTTGGACGATCTTCCTTGCAAAGAGATCAGATACCCAACAACGTCTGCCAGAGTTTGTGGGAAGACTACAAAAAGAAAAATGCCTGAGTATAGTGAAGATCAGAACAGATAGGGGAACTGAATTTACTAACAAATTTATAGAAGACTACTGTTCAAAGAATGGAATTAGGCACGGATACTCAGTGGCCAGGACGCCTCAACAAAATGGGGTTGCTGAAAGACAGAATAGAACTTTGAAGGAAGCCACAAGAACAATGCTAGCCAAAACTGAGGTACCAAGAGATTCTGGGCAGAAGCAACCAACACAACATGCTATACACAGAACAGATGCCTGATAAACAGGTATCTAAACAAGACACCCTACGATCTATGGTATGGTTACTCTCCCTGCATTGATTATTTTCACATATTTGGATGCAGGTGCTTCATACTTAACAATGGAACAGAATATCTCAAAACCTTCGATGCCAAGTCTGATGAAGGGATATTCCTAGGATACTCATGGGTAAGTAAGGCCTACAGAATCTTCAACAAGAGAACACTTGTTGTCAAAGAATCTGTGCATGTGATCTTTGATGGATCACATAGCAGTAACGCTGATATTAAGGAACTTTAAGAAGAGCTGGACAAAACTCACATCAGCAACAATCATGTTGAGTATATTGATGTGCAGTTACCAAATCTTTAAAACACGGATAGAATACTACCATCCCAAGATATACATGTTCATGATATGCAGGTACCCACTCAGATATAGGAACCTGAGGACAATCAGGAAGCATAAAATAATCAACCTGCAGAATTGAACAAGAATCCGATAGAGGGAGAACCACAACGAGTTATTGAAGAGAGAAGAAGTTGGCTAAGAGATTATCCCGGAGACCTGATAATTGGAGATTACACTTCTGGAGTGTGAACGAGAAGAGCAACTCCACATGAAGCCATGTTCACTTGTTTAATCTCACACGTTGAACCAAAGCATCCAAAAGAAACTCTACAGGATACCAATTGGGTTCAAGCTATGCAAGAAGAATTGAATGGATTCGAAAGGAACCAAGTTTTGTACCTAGTCCCCAGACCTACTCATCAAGGAGTTATTGGAACCAAGTGGGTATTCAAGAATAAGCTAGATGAAGAGGGCCAAGTTGTAAGGAACAAAACCAGACTAGTAGCAAAGGGTTACTACCAGGAAGAACACATTGATTTTGATGAAACCTTTGCTCCAGTAGCCAGATTAGAAGCAATCAGAATATTTCTAACTTATGCAGCATACAAGAATCTCATGTGTATTAAATGGACGTGAAGAGCACATTCTTGAATGGGATGTTTGTAGAAGAAGTCTATGTTGAACAGCCACCCGGCTTCGAAAAAAATGCTGATAAGATGGTGTATAGACTGAGAAAAGCACTTTATGCATTGAAACAAGCACCAAGAGCATGGTATGACACCTTGTCAAAATACCTATTGTATAATGGATTCAAGAAAGGCAAGGTGGATAAAACTCTATTTAGAATCCAGGATGAATATAGCTTCCTGCTCGTCCAAATCTATGTGGATGACATCATTTTTTGGATCAACCAACAAAGAGCTGTGCAGAAAGTTCTCTAATCTAATGCAATCCAAATTTGAAATGAGTATGATAGGAGAACTAAGCTTCTTCCTTGAATTGCAAGTCAGACATCTTGATCAAGGAACATTCATAAATCAGATGAAGTATTCCAAGGAGCTGATCAAGAAATTTGGAATGGAGAATGCCAGTACAGTAAGCATTCCAATGTCAACTTCAGGAAGCCTGGATAAAGACGAAAAGGGAAAAGCAGTTGATATCACAAAATACATGAGATTAATTGGGTCACTGCTATACCTTACCACTAGCAGACCAGACATCATGTTTGCAGTAGGAATGTGTGCAAGATATCAAGTGGCTCCTAAAGAGTCCCACCTCACAGCAGCTAAGAGGATAATCAGATATCTAAAAGGAACCCAAGAAGTATGTTTGTGGTATCCTAAACAATGAGATATTAGATTGATTGGATATACTGACTCTGATTTTACAAGTTGCAAAATTGATAGGAAAAGCACTAGCGGAACCTGCTAAATGCTAGGGAATCACTTAGTATCCTGGTTCTGCAGGAAGCAAACTTCAATAGCCACATCCACTGCCAAAGCCGAATATGTTGCTGCAGGAAGCTGCTACACACAAATTCTATGGATTCAACAACAGCTTCAAGATTATAATATTATCGAAAAGGGTACTCCAATTATGTGTGATAACACAAGTGCAATTGTTATCACCCACAACCCAGCTTTCCACTCAAGAACCAAACACATCGACATCAGACATCACTTTATCAGAGATCATGTCAAGAAGAAAGACATCTCACTGGAGAAAATCCATACTGTTCAACAACTGGCTGACATATTCACAAAACCTCTTTGTGAATATAGATTCTCTTTTCTGAGAAACGAATTAGGTATTATCAAGATAAGCTAACTTCTCTAACGTATGTCTGTTGAGGTGTCATACAGCTTAGGAGGAATACAAGAAGCTTTTAAGATAACAAGCCTGAAGGAAATCGGGAAAGAACATTGAAAAAAAGATCCCTGTCAAAAGGTCCCTGATACAGGCAGCTGGCTGAGCTCATTGCATAATACGTTAGCATTTGCCACGTGGAAAATTAATCATCACAAAGGAACCCACGAAGCGCACAATTAAAAGGAACTATCAATCCCAAGACGTGGTGCATCAAATCAGGGGCAGGTTATGCAATAAGAGACGGCGAAATTTGCAAACAAGTCCCTCAAGATCTTTGAAAAGTCAAAAAGCGAATCAGCGCATTAAATGTCAGGAACCTCAACCGCGGGATGAAAAACCGTTCAAATGCTAATGCAAATCTGAACCGTTGATCAAAAATCAGGGAGTTCTCCTATAAATAGGAAATATAACTTATTCAAAAACTTTTACGATATCATATTTCCTTAACTCTCAAAAAGGTTATGCGAGAAGCAACTTAGCAAAATCATAGTGCTGCCCTAATCTCTGCTCTTTGCAGAAATCCCTTTTCATCTCTGTTTCTATTGGCACCCAAAATGTCTCAAGTCATTGATGGTCGTCTAGTTGATGAAAAGATTATTTTAAAGGCCACCCAGGACGAGGGTCCCTCCATTGATCAAATACAGATGATCCTGAATAGTCTCCACCAATCCAGCGTATGAGGGTTTTGTTCTCACTACAAGGAACCTTATTGTGAGGACCTTTTAAGGAACTTCTACACCAATGCAGAGATATCATAGGATAAAACCAAGATCGTGTCCAAAATAGGGATAACTATCAGTCTCCTAGGGAAAATCTTCCAACTCCCTGCTGAAGGAATGAGCAGTGAAGACTTGGGCACCTACGGAAAGGAGATGGTGGAATAGTACTGGAAGAGGTTTACAAGCACCGAAGACCTGCTAACACTGAATAAGAGCTATAACAAAAAGCTCTTCCAGGTGGAGTATCAAATGCTCCATGATATCTGCTGCCACATCATTGAGAATCGATGTGGATCTTTTGACAAATGTACCAATCTGAGGTATAGAATGATGATGGCTTTAATAGAGGCTGAGGAGGTAAACTGGGCTGAATATGTGTTCACGAGGCTTAAGGAGGAGGTTGAGAAGAAAGTTGGCAAGCCAACTTATGGACTAGTGATCAACACCATCTTATGGTATATTGGTCACGACCTGTCAAAAGGTAAGCCCATTCAAAAGGGCAAGTTCATAGGCTACGGCAGAATCTTTTCTAAGAAAGGATCTAAAGTCTCTCCAGTAACCAGGAAGGTTATTGAGGTGAAAGAAAAAAAGACTTGTAAGGAAGCAGTGCAAGAAAACACGTTGGAGGGGGAAGTCTTGGCTACTACTGCCTCTCCATCTAAACAGAAAAGGAATGACAAGAGTGTAAGAGTAAGGGGAAATAGATGGTGAAGAGGAAGCAGAGAATTTCTGATGATGAAGCATTACCATCACCATTGTTGATGCTACCTACTTTTACAAGCAAGGGTAAAAATGCTGAATCAGAAATTCAGACCACTGAACAAGCGGAAGTGGTGGTACAGAAAGTCACTGCTCAACTCCAAGAGCAATTAAGGATGGAGGTGGAAGACAGTGATGAGGACTCTGAACCTGAAGTAGTCTTGGACATAGCCAAGATGAAGGAAGAATTTAAGAAGCAATGGGAAAGGTTCACGACATGGTGGAATTACAGACATTTTCCTAGTCCTGTTATGTTTGAGTGGGAAGAACTTTATACAGAAGAGGAGTGGGCACTAAACTAGGCTAAGGTATCTAATATAAGGGAAGAAAAAACACTGGATTCAAGATTCTTGATGGGACTGCGGAAGAGGAAGTGGGGAGATTTCAAAGAAAACTATGAAGCAGAAATGAAACTGGCTGCTCTTGCAGAGAAAAGGAAGCAGGCAACATCCCTTCAACTACCTCCACCATCCCCAAGGATAGTAAAGGGAAAGAAACATATAGAGCAGCCTGACTTCTACAAAGATGAGGTTATCCTGAAGGCTGCTGCTGAATAGGTTACTGCTGGCAATGACATAGGCTTCGCTGAAAAACAAGCAGAGGCGTTTGGAGAAGATGAAGCAGAGGAAAGAATGATGAAACAGGGCTTAGACGCCAGTATGATGGAAACAAGGAGGAAGCACAAGGTTATACTCAAGCAACCAGGTGAGAGCTCTTCCATAGGAACAACATCTATTGAACAACCTCTAACGGTTCCTCCAGTCAATCAAAGGATTCCCTCACCACCCGCATCAAAAGATGAATCCAGTGGGGCATTCAGTAAGCTGGTAGATATAGTAATCTTTCCAGATGAGGAAGATACAAGGTCAGATATAGTAGGGGAAGTTCAGACTCTGGAGGATGCTCCTACCACCACCGAACAGGCTGACACGCCTATGATGGAGCTACCAACTACTCCGGAAGCTGCAAAGTTGGATGTTCTAGTGGTTGCTGCAGCTCTTGAAGAAACACTTAAAGCAGCAGTCATTGAAGAAAGGACCTCGTTGCCAGAACTTTCAGTTGATGAGATACAAATGGAGGTCGATAAGACGGCTTAAGAAATTATACCAATGGAGATGGAGGGCGTAATTTCTGAAGATCCTGCGAATCGTGGAGAGATGATTGCAGAGGAGGCCGCAACAGAATAGGCTGCAAACAAAGAGCCTACTGTTGATAACAATCCTGAAGAGCCCACTGTCAAGGAGATCTCCTTACAAGAGACCTTAATGAAACAAATAGCTGTTGAAAAAGAGGAGGAATCAGCTAGTGATAGAGCAGATACAAATGAATTCCTGTCTAGTTCCAGCAGCGATGATGGTGCATCCAGCGAAAATGATGCAACCGGAGCTGAAAAATCCAAACCTCTAACATCTTCTCCTTCTGTGTAGGATAAATCAATTGATGACGTCTTCAAGGCAGTAGGAGAAATTGGCAAATCTTTTAATAAAGCAAGTCGGGAAATACGAGCTGAGGTAATGAAGGATCGATTTAAAGCTTCTTTCCGACTCGACTCCCTTAATGCAACCTTGGCAAGGTTACAACAATCTATCAACTCCATAACTACGTCTGCCACCTTGGTTGAAACTATCAAAAGCATGAATAACAAGCTTAGCTCACAAGCGAACAAACTCGTAGCGATTGAGTTGGAGCAACAGTTTGTAACCACCTCCCTCGAAGCAATCAACAAATCTCAGAATGAACAGAGATAAACTTTGGAGGATCATACTGACCTTTTAACCAGTATGCATTCCATGATAAAGTTTGGCATAGGGTTAGACTTTGATGATCACAAAAAAGGGGAAGAGGTATCTAAGAGGATCGAGCAGAAAAGACAACAAGTGGATCTATCATCTTGCAAACAACTAACAATACTGCCTAGGAAGGACTCAAAAGGCGACGAAGGAGGAAATGGAGGGAGCTCCAGAGAACACCAAGATAGCAGTTCAATCAAAAGAAAATCAGAAGCTATTTCAGTGGTATGTCCTGGTCTCCGAAGAGGAATAAAAGAAAGAGAGGAGAAAAGAAAGAGGGTTCAAGAAGAGTTATGCAAAGCGTCGGATGATCACCTGAAGGAAATAACGAAGAAAAGTCTGTCAAATATCTTTCTCCCTCAAAAGCAACCTGATCTGGAAGCTCTTGCAGCAGATGAAATAAATGCACCAAACTCTCTTCGGATCTTCTTGGAAGGAAACCCAGACTCTAGGGGCCCCAGATTCCAAGTATGGGAGCTCCCTGAAGTTGATCTGCTTACCTCTCATAATCCATCCTTTATGCAGATCAACTTCTTCAAACAAGCAGAATACTTGAAATACTACATCAAGTTATGCAAAGAGTCCATGCTTATAAAAGGTAAAACTCATCGAGAAGGGCTCAAATGCTTCAAAGATCTTGCTAGCAGAGGTGTACTCCCAATCCAGATGAAGCTAAAAGGTAGAATGAACAGAGGAGAAATCATTCCTTTCTATGAAGATTTCTGGCTAAGATCCGAAGAGACGCCTGAGATGAAAAAGCTGATGGAACCAACTTACCAAGAGTCTATCCTCAACTGGTGGAAGGATTCAAGGAAAGAAAGAAAGGGAGCTTCCTGGCTCAAGATGCCTGTAAACCTTCCTGCTCCCCTCTATTATATATATCTTGTTTTGCTTATTTACAATCTCTATGATCTGGTACTGATTTGAAACTATTAAAGGGATTCATTTTATTATGAAAAAGCTCACTGCTCGTGTACTTATGCTTAATATCTTGAATTTTTTTTCATAAATATCTTGCTGATTTGATTGTAAGCATATGTTCTGTCTTGAAAAAGTCTGTGATCCTCTTAGAAGAAGTTTTGTCATCATAAAAAAGGGAGAAATTGTAAGGAACATTGTATAAGATTTTGATGAATGACAAAACATGTAATAGATTAGGGCCTAGGATCCTATGTATTAGATTCTGTTGTAAAATATTTCTAAGTATCAGAACAGGATGCTTGAAGATCAAAAGAATGGAACATGATGACCTTGTTGCACATAAACCGAAGAAAAAATACAAGAATACATATCAGCAGCAGGCTGCTCAAAAAAAGGATACTGGCCGTACTACCCGAGGACACTAAAAATTACTGAAGGTTACTGACTACCAAATGGACAAAAGGAGAAATGAAGATAACTGAAGCATCTGGAAGCATTAGCAACCTGATTCTATAGCAGTTACCTCGAAAAGTGTGTACGAGGTTAACGTTAGGCACAAGCCACACTTGCAACCAATCAAGTTATGCCACGTATTAAAAAGCAAAAAGAAAGTCTGCAGAGAAGTCAGACTAGGTATGATGATAGCAGCATCAGTCACATACACCCTCAATGATCAGTGTACGAACAAAGCAGAAACTGTCATTCTGATCTACGAAAAGCTGCAAAGAAGGTTCACCCTCTCCAACGGACAAATATTTGAATTGTCTATAAATGTTGGAAGACTAGCACATGAAATGCACCTGAAATCTTACGATCAAAAAGCTCAAGCTATCAAAGATCATCCACAAATACTTAGAAGTTTAAAGTCCAGTCTAGTAGCAAGCTATCTTTAGCCTTTAGAGCTCAATCGTTTCTAAGCTTACTGCCTGTGTTGTTGATTTCTTACTTTCATTTAGAATGTGAAGGAGTTGCTTGATCAAAGAGTGTTCCTGATCAAGTATTTATGTTCTTAGTGGAAGAACAAGAGCTCTGTGTGAGCTAGAAGAGTTTGGTCACTATACAGTAACCCTGTACGGGAAAGACTGACAGTCTTTGTTAGGTTTAGGTTGTCTAAGCGAGGCTTGTGTAAATCATCCGTTTGACCTAACAAAAGTTCCTCCTTCTGTAGGAGAAGAGAGGACGTGAAGGGATTACTCCACCCTCGAACCTCTATATATTGCTGTGTTCTCTATTGTGCTGTTTTCATTAATCGTGTGGATATTATTGATTATTTGTTTCTATTTGCATATCATTTATAAGCATAATATTTGTTTTCAGAAAAAATAGCTTTACTTGAAAAGTATTTCCGCTGCACATAAAATCTCATTCTGTTTTAAAAAGTGTAAGGTAACTGCTCAAGCAGTAACCTTCAGGGCAGTTAGTGCTTTATAAACTGCTTGAGTGTCTTTTCTAGAAGAAAAGATTGAAAATTTTGAGTATGTACCCCCCACTAAGCCTACTACCACTTGGGACCAACAGTCTTCACATCAATCATATCCTTTAAATTAAAGACAGTGATTTGATCTATGATGTTAGGCAGAGTCAGAGAGAGATTTTCTAGAGAGAGAATTTTCACAGATGGGATCTGGATAGATCGATTAGATCTTTTGCATATCATCCAACCTGCTCTGATACCACTTGTTGGTCCCAAATATTGTGGTAGTAGGCTTAGAGGGGGGGGTGGGTGAATAAGCCTACTCCTATTTAAAAACTTTTATTTTCTTCTATCGACTAGGTTGCAGTATCAGTAACCTTGTGGGAGGTTACTGATCAGAGTGGTTGCGGAAGTTTTTCTCTCATAAGAGCCTAGTATAGAAGATATGCAACTTAACATGCATAGAGTTATGCAAGTAAAGCAATAAGCATATATAGACGCATGGATATGCAGAGGTTCGAAGGTGGAGTAATCATTCTACATCCTCTCTGCCTCTTCTCAAGAGGGAACATTTGTTAAGCTAGTTGATTTACATAGCTCTATCTATTACAACCCTCACTTAACAAGTAAGTAACAAACCTTCACACAACTGCTTGCCTACTCTCCTCACTGACCCATATAGGATCCTATTCTACCCACCCAAGGTCCTCACTTTGTTCTTCAAAAAGTGGAAAGCTTAGCAGGACTCGCTCCTCGCACTAAGCGCTCCAAGACATCCTTTTAAAAAGGTTTGTCTTCTTCTTGTTCAACTGGTGGCAGCAAGCTTAGACTTCTTTTGCAGGTTGAACTACTGTAGCTTGCTGCCTCAACTGTGAGACTGATTGTGCGTCTTTGGGGTTTGAGCTTCTCTTTTCTCTCTTCTTCTTTTACTCCCCACTTTGCTCTCTTTTCTTTTGTGTAGCCTTCCCCCTCTTTTCTGCGACTTCTTCTGAGCTTTTTCTCTGTTGAGCTCTTTTCTTTTCTTTTACGCACTCTCTCTCTCTAATTCTCTCTTCAGTCTTCAGTCATATCTTTATTTATAGATTAGGAAATCTGCCCGTTGAAGATAGGTAGATTTCCATGGTTGATAGCGCTGCACTTCTTCTGTCACACGCCAGCTTTTCGCTTTCCACGTGTCTTCTTCTGGTTGGCTTCTCTTCTCTTCTCTCTACTGGTAACTTCTTGTGTCTACCAGTAACTTTTGACTTTCCTCCCATGCCTACTTTGTAGCTTCCTCCTTTTGCTTCACTCTGGAGCTTCCTTCTCTGGCTTGCTCCTTCAGGTGGCTTGAGGCTTCTGTAGCATGCTGCCTTGCAGTATACTTTCGGCATGGTCTCTCAGGTAGCTTCCTGTCTTGCTGCTTATGCAATCTACTTCGGAAAGATCTCTTCCAGTAGCTTCCTGTAGTCATCAGTATCCTAATTAGTTTACCGATTCTTTTCACCATACTCTTCAGTATCCTTCCTTTGATAATTTCTCTGTTCTTTTTCCTTCTGCAGTAACTCTGTTGCAGTAACCTATCCCAAGATTGGTTATGCTTGTTTAGAGTTACTTAAGGTTTTGTCTCATCAAAATCTTTTTAACTGTTTCCGACAAAACATATTCATTTTCTCTATGTTACCCCAATATTTATCAAATTTAGCCTTCATTTGTATAGCCATAAACACCAAGACAGTATCCGAACCCACTAGCCATTGACTCAAAAGTGCATGAACATCACTAATTTCATCAAGGAACGTATTAGATGTAACATAGAAAGAACCAGAAACCCGAATAGTGAGTTCATAAAAATACCGTAAAACTTTCACAAACCTTTCAACAACAATCCAATCATCTTTTGTGGGCAAACTTATATGTCCATGAGATCCACCCACCGTAAAATCAGCCCCAAAAACAGAATCTGACACCTCATACCTTTCAAACTCTATTTTAAAAACTACAGCAGCTTCCAACATCGTATAAACAGAGTTCCACCTTGTTGGAACATCAAGACTCAAAGATTTTGCAACCTAGCAGGAGATTGTCTTATATACCTAACCACAGTACGAATACGCTAATTGACACATCCATTTCCTTCAAACCATCTTTTACAAAATAGTTAATTATGTGAGCAACACATCTCATATGCATGTATTTACCTTCTAATATTCCAATTTCTCAATTAACAACCCTTCTTTTCAAATAAGCCACGGTAGTATCATTTGAAGAGGCATTATCAACAGTCATTGTAAAAATCTTATCTAACCCCAATCAAGCAAGCATTTTTAAATAAAAAGACCAACATGTTCACCTTTATGAGACAAACTTGGAGTGAAGTTCAGAATTACTTTACGCATTTTCCAACTTTCATCAATGAAATGTGCAGTCAACACCAAATAGGTAAGTCTCTAATTGGTTGTCCAAGTATCAGTGGTAAGTGAAATTCTTTGTCCTGATGTTTTAAAGTATTCCTTCACTTTATTTTTCTCATCTAAGAACAAACTAAGACAATCTTGTGCAATAGTTCTTCTTGATGGAACATGAAATTGTGGACATATAACAACCATGAAATCCAAGAATCCTTTAGTTTCGACAAACTTAAAAGGTAATTCATCATTAATCAATATTACCACTAAAGCCTTCCTAATAGCATCATAGTCATACTTTCACACAGTACTCTTAATATCCCCATTTTGATCAAATCAAATTTTAGTTTGACTATTATCTTCAGCTACACAATTAACATTATCAGGATGATTTGCACAAATTTTCATATGACCAAGCATGACGATAGTACAATTTTCAGAGGTATGGGCAGCATAAGTTTTAGGAAAATATTTGCATTTTGCCTTTTGCTTACCATTGCTGTCAAAGAATGGAGTGAAGTGAATCCAAGACTTTGACCTTCTAGTCATTTCTTTCCTCTTTATCTCGCTTTGACTTTCCACATTTGTATCCATTGGATAAGAATCCGTTGTTGGCTCGGGATCTTCATTTTCAATTATACATTTTCATAATGTCCGGATTGAGCAAACAAGGGATTATGTTGTGTCACAGGAGTTGAAACGGGCAACATAAAGAACACAATATTAGTTAGCTTCAATATTAATAAATAAACATAACTGAGAATTAGGTGAACAACAAATTAATTATGTTGTCTCGTTAAAAAAATAAATATATGTATACTTATACAATGTGTTTTTAAATAATAAATAAATAACCATGTATATATGTAGTTCATCAAATATTGATTTAAACCATCATTTATGAGAGAACACCAACAAATAATGTACTCTGATGACTTTCATTCTATGTACACCAGTTTCATGGATATGGAAATGAATAAAAACCTTATAGATCGTTCGGTAGCAAACTTATTTGTTTCACAAGCATTCTGACTCATCTACCACACCTGCTCAGGGCTCATTTCCTTTCAACTCATCTAGCATGGTAACTCCATTTTTTTTAAAACACAGATATTATAACGACCTATATCATCTAACTACGATTCTGTATCGCGTAAATTTTTAGTGTAACGAACAGGCTCAGAGGTCAGTAGCAAGTCTGCCTGTATTGGCTGACAATTTGATTAGTGAAGAAAAAGTTTCCATTGCAGAGAGAGAAGATCTCTGGATGCAGACTACAAAATTTGGGTGAATTATTCATCACCATGTATGTATAGAAAGTGACCTTGTGTATACCAAAATATCATATAATTTTTGTTGTCTTTTTCTTTTTTTTTTCATAAAAAATCAAATAGAATGAATGTCAGTTACATTTTGCCCACTCTCATGTCTTATCTAAAATTTCATACACCTCTCTCAAATGAAGACCCTATTTCCATTACTGTAGAGAGAAGCTAGATTCGAGAGCAAAGAAAATGCTAAATCTTGGAAAATTTCCAACACAGATAAAGTACCAAGCCCCAATCCACAACCCCGTTTCACAAAACCTGCAATTCCCTTCGAAATCTTTTTTTTTTTAATTCCAATGTTAGAACAACAACACAATCTGAATAAAGTTTATTTATTCTTGAAAATAAAAGAAATGCAGCATTCACAACAGCAGATGTTGCACACCCAGGGCAATAAACTAAGAAGATAAAAATCATAAAGAGCAAAAACCTAAAATTTGGGGAAACTTAACGAGTGGTCCGAGACCGACGGGCTAGAGGCTCCAATCTTCATCTTGTTATGGCGGCGTCCGATGAACTGGAGGTCGGGGCGTGATTTGGAATGGGAGGAGAAGAGGTGGGGGCGTGATTTGGGATAGGAAGAGAATTGGAGAAATTAGGGTTCACAACTTCACGTGGAGGAGAGTGACGAGAGTCCAAGAAACAGAGAGAGAGAGAGAGAGAGAGAGAGAGAGAGAATGTGATGGTTAACTTGTGAAAAAACAAAACAAAATAAAAAAATTTAATGATTTCGTTTTCAGTAAAAACCGAATGGTAATTCGGTTTTTACCGAACCGAATTCTTGCACAGAACCAAAATTTCGATTCGATTTGGTTTGGTCGGTTTTACCGAATTATGCCCACCCCTAAAGATCCGTATGATAGCTTGCTTAGATTTGAAAATGCAACTTTCTTGCACAAATACTCCAATGAAGTTAAGTGTCGGGTGATCTTAACCACCCTGACGAAGTATGACCAGCAGTAGTTCAGGCAATTGAAGGTTGACTTCAGCTCTGCTTTTATACACCAGTTTGCCAGCGCCCATATGTAGTAAGGAACACAATTCCTGTCCAGTCTAAAGCAGGGAGAGAACGAACCCTTGAGATCATATATCAAGAGGTTCAGTATGGTGGCATTCGAAGTTCCATCGCCTACCACAGAGGTGAAGATCAGTGAAATTGTACGCAGGTTGAGGAAGGATAGCCTATTTCGCTCACTGGCCAAAAAGCCAGCAAGAACATTTGATGAAGTATTGGCCAGGATGTATAGATTCATTAATCTGGAAAATGTGAGTAAAGCCAAGAAGGGAGAGTGGACCGAGACCTGTGAGGTGGTGCAATAGTGCGTAGACCTCCACCTCTGATCCTTAGACCAAGTGTGGAGAGGCATGTCGAACAAGGGAAGGATAATTATGAGAAGTATACCCCCTTAAAAGCTTTAGTAGCTGAGATCTTTCAGTTAATGGAGAAGACGGTATCCCTCTATTTTCCCTCAAACAGAGCTCATGCGCCCACCAGACCTAAGGTCAAGTCTTATTGTATCTTTCATAGTGACTATGGACACCACACGAATGACTGTCGTCACCTACAGAATGAGATAAAATACTTGGTGAGGTTAGGAGTGTTGCAAGAATTTGTGGATAGGCAAGGGAATAAGGTGGGTAAAGTGGAACAGGAACAAGAATATCCTGAGGAAGGAGAGGATTCAAGGGTGAAGCAGAAGAAGAGGGAAGAGGAGAAGGAGTTGCCCCCACCTCTAAAAGATAGTATATCCACACGATAGTAGGGGGACCAGAAGATGGGGATTCTTGTAGGGTGCGGAAGGCATTGCTATGCATGACAGGTCTGCAGGTGAATTGAAGGAAGTATCAAAGGGACTGGATATAATGTTTCTTCTGACGGAGAAGACACCTCTGCTTGGTCCCCATACAGATGTCTTGGTAATCATAGTGGAGATCGTGGGATATGATGTTGCCAGGATCTTCATAGATACGACCAGCTTTGCTAATATAATTTTTACAGAGTGTCTCCAATGCATGAACTTGAATGTAAAATTCATACCTGTCCAAACAACCTTATATGGTTTTACCAGCGGTGCAGTGTGTAACACCCCGTTTTCAAGAAAATCTGCATTTCATATTTTACAAAATTTCTTTTACCTTTTAATTGAAAAATGATTCGAAATGTATTATTATGTTATTTAAAGTTATAATTTACGTGTTACGTTATGCTTCATGATTTTTAAGCATTATGTGGTACGTGTTACGTTATGCTTCATGATTTTTAAGCATTATGTGGTACTCGAAGATTTCTACGTATTTTGTGATCTGATGTTTCTTTCGAGATTTTAAAGTATTTTTGCAGGATTGCTTACGGAGGAAACTGAGCTTGATCTCAACTCACTTGACAATCATGGATAAAAGTAAAAAGATAAGATATAGATAAGTTTAAATGAGGAAAAATGATATTAGATTTTTATGCAAATATTATTCGTTTGTGTCGTAAATGCTTTTATTTATTAAGTTTATTCGTGATCACTAAATGTGATTCTATGTGATAAAATAATTTACGTAAATTGTACTTAGTAAATACTTGTGTATAAATTATGTTGTTGTAGTAGTATTATTATTATTATTATTAATGTTATTAATGTTAATCATGTATATATAGATGTGTACGTGTGTAATATATATGTGTAGGTTATGTATGTATATTTAGTAAATTAGCTAAAGCAAATATATGTATAATATTATTTTATGTATATAATAGATAAGTTTTGGATTTTTTTGACAGAAGATATTTTTCCTCTTTTCACCCACGTGCCTTATTCTTTATAATAAGATAAAGATGATATATTTCTTCTTCCTCATTCATCATCAAACATTTTTTTCTTTGCAGAGAGTTTGGAGAGAAGAAGGGTAAAGATTTTAATTCTTTTTCATGCTTTTTACTTCAAATTTAATTGCTTCTTTTATTTCCCAAATTAATTGAGATATAGGAGTAGATGTATATATGTATGTGCATTTGTGTGCTGTAGAAAAGAAACGGGAAGAAATCCTTTAGCAATTTCATCTTCAAATCAAAAGGGGTAAAGATTTTATTTGCTTTCAAATTCTTCCCAATTTTGTGATTTTAGATGTATATGTATGTGAATAAGTGCAAGTGCATATATATATTTTAAGTGTATGCTGTTGAGATGGGGAAGAAAAAACAGGGGAAAAGATGGGAAGAAAACAGAGGAGAGGAAAGAAAGAAGAAGAGGGGGAAATAGGGAGAGACGGGAGGAGGTGCCACCGCACGGAGCGGCGCCGAGCGGAGACGAAGAGGGTGGTGCCGCTCACGGGCCGCCGTGGTGTGTTATGTGTGTGTTTTGTGTGTATTTGTGTGTGTATCATGTGTATATATATATGTGTATATTGGGTATATGCTGTAGTTTTGGAAGGGGAAAAGTGGGGGAAGGAGGAAGCGCCGCCGCTCACGGTGGCGCCGGGTGGAGAGAAGGCCGGCGACGAGGCTGTCGCCGGCAAGGGGGCGGCGGCCGTGCTGCAGGAGAGAGAGAGAAGTCGACGGGTGGAGGGAGAAGGAGCAGGGACATGCTTTTGAAAATTCAATGTGTTCCAAGGACCATTTTGCAAATTCATATCTTTGCTTAATTATTGTCTAAACCTTGATCTTTTGCTTAATTGCTTTTTAGTCCCTACAAATTTTATTAATTTGAATTCAAACCCTGAAATTAGTTTAAGTTGCAGTTTAACCCCAAAACTTTACAAGATTTTTAATATGATCCCAGATTTTATAGAAACTGTAGAATCACCCCTAAACTTTATTATAATTATAAGTTGAACCCAATACTATACCGGATATTATTTTATGACTTCAAACCATAATTTTTATGTGTCGTTTTAAGATTTAAAATTTCTAGTTAAATACCTTAAGTTTCAATTATAAGTATATTTGTTGTTTATATGTGAATCATGTTCAATGATTGTTAATTCTTTGTACAAGCAATTAAAATCTATTTTCAGTATGTTAATATAAATAAATATATATGATCATATGAATAATATTGTGATTTTAGGAATTATATATGAATTAGTAAAATTTGTTACATCTTTATTTGTCATTTTAGGACTAAGATTTCTAGTTTAGATATCTAAAGCTTAAGTTATGAGTATGTTGATTTCTTGTAAATGCTAATCATGTTTAAAGGATTCTTATGTGATAATGTTATCATCAAAATTTTATATATGAGTCTAATATATGTATATTTTTGTATGATGCATGATTAATATAAATATTTGGATAATGTGTATGGAATCATGTTAATGGATTAGCTTACAAATTGTATTTCTATTTTGAATTGATTACATGATAATTAAAGATTTATAAATTTATGTACCTTGGTTATTGTTTCGCTAATTTATTTTGTTAATCGAGGTGTGTATTTGTAAATTATTATACTATGTGGCAAATTATATATCTTAATTATTTACTTGCAAAATCATTTATAGCTAGCAATACAATTGTGGTTTCTTTAAATTATATAGTATTAAAAGATAATCTATCTTGCCAAATTAAATAAGAAATTGGTATTCTGCATGACAACATAAGTTTATTTTTGGTATTAAAGGTTGTGTGTAAAATGTTGGTATATACTATTAATTAGTGATATTATTTCAGAAATAAGATTAGAAAAGTATTATATTAGTTAAATTAATTTAGGAAATGATTTAAGTAATATAGAAATTAAAGAGAAATTGGGTAGATTATTTATAAGTCTTTACGTCATATGTTAATTAATGGAATCTTTTGTGTTACACTAATTGTAGAAAGTCATAAAAGATAAAGAGTTAGTTAATGAAACAAAGTAAATATTTAATTTTAAGTCTTTCGATAATATCTACATGTTATATGATATTATATGACATAAGAAGCTAAACGATTAAGTATGTCAAGTGCAGTTGAGACGAGCGGTGATTCCAAAAGCAATTCTCGAGCCGTCAGTCTAAAGTGGGTAACTTCTAATCTCTACTATACGTTGGTAATTAAATTAGTAAGTGTGTATGAAAATCTACGGCTGAAGCTCCGTAGCTATAACCGGTAGTTGCTTCACTATCGGGCGACGACCATAAGGGTGAGCGTACCCGGTCTATGAAAGGTCCAGGGTGAGCGTACCCAACGGACAAAGTAGTATGTGCTTAATGATTTAATTATTTCAATATATGTTAGAGTGGGTAATTTCTACACTCTACTATACGATGATGATTAAATTAGTAAGTTATGTACGACGGTCTACGGTTGAAGTTCCGTAGCGGTAACCGATAGTTGCTTCACTATCGGGCGACGACCATAAGGGTGAGCGTACCCGGTCTATGAAAGCAAGGTTTAGTGGGCGAGCGACTCCCACATTCCTTTATGTTATGTATGGTCCAGGGTGAGCGTACCCAACGGACATGTAGTATGTACTTAATAATTTAATTGTTCCAATGAATATTAGAGAATACAGTTATCCCACTGGGATTCCTCTCCGGAGGTGTCTCATGATTCCACTTTTAATATTTTCAGGTTCGGCGTATGATGACGCGGATGTGTAGCGAGCTGATCTGTCTTTCCATCACCTCTTTCATGTTAAAGTACCAAACCAGTATTTACTTTTAAGAATAATGTTAAATTTTGGATATGCAAATTATGAAAAATGATGGGCCTAGACTTGTATTTTGGTATTATATGTTGGTTCTATTATGTTATCTCTTATAAGAGCCTGTTTGAACGTTTAACCTAGAAATGTGGGTAAAACACGAGTTTTGGGAATAATTGTTTTATGTTTTAAAAAAAAAAAAGTCTCGTGTTTTCCTTTCAGTCTTCTGCTGTAAACTATTTTATGAATTCTTTAAGTAAGGAAATGGTGACGACCTAATTTTCAATGAATGGGAATTGGGGCGTTACACAGTGCGCTCAATGGGAGTGGTGAATCTTCTGTTATGGTTGGGTGAGTCACCTCGTAAAAAATTTATGATGGCAGACTTCTTGGTGGTAGATGCACAGTCAGCTACAATGTAATCTTTGGGAGGCCCATATTGAATGAATTAAAGGTTGTGGTATCTACTTATTATATGAAAGTGAAGTTCCGTTCCCTACCCCTAACGGAGTAGGAGAGGTCCAAGCAAAGTAGATATACTCCAAGGAGTGCTACAATGAAGTTGTGAGGTCTGCAGACAAACTGGCTCTCTTTGATCTTGAAAGACCCAGAGGCGCTGAGGGGAGGGAAAAAAGACTAAACCAGCATGAGGTTGATGAGTAGGTGCATGGGAATATGGTGAAAGAGAAAGAGCTAATATTGGTGGAATTGTTTCAAGGGAAAAAAGGATTTTCTACGAGAGTAAGAAACTAAATGCCAGAAGAAGAGTAGATGAAGGTAGTGGAATGTTTAGGGAGAAACGCAGATGTAACACCCCGTTTTCAAGAAAATCTACATTTGCATATTTCATAAAATTTCTTTTACCTTTTAATTGAGAAATGATTTGAAGTGAACTTTTATGTTATTTAAAGTTATAATTTACGTGTTATGTTATGCTTCATGATTTTTAAGCATTATGTGGTACTCGATGATTTCTACGTATTTTGTGATCTGATATTTCTTTTGAGATTTTAAAGTATTTTGCAGGATTGCTTACGGAGGAAACCGAGCTTGATCTCAACTCACTTGACAATCGTGGATAAAAGTAAAAAGATAAGATATAATAAGTTTAAATGAGGAAAAATGATATTAGATTTTTATGCAAAGATTATTCGTTTGTGTCGTAAATGCTTTTATTTATTAAATTTATTCGTGATCTCTAAATGTGATTCTATGTGATAAAATAATTTACGTAAATTTTACTTAGTAAATATTTGTGTATAAATTATGTTAATGTAGTATTATTATTATTATTATATTTAATGTTATTAAAGTTGATCTAAAATATATGGATGTGTACGTGTGTAATATATATATATATATGTATGTATATTATGTTTGTATATTGATTAATTTCCTAAAGCATATATATGAATAATTAATTACTTGTTGCATATTATAGATAAGATTGGATGAATTTGGAGTGAAAAGTCAAGGTAATAGCCTTTCTTATACTTACATGTGTAATATATATCTATAAGAAGAAGAAGACATCTTATTCTCCCTAATTCTCATCTCCTCTTTGCAAAGAAACGGGAGGAAAATTCTCACAACTTGAATTTCAATTGGAGGGTAAAGATTTTATTTGCTTTCAAATTCTTCCCAATTTTGAGATTTTAGATGTATATGTATGTGAATAAGTGCAAGTGCAAGTGCATATATATATTTAAAGTGTATGCTGTGGAGAAATGGGGAAGAAAAACAGGGGAAAAGATGGGGAAGAAAACAGAGGAAAGAAAAGAGGAAGAAGAGGGGGAGATAGGGAGAGACGGGAGGAGGCACCACCGCACGAAGCGGCGCCGAGCAGAGGCGAAGGGGGGCGGCGCCGTGAGCAGCGCCGCCGTGGTGTGAAATGTGTGTTTTTGTGTGTGTTTTTGTGTGTGTATCATGTATATATATATGTGTATATTATGTTTATGTGCTGCAAATCAAGAGGGAGAAGGGGTGGGTGTGTGAGCAGGAGAGGGTGCTGCCGTGTGCGGCGACGCCGTACAATAGCAAAGGTGAGCGGCGGCGGCCGGTAAGAAGGACGGCCGAGAGGGGCTGTTGGGAGGGGAAAGGTGTTGCTGCTGTGTGGGTAGTGTGTCGTGTGTTGTGGTGGCCGGCGACGGGTGTGTCGCCGGCAGGAGAGGGCGGCGGCGGTCGAGCAGGCGGCGGCCGAGCGGCGACGGCCAAGCGGCGACGGCTGTGCTGCTGGAGGAGCAAGGCGACGGGCTGGGGTGGTTGGGAGCAGGGATTTGATTTTAGAAATTAGGCTTAGTCTAGGGACTTAATTGCAATTTTTTACTTTTGTTTATTTATAATACAATCCTTGATCATTTGCTTAATTGCTTTTTAATCCCTATAAATTTTATTAATTTGAATTCAACCCCTGAAATTAGATTAAGTTGCAGGTTAACCCCAAAAACTTTACAAGATTTTAATATATGATCCCAGACTTTATAGAAACTGTAGAATCACCCCTAAGCTTTGCTACAATTATAAGTTGAACCCCATACTGTACTGAATATTATTTTATGACCCAAACCTTTATATTTTATGTGTATTTTAAGATTTAGAATTACTAGTTAAAATACCTAAAATTTAAATTATAAGTATATTTGTTGTTTATATGTGAATCATGTTCAATGATTGTTAATTCTTTGTACAAGCAATTAAAATCTATGAATTTTTAGTATGTTAACCTAAATAAATATATATGATCATATGAATAATATTGTGATGTTCGGAATTATATATGAAATATTAAAATTGTCACATCTTTATATTTTATGCATCATTTTAAGACTAAGAATTTGCTAGTTTAAATATCTAAAGCTTAGGATATAAGTATGTTGATTTCTTTTAAATGCTAATCATGTTTAAATGATTCTTATATGATAATGTTATCATCAAAATTTTATATATGAGTTTAATATATGTGTATTTTGTATGATGTATGATTAATAAAAATATTTGGATAATGTGTATGGAATCATGTTAATGGATTAGCTTACAATCTGTATTTCTACTTTGAATTGATTACATGATAATTACAGATTTATAAATTTATGTACCTTGGTTATTGTTTCGCTAATTTATTTTGTTAATTGAGGTGTGTATTTCTAAATTATTATACTATGTGGCAAATTATGTATCTTAATTATTTACTTTGCAAAATCATTTATAGCTAGCAATACAATTGTGATTTCTTTAAATTATATAGTATTAAAAGATAATCTATCTTGCCAAATTAAATAAGAAATTGGTATTCTGCATGACAACATAAGTTTATTTTTGGTATTAAAGGTTGTGTGTAAAATGTTGGTATACACTATTAATTAGTGATATTATTTCAGAAATAAGATTAGAAAAGTATTATATTAGTTAAATTAATTTAAGGAATGATTTAAGTAATATAGAAATTAAAGAGAATTTTGGGTATAGGATTAGTGTGTTCGGCTAAATTAAGGGTCGATTGGTAATTACCATAAGATTTTCATTCTGACTTAAAATTATATATGAACCAGAGAAGTATGTAAACTTTAAGAATCTCCTTTAGTTATATTTAATAGCTATGGGTAGATTATTTATAAGTCTTTACTTCATATGTTAATTAATGGAATCTTTTATGTTTCACTAATTGTAAAAATTCATAAAAGATAAAGAGTTAGTTACTGAAACAAAGTAAATATTTAATTTTAAGTCTTTCGATAATATTTACATGTTATATGATATTATATGACATAAGAAGCTAAATGATTAAGTATGTCGAGTGCAGTTGAGACGAGCGGTGATTCCAAAAGCAATTCTCAAGCCGTCAGTTTAAAATGGGTAACTTCTAATCTCTACTATACGTTGATAATTAAATTAGTAAGTTATGTATGAAAATCTACGGCTGAAGCTCCGTAGCTATAACCAGTAGTTGCTTCACTATCGGGCGACGACCATAAGGGTGAGAGTGCCCGGTCTATGAAAGCAACGTTTAGTGGGCGAGCGACTCCCACATTCCTTTATGTTATGTATGGTCCAGGGTGAGCGAGCCCAACGGACATGTAGTATGTACTTAATAATTTAATTGTTTCAATGAATATTAGAGAATATAGTTATCCCACTGGGATCCCTCTCCGGAGGTGTCTCATGATTCCACTTTTAATATTTTCAGGTTCGGCGTATGATGACGTGGACGTGTAGTGAGCTGAATTGTCTTTCCATCACTCCTGTAATGTTAAAATACCAAATAATACTTACTGTAAAAAACAATGCTACTTTTGAATATGTAAATTATGATAGACGATGGGCCTAGACTTATATTTTGGTATAATATGTTTGCTCTTCTATGTTATCTCATGTAAGAGTTTGTTTGAACGTTTAACCTAGAAATGTGGGTAAAACACGAGTTTTGGAAATAATTGTTCTATGTTTTTTTTTAAAAAAAATGTCTCGTGTTTTCCTTTCAGTCTTCCGCTGTAAACTATTTTATGAATTCTTTAATTAATAAGTTAGTAAAGGGTGACGACCTGATTTCCAATTAATAGGGATTGGGGCGTTACAGCAGACCTACTCGTGTTTTCCACGACAGAAATGATAGGGATTGATCTCGGCATAGCAGTGCATCGATTAAACGTAAACTGTTGGTCCCAATACTACTGTAGGTAGGCTTAGAGGGGGGTGAATAAGCTTACCTTATCTTCAGATTTTTCGTTTTCTTCTATCGGCTCATTTCTAATATCAGTAACCTTTTGGGAGGTTACTGATCAGAGTGGGTGCGGAAGTCCATTTCAGAGTCGAGTAGACGATGTGCAGCTTATCAGAGAGAATACATGTAATGCAGTAAGCAGATAAAGACGCAAGCATGTATAGAGGTTTGAAGGTGGAGTAATCCTTCTACGTCCTCTCTTCCTCCTCTCAAGAGGGAACCTTTGTTAAGCTGGTTGATTTATATAGACCTATCTATTACAACCCACCCTTAACAAGTAAGTAGCAAGCCTTCACACAGATGCTTGCATACTTTCCACATTGTACCCACAGGATCCTAATCTACCCACCTAGGGTCTTCACTTTCTCTCCTAGAAAGTGATAATCTCAGCAGGACTTAACTCCGAGCACTGAGTACTCCGAGACCTCCCTTTTAGAAAGGTTAGTCTTCTTATTCTTGAATTGGGTGCAGCAAGCTTGGCTTTCATTTGCAGATTGTTCTGCAGAAGCTTGCTGCTAAACTTGACTGACTGGTGTGCGTCTTCTTGGGGTGTAGAGTGTTCAAGCTTTTCTTCTTTTCTTCTCTGAACTTCTCCTTCTTTCTGCGCTTTTCTCTTTTAAGCCTTCTCTCTGATGAGCTCTTCCCCCTTCATGTGCGAGCTTGTATATATTATGATGTGCTCGCTTTTTTCTCTCTTGCGCCCTTGCGCTCTCTCTCTCACATCGCTTCAGTCTTCAGCCCTCCTCTTTATAGGTTGTGAAATTGACAAATTTCCATCATTTCACGCGCCGCACTCCTGACACATGCTAGCCTTTCGCTTTCCACGTGTCTTCTTCTGGTTGGCTTTTCTTCTCTTTTCTCTCTACCGGTAACTTCTTATCTCTACCGGTAACTTTGACTTTTCTCCCCATGCCTGTTTTGCAGCTTCCTCCTCTTGCTTCACTCTGGAGCTTCCTTCTCTGGCTTACTCCTTCAGGTGGCTTGAGGCGTCTGTAGCATGCTGCTCCTGCAGTATGGTTTCGGCATGGTCTTCTGAGGTTGCTACCTGTCTCGCTATATTCTGCTTTGGCGAGGTCTCTTCCAGTAGCTTCCTGTAGTCATAAGTATCCTTGTTAGTTTACGAGATTCTTTTCAACCATTCTCTTCAGTATCCTTCATTTTGACACTTTCTCTATTTCTTTTAATCTTCTGCAGTAACTCTATTGCAGTAACCTATCCTAAGATTGGTTATGCTTCTTAGAGTTACTTTAAGGATTTGTCTCATCAAAACATTCTTCTATCCAACAATTTCCCCCTTTTTGATGATGACAAAACCTTTACAGAAGATCAAAAGAATATAACCTCTCAAGCACAGAAAGCATATGTTAAATATGGCAATATAGAGCATACTACTTTCATCCACAAATCACATATTAGTCTAAAAGAAATGGCACAAGGAATGAGGTTTTAAAGAAAGAGGAATTTTTATTTAGATAAAACATCTACATTACAATGCAGTAAGCACAGTACAATAAACATCCTATCTAGATTCATTCTTTTTTTCTTCTTGCTCTTTCCTTTCTTTCTTTTTACCTTTTTGCTTGCTTCTGTCTTCTTTTTCGCTTCTTCCTCTAGTGCGCGAGGCTTGCTCCTATTCGATTTCCTCTTTTGATCGTGGAGGAGAATTGAGGGAGGTGAAGAGGTCGCTAGAAGAAAGAACTGAGGTTTATACTCAAGAGTCGGTGAAAGAGCAGAGAAGTATGGGTGTAGTAGCTTGCTGCATCCTCGCTTCTTTGCACTATTTTCTCCAACTTCTGTGTCTGACCCCATTTTTCAGTTCGTCTTGGTCATAGAAGAAAGCTCACACAGTGGATGGGCTTGTTTCTTCTGTTCTTCACCTTAGGAAGACTTTTGATCTCCTGAATCCTTCACAGTTCTTCCCCCTTTTTGACATCATAAAAAATGAGGTAAGGCTCAGGGTCACTAGGGAGGGATTCCTCAAATTAAACATCCAGACTTCAAGATGAATCTTTGGAGCAAGTCCTTAGGCACCCTCGAATTTGAGGTGAGGAAGGAACGCTTGAAGATCAAGTCTTGTGAGAAAGACTTGTTTAGCAAGTGTCAAGAGTGGGAGGTGAATATACGTGATTTGGAGTGTGCTTGGTTGATTATTT
The DNA here is from genome assembly GCA_005771605.1 of Scutellaria baicalensis. Lineage (NCBI taxonomy): Eukaryota > Viridiplantae > Streptophyta > Magnoliopsida > Lamiales > Lamiaceae > Scutellaria > Scutellaria baicalensis. The sequence continues at coordinate 7,308,881 of CM016725.1, read as the reverse complement.
GCAGAAAATGTGTTCTTTGGAAGGAGTGAAGAGAAGGGTTTTCAACAATCGGGTTCCATGAAGCATAGAGGATAAGAGAGAGAGAGAGAGAGAGAGAGAGAGAGAGAGATGATATCTATATGCTTTAAGAACAAAAAGGAGTGCATGTATATATAGGGTTAGAGATACTCCATGTTGTAGTTAGATCTTCAAGGATCTCATTAATTGCTCTGCCGGTTTCCAATAAAGGTGTTGAGAGTTTCCACAGCTTTGTGTTTTTCTCCTTTCTATGAGATGACGTGGTCAACTGCTAGATCTCCACATTTGGATTCTTCTGATCGCACGGTTGAAATTCTTCTAAGGTTCTGAAAAGGTAGTCTATTATGGAATGGTGATTCACTTTTTATGTTCACAGGTTACCGAAAAAAATTTCGGTAACTGCTCTATCTTGTAACCTTCAAGGGATCCCTTTTTCCAGTGACATGTTGATAAGCTATAATGTCTAGTAACCTAGTATTCAGTATATATGTCTAGCATCCTGATACCCAGCGACCTGGTGTTCAGCGATCTAGTGTCCAGCAACCTGGTGTTTAGTGTCCTGGTGCCCAGCGACCTAGTATTCAGCGATGTAGTATCCAGCCCTTGGTATCTAACATCCTGATGTCTAGTATCCTACCATCCAGTGACCTAATTTCCAGTCAATCTGGTATCTAGCATCCTGATGTCCAGTATCCTGTTATCTAGCGACCTATTGTCAATTGTCCTGTTGTCTAGTGTCCTTTTGTCAGAATTTATCTTATTCCTTGATGAGTCCTTCTACCTTTTCTACTGACTTGATGACAAGTGTTCTGATATCTAGTAGCTTAGCATCCAGTAGCTCGATGCCTAGCGTCTTGGTGTACAGTGTCCTGTTATCCCATGACCTAGTATCCAGCAACCGGATGTTCAGCATCCTATAATCAAAGTTTGTCATTTTGTCATTGATTCCCCCTAAATTCAGTAGCCCTTTGTCAGAGATACCTGCAAAACAAATATGCTTGTGTAGGTTCTCATACGAGTATGAGTCCTTCTGGGTTAAGTTTCTTTCAGGAGCTAAGGCTTTCTTTACTGCCCATGGTTGCTGTAAAGAGAGTTTTGGCTCCTTCAAGACTTTTAAAGAACAAAAAGTGATAGTGTGTGCAAGTGTTTTCTTACTGTATCTATATGGAATATAGAAGGGTAAAACATGATACAAGTAAGGTAGATAATATTACATTCCCTTTTGGAGTTGTTGTTCTGCTTGATTCCTTTGGGGAATGTCAGTTTGTTGCAGACATATTCATCATAACCATATTTGGGTTTCTCCAAGGACTTGATTCTTTGACCTCTGAGTTACCTTGATTTATACTAGAAGTTCCCCCTTTCTTTATGGCTTTCTTCTATTAGAATGTAGGGTCACTTTTAGCACTATTTTAGCTAACTTTGAGGTTTGCATGATAAGGTGAAGCATTATAATATGGAAATAAACATGCATGCTTCCCTCTCAATTTCAAGTGACAATAATTTTAAGCCTAATATCTTCACTTTTGAAGATTCTTTTCTTTGGCTTCTTGGACGTTTGAAATTAGTCACTTGAGTTCCTAAGCAGAATAAACATGAGCAAGAACAGAACAATAAAAGCACAAGTTTTGAATGAGGTACCTGGTCATCGTTGTTCCTTTAGAAGAGTAGGTCCTCTTTCATTCTTGTTTCTGTCTGGAGTTTAGAGTGAGCTTCTTCTTCTTACTCCTTTGCTTGACATCCTCAGCATTTTCCTCCATGGTTGCTTGTTTGTCCGTTGCAACATATCTTCTTTGTTGATCAGCTCCGTGTTGGTCTACTCCGTGATGAGTAGGGACTTTGCTCCTTGTGTATGGCTTCCTTCTTCGCAGTCCTTCTTTCGGTAGCTTGCTGTTCCCCCTCAAGAACAGATTATCTATCTTTTAGTTGTTTGTTGTCTTCACATCAATCAATTCCTTTCAAAAAGGCAATGAGGTGATCTTTGATATGAGGGAGAAAGAGAGAGAGAGAGAGAGAGAGAGATTTTTTGAAGAGAGCTTCTTCAAAGATGGGATCTGGATAGATGAATTAAATCTTTTGTTTCATCCATCTTATATGATACCACCTATTGGTATCAAATTGACCATTGAGCAAGGATGAATAATCCACCGACTCCGATATCACTTGTTGGTATCAGATAGATTAGCTGGTGGATGCTTTAGTCCATCCTGCTCTGATACCACGTGTTGGTCCTAAAACTGCTGTAGGTAGGCTTAGAGAGGGTGGGGTGAATAAGCCTACCTTATCTTCAGATTTTTCGTTTTCTTCTATCGGCTCATATCTAATATCAGTAACCTTTTGGGAGGTTACTGATCAGAGTGGGTGCGGAAGTGCATTTCAGAGTCGAGTAGAAGATGTGCAGTTTATCAAAGAGAATACATGTAATGCAGTAAGCAGATAAAGATGCAAGCATGTATAGAGGTTTGAAGGTGGAGTAATCCTTCTACGTCCTCTCTTCCTTCTCTCAGGAGGGAACCTTTGTTACGCTGGTTGATTTACATAGACCTATCTATTACAACCCACCCTTAACAAGTAAGTAGCAAGCCTTCACACAGATGATTGCCTACTTTCCACACTGACCCACACAGGATCCTAATCTACCCACCCAGGGTCTTCACTTTCTTGCCTAAAAAGTGGTAAACTCAACAGGACTTTACTCCTCGTACTGAGTACTCCAAGACCTTCCTTTTAGAAATGTTAGTCTTCTTCTTCTTCAACTGGGTACAGTAAGCTTGGCTTTCATTTTCAGATTGTTCTGCTGAAGCTTGCTGCTGAACTTGACTGACTTGGTGTGCATCTTCTTGGGGTGTAGAGTGTTTGAGTTTTTCTTCTTTTCTTGTGCTTTGATTGAACACTCTTTTCTTCTCTGAACTTCTCCCTCTTTCTGCGCTTCTCTCTTTTAAGCCTTCTCTCTGATGTGCTCTTCTCTCTTCTTTTGCGCTTCTATCTGCGAGCTTGTATATTCTGATGTGCTCGCTTTCTTCTCTCTTGCGCCCTTGCGCTCTCTCTCACATCACTTCAGTCTTCAGCCCTCCTCTTTATAGGTTGTGAAATCTACCCGTTGAAGGTTGACAGATTTCCATCATTTGACACGTCGCACTCCTGATACACGCCAGCCTTTCGCTTTCCGTGTGTCTTCTTCTAGTTGGCTCCTCTTCTATTTTCTCTCTACCGGTAACTTTGACTTTTCTCCCCATGCCTGCTTTGCAGCTTCCTCGTCTTACTTCACTTTGGGGCTTCCTTCCCTGGCTTGCTCCTTCAGGTGGCTTGAGGTGTCTGTGGCATGCTGCTCCTGCAGTATGCTTTCGGCATGGTCTTCTTAGGTAGCTTCTTGTCTCGCTGTATTCTGCTTTGGCGAAGTCTCTTCCAATAGCTTCCTATAGTCATAAGTATCCTTGTTAGTTTACCAGATTCTTTTCAACCATTCTCTTCAATATGTTTCCTTTTGACACTTTCTCTATTTCTTTTAATCTTCTACAGTAACTCTATTGTAGTAACATATCCTAAGATTGGTTATGCTTATTAGAGTTACTTTAAGGATTTGTCTCATCAAAACATTTTTTTAATATCTCCAACATAAACCCTGCAGTCAGACCAGTGAAGCAGAAGCTGAGGAACTTCGGGTCTGAAAAAGATAAGGTCGGACCATATAGTCCTAGATAAAGTGCAGAAGCTCTTAGGGTCGGACCATATAGTCCAGGTGTAGTTCCCGTTCTGGCTGTTAAATGTAGTGTTAGTATCCATGGGTGAGAAGAAGTGAAGCATATGTATTGAATTTAGGGATTTGAACAAGGCGTGCCCTAAAGATCAATACTTGCTACAGAAGATAGACCAGTTGGTGGATTCCACATCTGGGTGTGAGAGGTTCAGTATGATGGACGCATATCAGGGTTATGACCAGATTAGGTTGGATCCAGAGGATGTACAAATGGTCTTCTTCTCGTGAGGGACCTATGGCTACATGCGTATGTCTTTTGGATTGAAAAATGCTAGAGCAACTTTTCAACGGGTGGTAGATAAGGTGTTTGGGCAAATGCTAGGGAGGAATATGGTAGTTTAGGTGGACTATATGTTAGTCAAAAGCACCCGACCTTAAGGACACATTCCCGACTTGAAGAAGTCCTTTCAGGTAATCTGTAAAAGTGGCATGAAGTTAAACCCCGATGAATGCAACTTTGGGGTAAGCTCTAGATATTCCTGGGATACATGGTCACCAAAAATGGAATTGAGGTTAATCCTATCAAAGTCATAGCTATCATGGAGATGAAGGCCCCGAGCAGCGTGAAAGAACTGCAAATGTCATTAGGGAAGATTACAACCCTAAGTCGATTTGTTTCTAAGGCAGCCAACCGAAGTTATCCATTCTTCATAATATAAAATACTAGATGCAAATTCAGTAGACTGAATAATGTGATGAGGTGTTTTAGGAATTAAAAAAGTTCCTGGCAGAACTATCACTGCTGACGAAGCTAGATAAAGGGGAAACTTTATACATGTACATTGTTGTAGGCGAAGTGGCGGTTAGTGTCGTCCTACTTAAAGAGCAAGGGGCCCAGCAGAAGCCCATCTATTATGTAAGTCTAATGATGCAAGGCATAGAGATCCGCTATGTAGAAGTAGAAAAGACAGGTCTAGTAGTCATCATCATGGTCAGACGACTCCGACCATATTTCCACTCACATAAGGTCGTGGTGAGGACTAATTACCCTTTGGAACAAGTGCTAGGAAGGACTGAAAATTCTGGAAAAATGGTTAAGCGGGTTGCAGAACTTGGAACCTATGATGTGGAGTTTGAGCTTAGGAAAGCAATTAAAGCCTAAATCTTGGCTAACTTCATCCAGGAGTCTGTTAGAGAGAGAGGAGACAGAGTGTGGAAGATACATGTAGATGGTTCCTTAACAAATGAAGGGTATAGGGTTGGGATCCTGGTCCTATGCTCAGATGGGAAAGAACAACAGTTTACAGTTAACCTAAACTTTTAGGTATTGAACAATGAAGTTGAGTATGAAGCGCTCTTATGAGGGATGAAGCTAGTGGCAGAGTTAGGGGTCAAAAGTTAACAACCTTCACTGATTCACAACTGGCCTTCCAGTAATTACAAGGGAACTACGAGATGAAAATAGAGTCATTAACAAAATACGTGGAAGCAGTGAAAAGTACCCGAAGCTTGTTTTCAGGGTTTGAGCTGCAGCAGATCCCGAGATCGGAAAATGTCAAGGCTGACCACCTAGCCAAGATGGCTAGTTCATATCCTTTGTTGTAACCACTGAAGGTAACACTCCTGGTGGCTAAGAATGAGGGGGTAGGGCTGGACGTAGCGAAGCTGGAAGAGGTAGACGATTGACGAACCTCTATTATAAGCTGTTTGAAGGATCCCAAATTGACAGACCAAGAAGGGAAACTGTTGGTACTAATAAGTGTGATAGTAAGCTTAGAATGGGAGGGGTGGTGAATAAACCTACTCCGATTTCAAACTTTTCTTTCTTCTATTAGCATAGTTCCAAAATCAGTAACCTTTTAGGAGGTTACTAATCAGAGTGGTTGCGGAATCTTTTCTCTCATTGAAGTGCCAAGTATAGAAGATGTGCAACTTTAACAAAGAGTGTGCAAGTAAAGCAATAAGCACATAGAGACGCATGATATATAGAGGATCGAATGCGGAGTAAAACTGTTGTAGGTAGGCTTGGGGGGTGAATAAGTCTACCTTCTTTTCAAACTTTTCTTCTATCTCTATCGCCTCATTTCTAATATCAATAACCTTTTGGGAGGTTACTGATCAGAGTGGTTTGCGGAAGCTTATTACAGAGTCGAGTAGAAGATGTCCAGCTTATCAGAGAGAATACATATAATGCAGTAAGCAGATAAAGATGCAAGCATGTATAGAGGTTCGAAGGTGGAGTAATCCTTCTACGTCCTCTCTTCCTCCTCTCACGAGGGAACCTTTGTTAAGCTGGTTGATTTACATATACCTATCTATTACAACCCACCCTTACCAAGTAAGTAGCAAATCTTCACATGGATGCTTGCCTACTTTCCACACTGACCCACACAGGATCCTAATCTACCCACCCAGGGTCTTCACTTTCTCTCTTAGAAAGTGGTAAACTCAGCAGGACTTTACTCCTCGCATTGAGTACTCTGAGACAACCTTTTAGAGAGGTTTATCTCCTTCTTCTTCAACTGGGTGCAGCAATCTTAGCTTTCATTCGCAGACTGATCTGCTGAAGCTTGCTGCTGGACTGGTAGACTAGGTGTGCGTCTTCTTGGGGTGTAGAGTGTTCGAGCTCTTCTTCTTTTCTTCTGCTCTATTTAAACACTCTTTTCTTCTCTAAAAACTTCCCCCTCTTTCCGCGCTTCTCTCTTCTTTTGTGCTTCTCTCTGCAAGCTTGGATATTCTGATGTGCTCGCTTTCTTCTCTCTTACGCCCTTGAGCTCTCTCATACGCACCCCATCTTCTTCAGTATTCAGTCCTCCTCTTTATAGGTTGTGGAATCTGCCCGTTGAAGGTTGACAGATTTCCATCATTGATGCGCCGCACTCCTGACACACGCTAGATCTTCGCTTTCCACGTGTCTTCTTCTGATTGACTCCTCTTATTTTCTCTCTACCGGTAACTTCTTGTGTCTACCGGTAACTTTGACTTTTCTCCCCATGCCTGCTTTGTAGCTCCCTCCTCTTGCTTTACTCTAGAGCTTCCTCTTCTGGCTTGCTCCTCAGGTGGCTCGAGCCTTCGGCAGCATGCTGCTCCTACAGTATGCTTTTGGCATGGTCTTCTTAGGCAGCTTCCTGTCTCGCTGTATTCTTCTTAGGCGAGGTCCCTTCCAGTAGCTCCCTAAAGTCAATAGTATCCTTATCAGTTCACCCGATTCTTTTTAACCATTCTCTTCAGTATCCTTCCTTTTAACACTTTCTCTATTTATTTTAATCTTCTGCAGTAATTCTATTGCAGTAACCTAACCTAAGATTGGTTATGCATATTTAGAGTTACTTAAGGATTTGTCTCATCAAAACATTCTACAAATGTATCTAACAATTTCCCCATTTTTTATGATGATAAAACCTTTACAGAAGATCAAAAGAATATAACCTCTCAAGCACAGAAAACAGATGTAAAATATGGCAATAGAGCATACTACTTTCATATACAAATCACATATAAGTCTTAAAGAAATGGCACAAGGAATGAGCTTTTTGAAGAACATAAGACATTTTATTTAGATAAAACATGCACATTACAATGCAGTAAGCAGAGTACAATAAACATTCTATCTAGATTCATTATTCTATTCTTCTTGCGCTTTCCTTTCTTTCTTTTCCCTCACCTTTTTGCAAGTTTCTTTCTCATTTATTCCTCTATTATGCACAGGGCTTGCTCCCAGATGATTTTCTCTTTGATCATGGAGAAGAATTGGAGTAAAGGTGAGGATGTCGTTCGAAGAAAGAACTAAGGTTTATACTCAAGAGTCGGTGAAAGAGCAGAGAAGTCTGGGTACAGTAGCTTGCTGCAACCTTTCTTCTCATACTATTTTCTCCAACTCCTGTGTCTGACCCCTCTTCATCTTTTTTCTTGGACACGTAAGAAGGCTCACCCGATGGACGGGCTTGCATCTTCTCTTCTTCACCTTAGGAAGACTTTTGATCTTCTTGAATCCTTCACAGTTCTTCCCCCTTTTGACATCATCAAAAATGAGCTAAGGCTCAGGGGTTACTGGAGGGGGATTCCTCCAATTTAACCTCCAACGTCTCAGAGGAGACTGTTGAGGTGAGGAGAGAATGCTATATGATCAAGTCTTCTGAGGAAGACTTGTTTAGCAAGTATTAAGCACGAGAGGTGACCATATGCGATTTGAGGTGTGCTTGGTTAATTATTTGCAGAAAATGTGTTCTTTGGAAGGAATGAAGAGAAGGGTTTCCAACAATCGTGTTCCATAATGAACTGAGGATGAGAGAAAGAGGATATCTGAACTTTATGAAGAAAAAAGAGTGCATGTATATATAGGGTTAGAAATACTCCCTGTTGTAGTTAAATCTTCAAATATCTCATTAACTGCTCCACCGGTTTCCAATAAAGGTGTTGACATTTTCCACAGCTTTATGTCTTTTCTCCTTTGTGTGAGATGACGTGGTCAACTGCTGGATCTCCACCTTTAGATTCTTCTGATCGCACGGGTAAAATTCTTTTAGGGTTCTGAATAGGTAGTCTATTTATGGAAAGGTGATCCACTTTTTATGCTCGCACGTTACCGAGAAAATTTTCAGTAACTGCTCTATGTTGTAACCTCCAAGTGATCCCCTTTTTCTTGTGACATGTTGATAAGTTCTGATTTCTAGTAACCTAGTATCCAGTGTATTGGTATGGTTGTACACATAAAATGACCACAAGAGCCCAAAACAATATTTTCAGCTTAAACACCATTTCACTGCAACAAAAAACCAATGACAGACGCTATAGAGCCCACAGGTATGTCTCAAGCTTTGACTCATTCCAAATGACGTCAAGAGAGCCCACAAGTATGTCTCAAGCTTTGACTCATCCCAAATAGCTTCAAGCCATGACAAAAGAATACACCGCCCTGCAATGTCATAGTACTTTGGAAGTTTTCTCTCCTCCATTTCACTACAACATTGTGGCATGTAAATGGGTCTTTCGCTTCAATCGAAAGCCTGACGGGACTGTTGATAAATTTAAACTCATTTAGCAAGGGGCTTTCACCAATGCCCAGGGAGTCGATTATCATGAGACTTTTAGCCCCGTGGTTAAACTGTTACCATTCGTGGTGTGTTTCCTTGGCCTTATCAACAAACTGGTCATTACACCAGCTTGACATGAGCAATGTGTGTTAGATAAATCCAATATATGTTAAGCTGCGTATAGCTATCTTAAGAAATCCAATTAAAGTGATCCACTAAAGTTTGAGATATGGACTTATATGGTATCATAATATTCACGGGCTTTTATGTGTAGATACCATTTGATAATTTTAAATTTGTTGAGGAACCAAATTTTAAAAAATGAATCTTATTATTATAAATAAAATGTTATGGTCCCCAAATATCAGATTTCTCATCCCACGTTTTGTATTCCCTCTATGATTATGATTAAGGTTTAATCTGACAGTTTCGTAAACCATCTCGGTTAAAAGTATGAATCAATTCGGTACATTTTATGGATTCAGATACGCTTCCTCTTTAAGGTCAAAATTTGGTGTGCTGTCGCCGGCACCCAAAAATAAATATTCACCTCGACTAATCCACTTGTGCAGTAGGATAAGAAAGGGGTCGAACCCACAAAGAATAGTGTAATTTAATTGAATAAATTCATGTATAGAAAACGAAAAAACTATGGGGGGTGATTGGTTTGTTGAGCAAATATTGAAATCATGCAACACAAGAAAATGCAAGTAGAAACAAACGAGAGAGATATCAATGAATTAAACAATCTAGCTCTTGGATAACCTCACCTAAAACGATTCTTCCAATTTAAAAGATAATTCCGTGTATCTATACCCCATCTCGAATCTTACCCCTAAACCAGCGGTACGACCGAACTAGTTCGAATTATTTCTTAGGTTTATTGATTAGAAAGTACGACCCCTAGTCAAACTATTTCAATGAATAACCTCAAAACATGTATTCAAGATTCAATTCACAAGATGCATTAACGATCCAAAATAATAGGGCAAATTACACTATGAAAACGAAACTTTCGAATCATACAATCTAGACTTCGTTATCCCAAGAATCGAATTCCAATTGCCACGATATTCACACAAATATAACAATTGCGGATTATATCATGCAAATTATCTAGAATTAATTAACAAACATATTAAGGTTGCCAATCTTAATAAAATCATTAATCAAACATGCCGAGCATAGAATCAGATAACGAAGAAATAGAGATAGAGTAAGAAAACGTTACTACTCAATTAAAAACGGGTGAATCATTCAAGGTTTTGCGTCTCCTCAGACTAGAAAATATAAACTAGACTCTAAGCATTGTTATCCAAAATACAAAAGAAAAAATTATGTTCTTCCTCTTCTTCTCTAATTATATTTATGCCTGTTCTTTCTTGGATGCCCAAAAGTCAAGAATTTTCTTTAACTCCTTCCAACATTAAGAGCTTCAATCTCTCCAAGATGGACAATAATTATGGAAAAATATGTCCCCTCTTTCCAAAATGTCATCACCTTCCTTTGTCCCAAAGATAAAATTGACGAAAGAACGGGCTTAATCAACTGGGCCGCTGACACGCCAACAACAATTAGTATTCACATTCTTAACACTGAAGGCCTCAGTGTTGGGCTTCTTCTCCCCGTTCGGCCTTATATTCTCACACTCAATTTGTCTTTCAAACAACTTGGAATTCATGGAAAATGCAAAATCAAAGCCACGGAGACGAGTATGACAAATATCAGGTAAATGCAACAAAGTAGTGAACAATTGAGTACAAAATTAGTCACATTATGCATGTAAAACACACACAAAACCTGACTTATCAAACCCCCCCACACTAGAAGACTTGCTTGTCCCCAAGCAAAAATATTCAACAACATAATACTCTTTTATATTACCATGTTGCTAAATTCTTGAGCCAAATTCATAAACCGCATGCCCCAACAAAATAACTCATAATTCATAGTCAATCACAAAGTCTCATTAGTCGCTAGTTACCCAAGCCTTATCCATAACTCCCTAACGACTTGCCCCCAATTTACTTGATTCGGTCTTCCTTTATTATACTAATCTGATTAGTGCCCCTTCTCCAACATTCATCAATTTATGTTTTCAATTTATTTTTTCTTCAGCGCTATTCCTTTCAAGAATTTTGAGCTTCTAATTTTTTTCTTTTTTTTTCAAATGAGGGCTCACGGCTCCACTCTACTTATCGGGTTTTAGCTCTTTCGTGTTGATTTATAGACGGTTGGCAATTCGAAAACACTTGAACCCCCGAAAATAGGCAGCCGTAACGGCCCCTCACTATTTTTTTTAGCATTTTTTTTTCAACTAAACTCCTTTTTCTTTTTCCTCCAATCCTCAAAAATTCTTTTTTTTTTTTCAACTTGGGCACCAAATCAAACTTTTTTTTTTAGACCAAAACAAGCCACCAAAGACAAGCAATCAAATTGCCACTTCAAGGCTAAGTAAGCCAACAATCAATTCAACTCTACGACCAACACATGAATTCATGTTCACAAACAGATCAAGGCATACAACTCATGTTTTCAGTATGTTAAATCTGCAACTACCAATATAGCTGAATGTCCAAAATAAGTATTAAGCACCACACAAAATCATAGAATATGCACACATCACCAGCAAGCTAAAGATATTCAAAATATGCACATAACAAGATCATAGATCGACACTACCCCCCACACTAAAACGAGTGCTAGTCCCTAGCACAAAGTAAAGATCAAACACCACAAGGGAAAATACAAAGTGAGTGGAGCGGGGTTACCCAATCAAGGAATTAACAACATGTTTCGCTCCCAGCAGCCGTAAAACCTCTGCAAGTTGATTGCCTTGAACTTTTTCGAGTTGCCTTTATGCTGTCCAAATGTCCTTTCTCACACGAATCTGCATCACCAAAGTAAAGTTAAGATACAGACTAGCTAGGTATGGTGGTGATGGTTGCTGGTTTTGGTTGCCCAATTAGGGCGTGTGAGTCGGTGTGGATGAGGGAAATGGTTGCTAGGTTTGTATCTTAAACAAATATTTCTAAAATACGGGCTTATAACTTATAAATGATGGGCCTTCAAATGGGCTTGCTGCATTTTTTATTGTCTTTTACCAAAGCCCAAGTGTGGTGCAAGAATCTCCATAAAGTCTTAGAGAACAACATCTTATGAAATCAACTTATGAAATCAGAGAACCTACAAGCATAGAAGAAAAAGAACATCACATAAAATTTAAGAAAAACGAAAATAAAAGAAAACATTGGGTTGCCTCCCAATAAGCGTCTTTGTTTATTGTCGTTGGCTCGACTTATTAACTCTCGACTCAGATAATTGGATCCTCCAAATCAGCAAACCATGGAACAGATTGCATTGATATTAAAGGTGTCGGTGTTGGTAAATAATAAATGTTTTTCAAAATAGCGAGCAACTGCTCGTCTGAGAATTTTTCCAGCAATGGTTCTGCTTTGTTGGTCCTCTCCAGGTGACTAAGATGGTCAGCCGCCAACATAAATTCCCGGACTTCCTTCAATTTCATAGAAATTATGACTGGTAGTGTAATATCCCAAAATTTGAGATATGAAATCTGAAAGATAATTAAATAATCTTATAAAAAAAGGAGCATATATATTAAATTGAATCTTATGATGCCATATATTTCAAATGTAGATATAAGTTTATTAAATTGTTAAAGTCCATTTAAAAGAAACATATAAATACTCGTGTTCTTTCAATTCAAAAATTCAATTCGTGATTACACTCACCGAATTTATTAAGATTTTAGTATGTTGTCCCTTTATGTGTTTTTAAGATTCTGTTAAATTTTCATGTTAACCGGATTTATAAATTATGTAATACGATGTTTATATCACTTCAATTCAAGAGTAACATCTTTAACGTTTCTGATTTAGAAATTTTAAAATGATATTTATAGATCTCCAAAGTTTACTAAATTTTATCCGATATTGTAAAATATTTATTTTCATCTACAGTATAAGTTTCATTTCAGTCAGACGTGTATTTCATTTAAAATTTTCTAGTCATCTTTGAAAGATTGACAAACTTACAATGCTACTGATTTAAGAATTTAATACTTAGTTGATAGTTTTTAAATAACTTTTTCTAAACTGTCATACTTTTACAAGTTCTTCATCTCTCGAGAAAGTTTTCTAACTAAAAATATTTATAATTCTTAAGATATTAAATTTCTTCTACAACTATGCAGAATTCATCATTTATGCGATTTAAATTTCAAAAGTAAAAACCTATATTTATATTACTTGGGATCTTATGAAATTAATTATGTCTTACTAATTATTTTACTACTTATGAAGTACATTAAAATTAAAGATCGTTTGATCTTATATTCCTTGAGAAACAAATATTGCTAGTGAACTAACATGTGAGGTTTTTCTAAAAGTTTGTCTTTTAAACTTGATCTTTTGATTTTCTCCAAAGTCCAATACGATCTTATCTTTTTCAGTGAATTCTCTAGAAGAAACTCTAATTTCAATCAAATCAAAATTGTTTACTCTCTCGTCAAAATTATTTCTTTCATGTTCAATCTCAAACTCAATATATCTTTCATTTTGTTTATTAAATAATTAAAGGCATGTAAGCAAATAAACATGTATATATATTAATGTAATAACCCAAAAGTTTCATAATTTAATATTAAGATAATTTGATCTTCATAATTTAATAATTTCATGAGTCATTTGAATTATCCAAGACTTATTGATTTAATTACTTCATATTATAAGTTTTATTTAAACCCATAATACTCTTAATCTTGGAATCTAATAACTTTCATAATCTTATAACTTTACCAATTAATTGTATGTATTATACTAATAACTTATTTTGAATCTTAATAACGCCCAAAATCTCACTCATGTGATTTTAATTAAATAATAAGATTGTTTAAGTTCTATCCCCAACAAGTTTATAATTCTAATTAGGTAATGGAATTTATTTACAATTAATCTTCATGACAAGTTTATGATCTTAATTAGTTAATAGAATTCATTTATGATTTAATTAATGCTTAGAATTTATCTATGATTTATGTTCCCAATAAGTTGATACATAAAATTCATAATCCAACAATAAATCAAAGAAAATATATAAAAGATCTAAATCTCCAAAATCTCCATAAAGATCTATCATATCAAAACAAATTAATTTGAATTGACGTAAATATCTTTAGATTGTTGAGATTCTATCTTCCGTGTAAATCTGTTTTCTTGTTGTACATTGGTGAAAATTATATACGTTCTATTATCCTCAATAATTGTCTTGAGGAAATATCATCATAATCTTTATATGTGTCAGAGTGTCATAATTAAATAAGTTTATGATTTAATTAATTAATATAATTTATCTAAGATTTATCTCATAACAAATTATACGTAACTTTCCAATCCAATCAACAAAATCCTTATAAAAAAATATGTCATATCAAAACTACAAATTTAAATGGATTAAGAAATTCCTTTACCTCATGCCTATATATATTTAAAATAATATCATTAGAGAACCCTAAGCCTTCAAGAAAACTATCGTAAGGTAATTTTTTTTGAAATCTTCATCTTCTCTATTCTCTTTCTGTCATTAAACTCCATCTTCTCAATTCTCTTTTGTCAAATTAAATACTAGAAAATGTACGTCTCTTTTCCATCTCAGTTTCAAAATGAGTTTTAGAAATTTACGTTTGTTTGTCCATCTCTATTCTTCTTTTTGAGTCTTGAATTTCATCGTCGATTCTTCTTTTTGAATCCTGAATTCCATCGTTGATTTCCTATTGTCAAAACGACTTTTAATATGAGTCCTACTTTTTGTAATTACCATTCTTTCCACATCGTCATTACGATTCTTTTCTCATAGTCTCTTTCCGTTTCAATAGTTAGTAATCTTTATTTTCCATTTCTGAAAATTCCGATTTAACTTCACTTCACTCCAAGTTCACTCACTTAACTTTTGATCTCAATTTCCAAGTCCTATTACTACATTCCACATTCCACATAGTATTTTATTCCTTCCAATTTCCCTCAAATCCTCCTATTTATTAAATTATAAATAAAATATTTACTAAGATACAAATTATTTTATTTATAGGAAACGAAGATAACGAGGACGTGAATTGCATTCATTTGCATCAAGCATTCAATTTTTCACCACATCGCATTCAAGTTTTCACTACATCTAATTGAGGTGGGGTTTTCTTTCCTTGTTTGTCTTTATTAAACGCATGTATGTGTGATGTGGATGGGGCAACATATATGATTTAATCAATCGTTAAGTGGTTGATAGCATGAAAAATTTAATTGGTCGTTAAGTGGCCAATAGCATGGTTATGAATTAATCGGTCGTTAAGTGGCTGATAGCATGGATACGGTGTTGTTATTCTGTGTTGCATATGCTTGTTTTTAATCTTGACAAACAGTAACCCCACTGAGCTAGTGTAGCTCATCCCGAATTATTACATTCTTTTACAGATGAGAAGTCGGACGCGGTGGTACGATGGATGCTAATGGGAATTAATTTAATAATTAATGACAAGTGAAATATAAATTATGGTGATTGTTAATAAATAGTTTATTGAATTCTTTGTAAATACTTTTGAATCGCTAACCTTTTCGTTTTGGTATTTAAATTTTGTAGTTAGACTTTTGAGGCGTGTTTACTTCATTTTTTTTATGGTAACTTTATTTTAATAAGAAAATTATTCATTTGAGTTGCTTCCGCTAAATGTTTTATTAAATTTGGGATTAAACGATTTTGAAAATAATATGTATAATTTTATTTTAAGAAAATGGGTATTTATGTTTTATGAGCTCACGTTCCTATTTCAAGGACAAAAATTGTGTTATTGTTTACTTTCAAAAATTGGGCCGTGACAGTGTGGTATCAAAGCAGGTCTACGTTTCTGTAGACTTGCCAAAAAAAAATTGTTTTATAGTCTCTTAAATAAAGTCATTTTGAGTCCAAATGTGACTTTCTTAAAAAAAAAAAAAGAACGGAAATTTCAATTTCAAGTCTCTTTAGCAAGATTATTTTAAGTCAAATGTGTGATGTTTTACTTAAAGAACGAAAATGATCCACTAGTGTCCTTCGTCTGTTGCGCCGGCTCGAACAAGGTACAAGTGAAAGAAAGTTCATGATAGAAAGTAAATGCTACGTTTCATGAGATGCATTCAAAGCATACGAATGAAAAGAAAGTTCATGCAAGAAAGTAAATCATATGTTTCATGAGATGCATTATTCAAAGCATGATTATGAATGTTTAATCATGAAGAAAGTTTTAGCATAAAGATTAATATATGAGCATTGTTTTAAGCATGATAAGTGATTTTGTTTTAGCATAATTTGAAACATTTACAACATGATTTTATCTTCATTTAAGCATGACACACATTATATTTAGAATTGATTCAAACTGAAAAACATTAAAAATATATGCAAGTCTTAAAATATAAATATTTATTATGTGAACTTAGAACGTGAATGATAAAGTGTAAAAAAAAAAAAAAAGTAGAATGATAAAATTCATACTATCTTATATTAATAAAAAATAATGATAATTAAAATTATAAGAAAATATTAGAGAATATAATTTGATATATAATATACGAAAGTTTTACTATAAAACGAGTTCCTTGATTTAAGATAATGATAATATAGGAGTAGACCTCTTTCTTATGGTAAAGTAGTATATGCCTATATAATAAACTAGTGTATGATTTTCTAATTAAAGAATTTAAATTAAATTTTTAAAAGTTTGAAAATTTTAAATACTATTTGCAGATTGCAATTAAATTTATGAACGGTTTAGTACATATCTTCTTATTTAATATTATTATGACGCATTCTTGCTAAATAATCATTTAAATGTCATTTATAAAGGATAGTACATAATTTATTTTTGTTTATTATTCAAAAAAATATGTATATTATTTTTTAATATTATTCAGTACACCTACAATTTTAAGCTTTTTATGTTAATGTCTCTAACAACCAGGTTCCATTTTTGTTTTCATTAGATGATAAAAAAAAAAAAAAAAAGGTCCAAGATTAAAAAAAAAAAACATAAATTTATTTTTAAAACATACTTTCGAAAAAATATATATATATTATTCAGTTTCAATAACTAATAAGTTTGAATGATCATGTACCATCAAGTCATCTCTATTTTAGTTTTCCTTTCTTTTATAGTATTTTTGAATTTAAGGAATTTCAAATATGAAAAAAAAAATTATTATAGTGTTGAAGTTTAGCATACATTATTTAGAAAATTTAAGTAGAACTTCTATTTTATTTCATTATATTTCTTAGTAATATAAAATTTGAAGTAATTAATTAGCTATATTTAATGTCAAAGTTTTGTATGATAATATATATGTGTCCTTTTAGTCATTCTTTGATATATATATATATATATATATATATATAAAGTTAAGAATAAACATAGAGAATTCAAAAGATGACTTTCCTACCACAACTATTATCTTAATTTCGAGGACGAAATTATTTTTAAGGGGGTAATAGGACGAAATTATCCTATTACTACATTCCACATTCCACATAGTATTTTATTCCTTCCAATTTCCCTCAAATCCTCCTATTTATTAAATTATAAATAAAATATTTACTAAGATACAAATTATTTTATTTATAGGAAACGAAGATAACGAAGACGTGAATTGCATTCATTTGCATCAAGCATTAAATGTTTCACCACATCGCATTCAAGTTTTCACTACATCTAATTGAGGTGGGGTTTTCTTTCCTTTTTTGTCTTTATTAAACGCATGTATGTGTGATGTGGATGGGGCAACATATATGATTTAATCAATCGTTAAGTGGTTGATAGCATGAAAAATTTAATTGGTCGTTAAGTGGCCAATAGCATGGTTATGAATTAATCGATCGTTAAGTGGCTGATAGCATGGATACGATGTTGTTATTCTGTGTTGCATATGCTTGTTTTTAATCTTGACAAACAGTAACCCCATTGAGCTAGTTTAGCTCATCCCGAATCATTACATTCTTTTACAGATGAGAAGTCGGACGCGGTGGTACGATGGATGCTAATGGGAATTAATTTAATAATTAATGACAAGTGAAATATAAATTATGGTGATTGTTAATAAATAGTTTATTGAATTCTTTGTAAATACTTTTGAATCGCTAACCTTTTCGTTTTGGTATTTAAATTTTGTAGTTAGATTTTTGAGGCGTGTTTACTTCATTTTTTTTATGGTAACTTTATTTTAATAAGAAAAATATTCATTTGAGTTGCTTCCGCTAAATGTTTTATTAAATTTGGGATTAAACGATTTTGAAAATAATATGTATAATTTTATTTTAAGAAAATGGGTATTTATGTTTTATGAGCTCACGTTCCTATTTCAAAAATTGTGTTATTATTTACTTTCAAAAATTGGGCCGTGACACAGGTAGTGTATTCTTGGACCTTATTTTCCATCTTAACAGATTTAACATTCTTTTCCTCTTCTTCCAAAGTTTGCATGAGTCTTTCCTCCAATTATTCCTACAATGAAGCTCAAAAATCTCCTGCACAATATTCTCAAGGACACTTAAAGCGTAAAGAGAGTCAGATTCTGTGGGTAATTTCATAGCATCAAATATGTTAAGTTGAATGATTTTTCCGTCATATTACATAGTGAGGCTTCCCTCACGTACATCTATTGTTGTTTGGGAAGTATTCAAGAATGGTCTTCCCAACAAAATAGGTTTGGAATTTTCTGAATTCCCTTCCATATTTAACACATAAAAATCAGCCGGAAAAATTAATCGGTTTACCTGTACAAGGACATCCACAACCACTCCAGTTGGATATGTATGACTCCTATCAGCTAACTGAATAATTACTCAAGTTTCCTTCAATGGCCCAATACCAAGCTTCTTATAGACGAACCACGACATTACATTGATAGAAGCCCCAAGGTCTGACATAGCTTGCTTGACTTTGTGATCCCCTATCTTGCAAAGGATCACAAACATACCGAGATTTTTCCTTTTAAGAGGCAATTTCTTCTGAAAAATAGCCAATACAGTTTCTCCCATGAAAACTTTTTCATTACTAGCTAACCTACACTTGTTAGTACACAATTCCTTCAAAAATTTAGCATATCTCAGGATTTGCTTGATTATGTTAAGCTTCACCTTCCAAAACACCTCGAGTGCCTGTTGATCCTTGATGCCTTTTTTAGTTTTCTTCAACCTGGAAGGAAAGGTAATGTATCAGTAATAGTAGGTATTGAGTTACGAGATTTTATCTCATGTTTATGTTCTGGAATGCTGACACTGAGGGGTTTAGTGTCTTCCTTAACGTCTAGATTTTTCTTCCCAGATTCAACCTGCTCGTTTTCAACCTCCAACTGATCTTCAGGTACCATGATATGTTCTGCAACCTTCTTGGGTTTCGAAACCCTTTACAATTGCTTTCCACTTCATAAAATGACCGCACTCACATTTCTAGGATTAGCTTCAGTTTGAGAAGGTAGCTTCCGCTATCACGTGCTTGTAATTGACTAATGGCAATAGCCATTTGGCTCATTTGTGATACTAAGGTTTTCTGCCCTGCTTGTAATGTTTACACTGCTATTTGAGTGTCTTGTTGAAACTTCATTGAACTAGATGCCAAAGTCTTTCACCATATCCTCTAACGATGGCCCTGATTCGTTCCCGTCGCCGTTTTGTCGAGAGTTTCCAGAATTTTGATCTGAACAACTGGAACTTCTGATCTTGATGTTGAGACCTTTGATTCTCTCCATAGTGAGCGTTCTGTTGGTCCCCATATCGAAGATTAGGGTGATCTTTCCACCCCGGATTATAAGTGCTAGAGTATGGGTCATACTTTCGATCTTGAGAATTCCCAAAATCAATTGCATTAGCATGCTACTCTATCTCATCATTCAGGATCCGATAATCATCAGTAACATACTCTGTAGTATTGCAAATTCGGCATGGGCAGGCTTCTGGAGTCTTCCCCTTCATCATCCTCTTTATCATACTTGCAATCTTTTCTAAGGCTTCGCTTTTCGATTGCTCAAGTGGCCTAGCTATAGCATCATGTGCACCAAACTATTGAGTATTTGTTGTCATATTAGAAATCAATTCTCGTGCAGCGGTTGGTGTTTTTCCCATCAAAGCTCCTCCGCTGGCTGCATCAATCATGTTACGATCCGTGAGAGTGAGTCCCTCATAGAAATATTAGATGAGCAACTGATCACTAATCTGATGTTGTGGGCATGAAGCTATAAGGCATTTGAAATGCTCCCAATACTCGTATAGTGTCTCTCCTAAACTTTACTTAGCACCTGAAATTTCTTTCCTCAATACTGCTACTCGAGTAGCTGGGAAGTAGTGTTAGATAAATAGCCTCTCCATCTCATTCCATGTATTAACAGTCCTGGGTGGTAAAAAATACAACCAATCCTTTGCATTATTCTTTAATGCAAAAGGAAATGCACATAACTTCACATGTTCCTTTGAGACCCCAGTTGGCTTCATGCTGGAACATACGACATGGAACTTCTTCATAAAAGTGTGTGGATTTTCTCCTACAAGACCATGGAAAGAAGGTAATAAATGAATTAAACCAGATTTAAGCTCAAAATTAACATTAGGTGTAAGAGCAGGGATAGTAATGCAGAGTGGTTGATGGTTTATGGTGGGGTTGCCAAATCAAGCATTATTCTCTCTTCATTCCCTCCAGCTGCATTTCCATCAACTCTATGTTCTCTTTCCATATTTTCAGATTCGAGCTAAGAGTTCAAATTTTCACTAGTATCACTCCCTTCTTCACTACTCCTTTCTCTTGTCAGTACAAAGTTGATTTGCCGACGTGCACGAGTCTCTTACCTAAGTCGTCTGGTTGTCCTCTATTTCTAGGTTCAATTCGAGTTGTACACTACGATTTGACCTTGTGATCATTCACTGAAACAAGAACTAAACATACACTAAGTGTATCAGTGTTAGTATGAATCTTGAGTAGAACAATCAGAAACAGAATAGAAGAAACACTTTAATTATAATCAGAAAACACAAGAATAAATTCAATCAAATTAACAACTTGTTGGAAATATTAGAACAATGTTTTGATGAGACAAATCCTTAAAAGTAACTCTAATAAGCATAACCAATCTTAGGATAAGTTACTGCAATAGAGTTACTGCAGAAGATTAAAAGAAATAAAGAAAGTGTCAAAAGGAAGGATACTGAAGAGAATGGTTGAAAAGAATTTGGTAAACTAATAAGGATACAAATGACTACAGGAAGCTACTGGAGGGGACCTCGCCAAAGCAGAATACAGCGAGACAGGAAGCTACCTGAGAAGACCATACCGAAAGCATACTGCAGGAAGAGGAAGCTCCAGAGTGAAGCAAGAGGAGGGAGCTACAAAGCAGGCACGGGGAGAAAGTCAAAAGTTACCTGTAGAGAGAAAAGAGAAGAGGAACCAATCAAAAGAAGACATGTGGAAAGCGAAAAACTGGCGTGTGTCAGGAGTGCGACGCATCAAATGATGGAAATCTGTCAACCTTCAACGGGCAGATTTGACAACCTATAAAGAGGAGGACTGAAGACTGAAGCGGTGGGTGAGAGAGCGCAAGGGCGCAAGAGAGAAGAAAGTGAGCACATTAAAATATACAAGCTCGCAGAGAGAAGCACAAAAGCAGAGAGAAGAGCTCATCAGAGAGAAGGTTTAAAAGAGAGAAGCGTAGAAAGAGGGGGAAGTCTAGAGAAGAAAAGAGTGTTCAATGAGAGCAGATGAAAAGCTCGAACACTCTACACCCCAAGAAGACGCATACCTAGTCAGTCAAGTTCATCAGCAAGCTTCAACAGAACAATCTGCAAATGAAAGTCAAGCTTGCTACACCCAGTTGAAGAAGAAGAAGACTAACTGTTGGTCCTAAGTGGTAGTAGGCTTAGAGGGGGGGTGAATAAGCCTACTCAATTTTTCAGAAAATCTTACTTCGAAGGTCACTGCTTGAGCAGTTACCTTTAAGTTTGAAACAAGAGAGTGTTATGCACAGCGGAAATACTTTTTCAAAACAATACTTGTTTTTCTGAAAACTGTGACTATGCTTTGGGATGATATGCAGCAGATAGATTCAGATATGCAATATTATAATCAAGGTAAACAACAGTAAAGAACACAGCAATTTATAAAGGTTCGAGGGTGGAGTAATCCCTCTACGTCCTCTCTCCTCCTACACAAGAAGAGACCTTCGTTAGGTAAAACGGTTGATTTAAACAAGTCTCACTTAGACAACCTAAACCTAACGAGAACTACTGCCAGTCTTTCCCACATAGGGTTACTGCACAGTAATCAAATCTCTAGCCCACACAGGACTCTTGATCTTCTACCAAGAGCGAAACCCTTAGCCCACACAGGACTCTTGCTCTTCTACCAAGAGCGAAACCCTTAGCCCACACAGGACTCTTGCTCTTCTACTAAGAGCGAAACCTCTAGCCCACACAGGACTCTTGCTCTTATACTAAGAGCGAAAATACTTGATCAGACACACCCTCTGATCAAGCAACTCCACACAGTCTAACAACGAGAATAAAACTTTAGTAACACAGGCAGCAAGCTTAAAGCAGTTAAGCTCATTAAGCTGAAGGTAGCTTGTTGTGTAGACTGGACTTGAAACTTCTTCTTGTGTTTGTAAGTGATCTTCAGTGTATATCTTGAGTGTTTGGATTGCAAGAGTTTCAGGTATCTTCCAAGTCCTAGTCTTATTGTATTTATAGGCGATTTGAATTTTGTCCGTTGGAAAGAAGATCTGATCTGCTACCTCTTTGGAGTGACGTGACATTTCTTGATTTGATCGTACACTGTTTGCCCAAGCTGTCACTCAGAAGCTGTAATCGCCGTCCTAGTCTAACACATCTTCTGACTTTCCTTTTTGTCTTTTGATACGTGGCACTTCTTGGTTGGTTGCCTCTGCGGCTTATGCCTACCGTAAACTTTTGTGCATGTTCTTTGAGATAACCGCTACTCCTCAGGTAGCTGTAGCTTCCTGATGATTCAGTCTCCTCTTCATTCATCTCAACATCCTTGGTTAATTTGCAACCAGCATCCTATCCGAAGCAGCCTACTGTATTATTTTTGTCTTCGTGGTTTTTGTGCAGCAAGGTCTTCAATTTCTAGTCTTTGATCTTCAAGCCTCCTGATCCTAATTTATAGAATATTACAACGGAATCTAATACACACGATCCTAGGCACCTATTCTATTACATGTTTTGTCATTCATCAAAATTTTACATAATGTTCCTTACACTAACCTTTCTAAAAGGGAAGTCTTGGAGTACTCAATGCGAGGAATAAAGTCCTGCTGAGTTTACCACTTTCTAGGAAAGAAAGTGAAGACCCTAGGTGGGTAGATTAGGATCCTGTGTGGGTCAGTGTGGAAAGTAGGCAAGCATCTGTGTGAAGACTTGCTACTTACTTGTTAAGGGTATGTTGTAATAGACAGGTCTATGTAAATCAACCAGCTTAACAAAGGTTCCCTCCTGAGAGGAGGAAGAGAGGACATAGAAGGATTACTCCACCTCTGAACCTCTGTACATGATTGCGTCTTTATCTGCTTACTGCATTACACGTATTCTCTCTGATAAGCTGCACATCTTCTACTCGGCTCAGAAATAGTCTTCCGCACCCACTCTGATTAGTAACCTCCCAAAAGGTTACTGATATTAGAAATGAGCCAATGGAGGATAAAGAAAAATCTGA
The DNA here is from genome assembly GCA_005771605.1 of Scutellaria baicalensis. Taxonomy (NCBI): domain Eukaryota; kingdom Viridiplantae; phylum Streptophyta; class Magnoliopsida; order Lamiales; family Lamiaceae; genus Scutellaria; species Scutellaria baicalensis. The sequence goes on along the minus strand of CM016725.1, from coordinate 7,285,381 downwards.
AGATATGGTAGGCTTATTCACCCCCCCCTCTAAGCCTACCACCAGTAGTTTTGGGACCAACAAGTGGTATCAGAGTAGGTTGGACTAAAGCATCCACCAGCTAATCTATCTGATACCCACAAGTGGTATCAGAGCCGGTGGATTATTCATCCTTGCTCAATGGTCAATCTGATACCAACAAGTGGTATCAGAGCAGATTGATGAAACAAAAGATCTAATCGATCTATCCAGATCCCATCTGTGAAGAAGCTCTCTTCATAAAATTTCTCTCTCCCTCACATCAAAGATCACCTCATTGCCTTTTTAAAAGGAATTGATTGATGTGAAGGCAATAAATAGCTAAAAGATAAAAAAATGAAGTTGGGTTGTGAAGAAAAGTTGTTCTTGAGGGGGAACAGCAAGCTACCCAAGGAAGGACTACGAAGAAGGAAGCCATACACATGGAGCAAAGTCCCTACTCATCACGGAGCAGACCAACAATGGAGATAATCAATAAAGAAGATATGTTGCAATGGACATACAAACAACCATGGAGGAAAATACTGAGGATGTCAAGCAAAGGAGTAAGAAGAAAAAGCTCACTCCAAATTATAGACAGAAATAATAATTAAAGAGGACTTACTCTTCTAAAGGAACAACGATGACCAGGTACCTCATTCAAAACTTGTGCTTTTATTGTTCTGGTCTTGCTCACATTTATTCTGTTTAGGAACTCAAGTGACTAGTTTCAAACGTCCAAGAAGCCAAAGAAAAGAATCTTCAAAAGTGAAGATATTAGGCTTAAAATTAATGTCACTTGAAATTGAGAAGGAAGCATGCATGTTTATTTTCATATAAGAACGCTTCACTTTCTTATAAAAGCCTCAAAGGTACCTAGGACAATGCTGAAAGTGACCCTACATCCTAAGAAAGAGGAATCCTAAAGTAAGGGGGAACTTCTAGCACAATCTAAGGTATCTTGACAAGCATAAGAGCTAAAATCATTGGAGTAACACAAGGGATGTGGGTACGCTGTAAAAAGTCTACAATAACACTGAGAAAATCAAGCAGAACAGCAACTCCAAAAGAAAAAAAAAATTTATCTACCTTACTTGTATCATACTTTACCTTTTTATGTTCTAGATAGATACAATAAGAAAACACCTGCACACACACTATCACTTTTTGCTCTTTAAAAGTCTTGAAGGAGCCAAAACTCTCTTTACAACAACCATGGGCTGCGAAGAAAGCCTTAGCTTCTTAAAGAAACTTAACCCAGAAGGACTCATACTCGTGTGAGCTGCTATACAATCATATTTGTTTTGCAGGTACCTTTGACAAAGGGCTACTAAATTTAGGGGGGATCAGTGACAAAATGACAAACTTTGATTATAGGATGTTGAACATCCGGTTGCTGGATACTAGGTCATGGGATAACAGGACGCTGTACACCAAGACGCTGGGCATCGAGCTACTGGATGCTAAGCCACTAGATATCAAAACACTTGTCATCAAGTCAGTAGAAAAGGTAGAAGGACTCATCAAGGAAAAAGATAAATTCTGATGAAAGGACGCTAGACACCAGGACATTGGACACTAGGTCGCTGAATAACATGATGCTGGACATCAGGATGCTAGATACCAGGCTAACTGGAAATTAGGTCACTGGATGGTAGGACGCTAGATATCAGGATGCTAGATACCAGAGGCTCGATACTTGATCGCTGAACACTAGGTCGCTGGGCACCAGGACGCTAAACAACAGGATGCTGGACATTAGATCGCTGAACACCAGGTCGCTGGGTATCAGGATGCTAGACACCAATGTACTAGATACTAGGTTACTAGACATCAGAACTTATCAACATGTCACTGGAAAAAGGGATCACTTGGAGGTTATAAGATAAAGCAGTTACCAAAAATTTTCTCAGTAACGTACAAACATAAAAAGTGGATCACCTTTCCAGAAATAGAATACCTTTTCAGAACCCTAGAAGAATTTCAGCCGTGCAATCAGAAGAATCCAAAGGTGGAGATCCAGCAATTGACCACGTCATCTCATACAAAGGAGAAAAGACATAAAGCTGTGGAAACTGTCAACACCTTTATTGGAAACAGGCGGAGCAGTTAATGAGATCCTTGAAGATCTAACTGCAACAGGGAGTATCTCTAACCCTACACATACATGCACTCCTTTTTCTTCTTTAAGCATATAAGATATCCTCTCTCTCTCTCTCTTATCATCTATGCTTTATGGAACCCGATTGTTGGAAACTGTAATATCCCAAAATTTGAGATATGAAATCTGAAAGATAATTAAAAAATATTATAAAAAAAAGAGCTTATATATTAAATTGAATCTTATGATGACATATATTTCATATGTAGATATAAGTTTATTAAACTGTTAAAGTCCATTTAAAAGAAACATATAAATACTCGTGTACTTTCAATTCAAAAATTCAATTCGTGATTACACATCTTCGAATTTAATAAGATTTTAATATGTTGTCCCTTTATGTGTTTTTAAGATTCTGTTAAATTTTCATGTTAACCGGATTTATAAATTATGTAATACGATGTTTATATCACTTCAACTCAAGAGTAACATCTTTAACGTTTCTGATTTAGAAATTTTAAAATGATATTTATAGATCTCCAAAGTTTATTAAATTTTATCTGTGTAACATATTTATTTTCATCTACAGTATAAATTTCAGTTCAGTCGGACGTGTATTTCATTTAAAATTTTATAGTCATCTTTGAAAGATTGACAAACTTACGATGCTACTGATTTAAGAATTTAATACTTAGTTGATGGTTTTTAAATGACTTTTTCTAAACTGTCATACTTTTACAAGTTCTTCATCTCTCGAGAAAGTTTTCTAACTAAAAATATTTATAATTCTTAAGATATTAAATTTCTTCTACAACTATGCAGAATTAATCATTTATGCGATTTAAATTTCAAAAGTAAAAACCTATATTTATATTACTTGGGATCTTATGAAATTAATTATGTGTTACTAATTATTTTACTACTTATGAAGTACATTTAAAATTACAGATGTTGATCTTATACTCCTTGAGAAACAAATATTGCTAGTGAACTAACATGTGAGGTTTTTCTAAAAGTTTGTCTTTTAAACTTGATCTTTTGATTTTCTCCAAAGTCCAATACGATCTTATCTTTTTCAGTGAATTCTCTAGAAGAAACTCTTTAAATTTCAATCAAATCAAAATTGTTTACTCTCTCGTCAAAATTATTTCTCTCATGTTCGATCTCAAACTCAATATCTCTTTCATTTTGTTTATTAAATAATTAAAGGCATGTAAGCAAATAAACATGTATATATATTGATGTAATTACCCAAAAGTTTCATAATTTAATATTAAGATAATTTGATCTTCATAATTTAATAATTTCATGAGTCATTTGAATTATCCAAGACTTATTGATTTAATTATTTCATATTATAGGTTTTATTTAAATCCATAATGCTCTTAATCTTAGAATCTAATAACTTTCATAATCTTATAACTTTACCAATTAATTGTATGTATTATACTAATAACTTATTTTGAATCTTAATAACGCCCAAAATCTCACTCATGTGATTTTAATTAAATAATAAGATTGTTTAAGTTCTATCCCCAACAAATTTATAATTCTAATTAGGTAATGGAATTTATTTACAATTAATCTTCATGACAAGTTTATGATCTTAATTAGTTAATAGAATTCATTTATGATTTAATTAATGTTTAGAATTTATCTATGATTTATGTTCCTAATAAGTTGATACATAAAAATTCATAATCCAACAATAAATCAAAGAAAATATATAAAAGATCTAAATCTCAACAAAATCTCCATAAAGATCTATCATATCAAAACAAATTAATTTGAATTGACGTAATAGATTGTTGAGATTCTATCTTCCGTGTAAATTTGTTTTCTTGTTGTACATTGGTGAAAATTATATACGTTCTATTATCCTCAATGATTGTCTTGAGGAAATATCCTATGAAAATTATATATGTTCTATTATCCTCAATAATTGTCTTGAGGAAATATCATCATAATCCTTATATGGTGTCAGAGTGTCATAATTAAACAAGTTTATGATTTAATTAATTAATATAATTTATCTAATATTTATCTCATAACAAATTATACGTAACTTTCCAATCCAATCAACAAAATCCTAATAAATAAATATGTCATATCAAAACTACAAATTTAAATGGATTAAGAAATTCCTTTACCTCATGCCTATATATATTTAAAATAATATCATTAGAGAACCCTAAGCCTTCAAGAAAACTATCGTAAGGTAATTTTTCCAGAAATCTTCATCTTCTCTATTCTCTTTCTGTCATTAAACTCCATCTTCTCTATTCTCTTTTGTCAAATTAAATTCTAGAAAATGTACATCTCAGTTTCAAAATGAGTTTTAGAAATTTACGCTTGTTTGTCTATCTCGATTCTTCTTGAATTTTATTGTCGATTCTTCTTTTTGAATCTTGAATTCCATCGTTGATTTCCTATTGTCAAAACGACTTTTAATATGAATCATTTTTCCACCTGGAAATTAATGCAGTCCTACTTTTTGTAATTACCATTCTTTCCACATTCTTTTCATAGTCTCTTTCCGTTTCAATAGTTAGTAATCTTTATTTTCAATTTCTGAAAATTCCGATTTAACTTCACTCCATTCCAAGTTCACTCACTTAACTTTCGATCTCAATTTCCAAGTCCTATTACTACATTCCACATTCCACATAGTATCTTATTCCTTCCAATTTCCCTCAAAACCTCCTATTTATTAAATTATAAATAAAATATTTACTAGGATACAAATTATTTTATTTATAGGAAACAAAGATAACGAGGACGTGAATTGCATTCATTTGCATCAAGCATTCAATTTTTCACCACATCGCATTCAAGTTTTCACTACATCTAATTGAGGTGGGGTTTTCTTTCTTTGTTTGTCTTTATTAAACGCATGTATGTGTGATATGGATGGGGCAACTTATATGATTTAATCAATCGTTAAGTGGTTGATAGCATGAAAATTTTAATTGGTCGTTAAGTGACCAATAGCATGATTATGAATTAATCAGTCGTTAAGTGGCTGATAGCATGGATACGGTGTTGTTATTCTGTGTTGCATATGCTTGTTTTTAATCTTGACAAACAGTAACCCCACTGAGCTAGTGTAGCTCATCCCGAATTGATTTAATAATTAATGACAAGTGAAATATAAATTATGGTGATTGTTAATAAATAGTTTATTGAATTCTTTGTAAATACTTTTGAATCGCTAACCTTTTCGTTTTGGTATTTAAATTATGTAGTTAGATTTTTGAGGCGTGTTTACTTCATTTTTTTATGGTAACTTTATTTTAATAAGAAAATTATTCATTTGAGTTGCTTCCGCTAAATGTTTTATTAAATTTGGGATTAAACGTTTTTCTAAATGATTTTGAAAATAATATGTATAATTTTATTTTAAGAAAATGGGTATTTATGTTTTATGAGCTCGCGTTCCTATTTCAAGGACAAAAATTGTGTTATTGTTTACTTTCAAAAATTGGGGCGTGACAGAAACCCTTCTCTTCACTCCTTCCTCACTGCACATTCTCTGCAAATAATCAGCCAAACACATCACAAATCTCGTATATTCACCCTTCACGTTTGACACTCGCTAAGCAAACCCTTCGCAGAAGAGTTGATCTTCTAGCTTTCAACTCCCATCTCACCTGCAAGAACTTGCACTCAAGTTCTTCTCTTTAAGGCAGGGGGATAGAGCTAAGGACCCCAGGACGTCATCTTATTGATGATGTCAAAAAGGGAGAAGAAACTGCGAAGGGTCATGAAAGATCAAAAGACTTCCAGAGGTGGAGGAAAAGAGATTTCACCTTTTCTATGAGGTGAATTCTCTTTTGAGATGCAAGAGAATAGAAGGAAGGATAGTTGGAGGGATGAGTGGAGATTGAAGGAGAAGGAAAGGCGGCAGCAAGCTATTGGCGTCTGAACTTCTCTGCTTCTTTACACACTTTACTCCAAATGAATTCCTTCTCTCTCTCTCGCATCGCTTCTCACACCTTCCAACAGCTCTCCCCTCTAGCCGAAGAGAATAAACTATTGGGAGCAGGTGACTGCATCAAGTGAGGGGGAAGGAAAGCAGAAAGAGAAATGAGCGAGCAACAAGCAAGAAGGAAAAGAAAGAAAAGAAAGAGCACGAAGAAAAGAAGAATGAACTAGATAGGACGTTTATTGTACTGTGCTTACTGCATTGTAATGTAGATGTTTTATCTAAATAGAAATTCCTCTTTCTTCAAAAGCTCATTCCTTGTGCCCTTTCTTTTAGACTTATGTGTGATTTGTATATGAAAGTAGTATGCTCTATATTACCATATTTTACATCTGCTTTCTGTGCTTGAGAGATTATATTCGTTTGATCTTCTGTAAAGGTTTTGTCATCATCCAAAAGGGGGAAATTGTTGGAAATATTAGAAGAATGTTTCGATGAGATAAATCCTTAAAAGTAACTCTAATAAGCATAACCAATCTTAGGATATGTTACTGCAATAGAGTTACTACAGAAGATTAAAATAAATAAATAAAGTGTCAAAATGAAGGATACTGAAGAGAATGGTTGAAAAGAATCTGGTAAACTAATAAGGATACTAATGACTACAGGAAGCTATTGGAGGGGACCTCGCCAAAGCATACTGCAGGAGCAGCATGCTACAGACGTCTCGAGCCACCTGAAGGAGCAAGCCAGAAGAGGAAGCTCCAGAGTGAAACAAGAGGAGGGAGCTACAAAGCAGGTATGGAGAGAAAGTCAAAAGTTACCGATAAACACAAGAAGTTACCGGTATAGAGAAAAGAGAAGAGGAACCAATCAGAGGAAGACATGTGAAAAGCAAAAAGTTGGCGTGTGTCAGAAGTGCGGCACATCAAATGATGGAAATCTATCAACCTTCAACGGGCAGATTTGACAACCTATAAAGAAGAGGACTGAAGACTGAAGCGGTGGGTGAGAGAGCGCAAGGGCGCAAGAGAGAAGAAAGTTAGCACATCAAAATATACAAGCTCGCAGAGAGAAGCACAAAAGAAGAAAGAAAAGCTCATCAGAGAGAAGGCTTAAAAGAGAGAAGCGTAGAAATAGGGGGAAGTCTAGAGAAGAAAAGAGTGTTAAATGAGAGCAGAATAAAAAAAGAAAAGCTCGAACACTCTGCACCCAAAGAGAACGCACACCCAGTCAGTCAAGTTCAGCAGCAAGCTTCAGCAGAACAATCTACAAATAAAAGCTAAGCTTGCTGCACCCATTTGAAGAAGAAGAAGACTAATCTTTCTAAAAGGGAGGTCTTAGAGTACTCAGTGCGAGTAGTAAAGTCCTGCTGAGTTTACCACTTTCTAGGAAAGAAAGTGAAGACCCTGGGTGGGTAGATTAGAATCATGTGTGGGTCAATGTGGAAAGTAGACAAGCATCTGTATGGAGGCTTGCTACTTACTTGTTAAGGGTGGGTTGTAATAGATAGGCCTATGTAAATCAACCAGCTTAACAAAGGTTCCCTCCTCAGAGGAGGAAGAGAGGACGTAGAAGGATTACTCTATCTTCGAACCTCTGTACATGCTATTTATGTGCTTACTGCATTACATGTATTCTCTCTGATAAGCTGCACATCTTCTACTTTGCTCAGAAATAGGCTCCCACACCCACTCTGATCAGTAACCTCCCAAAATGTTACTGATATTAGAAATGAGCCGATAGAGGATAAAGAAAAATCTGAAGATATGGTGGGCTTATTCACCCCCCCCCCCCTCTAAGCCTACCACAAGTAGTTTTGGGACCAACACAACTTTTTCCCGACAACGGCGCCAAAATTTGTTGTGCTGTCACTGACACCCAAAAATAAATATTCACCTTGACTAATCCACATGTGTAATAGGATAAACAAGGGGTCGAACCCACAGAGAATAGTGTAATTTAATTAAATAAATCCATGTATAGAAAGCGAAAAAAATATGGTGGGTGATTGGTTTGTTGAGCAAATATTGAAATCATGCAACACAATAAAATGCAAGTAGAAACAAACGAGAGAGATATCAATGAATTAAACAATCTAGCCCTTGGATAACCTCACCTAAAATTATTCTTCCAATTTAAAAGATAGTTCCATTTATCTACACCGCCATCTCGAATCTTGCCCCTAAACTAGCGGTACGACGGAACTAGTTCGAATTATTTCTTAGGTTCATTGATTAGAAAGTACAACCCCTAATCAAACTATCTCAATGAATAACCTCAAAACATGTATCCAAGATTCAATTCATAAGATGCATTAATTATCCAAAATAATAGGGCAAACTAGACTATGAAAACGAAACGTTCGAATCATACAATCTAGACTTCGTTATCCCAAGAATCGAATTCCAATTGCCACGATATTCATACAAATATAACAATTATGGATTATATCGTGCAAATTAGCTAGAATTGATTAACAAACAGATTAAGGTGGCCAATCTTAATGAAATCATTAATCAAACATGCCGAGCATAGCATCAGATAACCAAGAAATCGAGATAGAGTAAGAAAACATTACTACTCAATTAAAAATGGGCGAATCATTCAAGGTTTGGTGTCTCCTCGGACTAGAAAATATAAACTAGCCTCTAAGCATCATTATCCAAAATACAAAAGAAAAAATTATGTTCTTCTTCTTCTCTAATTCTATTTATTCACGTTCTTTTTTGGATCCCCAAAAGTCAAGAATTCTCTTAAACTCCTTCCAAAATTAAGAGCTTCAATCTCTCCAAGATGGATAACAATTATGAAAAATATATCTCCTCTTTCCAAAATGTCATCACCTTCCTTCCTTTGTCCCCAATATTAAATTGAGGAAATAGTGGGCTTAATGAACTGGGCCGCTGACATGCCAACAACAATTAGTATTCACATTCTCAACACTGAAGGCCTCAGTGTTGGGCTTCTTCTTCCTCGTTCGGCCACGCGACTGCACCTCTTATATTATCACAATCAATTCGTCTTTCAAACAACCTATAATTCATAGAAAATGCAAAATTAAAGCCATCGAGACGAGTATGACAAATATCGGGTAAATGCAACAAAGTAGTGAACAATTGAATACAAATTAGTCACATTATGCATGTAAAACACACACAAAATTTGACTTATCAGTTATTATATTTTTTCAATTTGAATTATCATCATAGAATAGACTTGGTGCTTTCATGTTGTAACTTGTTTTGTTGGTCCCAAGGATAGAAGGTTTAGAGGGGGGTGAATAAAACTTCTCAAATTTTCAAAGTTTTCTTCAAAATATGTTAAGTTCAGCTCACTGCCTAGATAGCTACCTAGCTTACTGTCAGATGATAGTGCAGTAGATCTCACCAATATAATGCTTAACAGTTTTATACAGTGGAAATTCTTTTTATGAAATCTTTTGAAAAAACAAGTATTTAATGCAAATGAGATATGATGCTTAACAAAAAGATTATGAAACAGGGTAGATAATTAGCAAGATATAAAAATGCACACGATAAAGAGGTTTGAAGGTGAAGTAACCCTTCTACGTCCTCTCTATCCCTTTCCGCTGGGGAAACTTTGTTACAACAGTTGGTTTACACAACCTTAGCTACTATTGTTGGGATGTATACTATAAGCCTAACTTTTGCATGAACATCTTTATTGAAATGAGAATTATTTTGGTTAAATGTTTGTATTTTATATTTGTTATATAAGTTAATGCAATTGTCCAATTGATTTATATTGTAGATAACATGGCGTATGGTGCCACACAGAAGATCATGTTACCAATTCCTTATGAATTATAAATGGTAGCTCACAACCAAGATGGATTTGGAAAAACCATTGAAACGATTGTAGTGTAATTTAGTATGAGTCTATCTTGACTATAAAGTTACACTAATACATTTTGTGTGTATTAAGCAGGACCATTTGAGGTTGTTTGATTTGTACTGACTATATAAGAGAACAAAACCTCTGTTATTATGGCTGTGCGTCCTCTTAATCCCTATACATATAACAAGACCTCAGTATTTGTTTCTTTAATTTGTCAATGGGTGAGATTTATTCATAAATCAATAAGGTCGGTGAATTGGTAGATAGTGTTGTTTATATGGTGTGTTGTTGAATATAGAAGGAATTCGTGTCCTAATTATTTAGGATGATGATGTCCCCTTGAGGAGCTCATAAGGATTATCATGTAAACCCTGCAGGTGGATTTTATCTGGCATGATAATAAAGTAGAGTGGTACTACTCTTGGAATTAGATGTTAATTAATAAAGTTGTTAGTAACTTATTTAATTAACGGAGATTCGATATCTAAAACACAGGGAGATAATTGTGCACATAATAAGAAGGAACCCATATAATAATATGGGATTGGGGTGGTAGTTCAATAATAACTCCTTACTGGACCGAGTTATTATTGATGGAATTAAGCTGTGTGCTCGGGCCGAACACGGGACGCCTAAGCCCATCAGGAGGCCCAACCTTAATTCCTCCTCTAGGTCCCCGTTGTAGCCTATAAATAAGCCATAAGTCAGCCGACCTCCATACGACACTTAATCTTACGCGTGTTTTGAGAGCGAGATCGTGAGAAAGAGAGAAGAGGCGAGGTGGCTAAAATTTCTTGGAGGATCGTCGCCCACACAATGTATGATAAAAGGTAATAAATACAATAGAAAATCGATAAAGGTTCGATCGGGTGTTTCAATCCTTGTTTGTCTTCATTTGTCTCTGGTGAAAGGTATGATTCGCCTTATCTTCCGATGTGCCTTATCGTGCCTTTTATGGATCCCGATTCTGATTGCATGACACCGACGATCTGTTGGTTCAATCAATTACAACTTGAATCTAACAATGAGTAGCAAACCTCCCACACAGGTTACTTGCCTACTTGACCAATTAACCACACCGAAGGTACATTCATAGATTCTCCTCACTACAGATTGATTGTCCCTACCTAGGTACATGGTAGTGGTCTAAGGAGCGCAATGTTTTCACGGTGACAGGAATCTTTACTGGGTGGAGGATAAGGGGGCTCTCAGCAAAGAGGACTTCGAAAACAAGGAGTCGGTTTGATCCTCATCAATTCCTTAAATAGACATGCTTTATTGAGGTGTACGTGAAATGTCCTTAAAATATTAAGAATCGATCCCTTCCCTATCAAGGTAAAGATGGGTTCTGCTTGCAGCCACAGCCTAACTTGCACAAGATTTAACAACCGAAGCTACTAGTAGTCTCGAGGGCTCATCTTCAAAACCGTATGTGGAGCTACAACCTCATACGACTCCTCTAGGGTTTCCTTCTACCTTAGCTTGGTCTCTTCTTCATAGATACGCTTAAGTTCAATAGGTCTTAGTCTAGCTCCGCCAACTCTTTTGTTTTTCATTCTCTTTGTCACTAGGCCGAGTGTTGGAATTTCTTCCAACACAGGACGCGCTCCACCTTATGTTTTTGTCAAAGTAGCTTTATAGATACGTCAGGATTTTGTGCGTCCTTTGAGATGTCGTGGTATGTTCAGGGGCAGGGCCAATTCAAGCATCCTGCCAAACCACACTCAAAAATGAAAATTAGATAAAGAAGTGTAAGTAAGAAGTAGCACTGATTTCCCCAGGATGGATGAATGAAGCCAACCATTAATGACTAGTTCGAATACCAGGAGTGGACCTAAGAGAAGTGTGAAAGGATTGTTGGAAAGGATCCGATGATCTATCGTGAAAAACAGTCTTCCAAGTGTAAGGAAAAGGTGATTGATTCTTAGTCTGGCATATCGTTCAGTGTCGGAGGCAAGTAGAATGAAAGTGGTCGCCCTAATAGAATAGATCCATTAGCGCTATTTTAGAACTATTGGATCAACTACTCAGGTTTTTAATAGACTTTGAACCCACCGAGCTAGTAGGACTGAATGCTTAGTAAGCTACTCAGATAGAGGTATGTAAGAATGAAGTAACCTTTCAATCTCATAGTTACCAGGGCTGGCGAGATCCACCAAGCCAATAAGGTTTGTAAGGTGCAACGGTAATTATGTAAGGTAGCCCGGACAAACAGAACGCAAAGCGCCTTCCAAGGAAACTATTCTTACTTACTCTTTTCTATAAAGAGCGAAATCTTAACAGGAAATTGTTTCTAGCAATATGCACTCCTTAAAACTGTCTAAGTAAAAGGATGGTTCTTCTTCGTTCTTCAACTTGGAGCAGCAAGTCTGATCTTTTTAAATGAAGAAAGTTTTGTTATTGCTTGCTGCTAGACTGAGTGACTGAAACTTGAGTAATTTGAACTTTGAAAGCTGTGAACTTTGAATCACGTAGAATGCTTGGAGTTTCAGTTATTGTTTCAATCGATCTCATTTTCTATTTATAGCTTTGACGATTTTACCTGTTGAAGCGAGGCAAATCTTCTGCATTTAATTCATTTGATATTTATAGTACACTTCATTAAATGCCGCTGTCTTTGTAGCATCTTTTCTTATCCACATATCGTATACCAATTTGTTGTTTTTAATGCTGTATCTACTGGTAATTCAGTAACATCCCATTTTTTCTTTATTTGACTCTTTATTCGAGTGGTCTTAGATTTATCATCAGTGACCTTGGGCACCTGAGCCTATGTTGTTGTAGAGTAACCTTTGAAGGTTGCTACAGTGACCTTTATGCCTTATTGAAATTTTTGTTTAATGTCTTCGATCTAGCATCCGATCTCACCTATAATCTAGCTCACTTAAATAGTGTGAGAAATGGGTACTCTGTTTTCCTATTGCAATTATTGGTTTTTGTCTCATCAAAACTAAACATTATATATTCTAACAATTTCCCTCTTTTTGATGATGACAAAACCAACAACCAGTAAGCTCAAAAGAAAAACAACATTCCACTCAAAAAGTTTATAAGAATCAAAGCATGCATATTTTCTTATCAGAAAACCTAAGATAAAAGAGCAGTTATTAATCATAGTAAAGCATAATAGAACAAAGTTCACAAGTAGTGAGCTTTTGGAAATAGAAAGATAAGACTTTCATTAGAGTTTTACAAAAGAGAATTTCTACACTTTTACAAAATAAGGTGGATAAAAATAATCAGAGATAAGTAACCAAAATCTATCTACTATCTAAACAAAACATAGAATCTTTAGACTTATTTCCTCCAGCTCGACTTCCTCTACTCGTATCTGGTATCTTTCCACCAGTTCTCGATCGACTCCTTGTAGGATTTCTTCAGGTAGTTCTTTAGTCCCTCTTCCCCCTCCTAGCGCAACCAGAAATCTTTTGAGTATGGGATGAATTCCCCTTTCTTCATTCTCCTTCTCAGTCATATCTTGATTGACAAGCCGCCTGCTCGATTCATTTGTGCATATCTAACCAGTGCTTGCTTGTTGTTTGGATATTTGTCGAATATGGAAGATTCTTTGCACAGTAGAAGATAGTACTTAAGGTACTCGGCTTCCTTGTAGGCTTTGATTTCATGGTAAGAAGGATTCTTGTGTTGGAATAGTGACCTTGGGAGCCAAATCTTTGAACTGTTTAACCTTTTGGAGCTTGTGATTTGCAGCTAGAAAATTGATCATACTTAACTTTGCTGAAGTGATCGCTGAGGCAGGTAGCTCTTAGTCAGGATATTCGAAGTTTCGATTACCTTGATGTCTTGCCGCCTCGGCTTCAGCATCCACCGATTCATCCAAGCATCAACTTTTCTTAATAGCTCTTTTTTCTTCTCAGCCTCTCTCCTCTGCCTTTGCTCAGATCACTGCCTGATCAAAAGGTGAGCAGCTGCCTTGGACTGATCATTAGCGCACTTCCTCTTTTGGCTTGACACTTGGTCACTCCTTGACCTGAAGCCACTTCCTCCATCACCCCTTAGCTCTTCTTTTCTGAAAGTTAGCTGCCTGTAGACCTTTTCTGAGCCCAACTTCCATTTCTTTTGAGCTTCCACCTCTTCCCCCTTTTTTGTCAGCCTCAGAGTCCTTGCCCAAAACTTGCTGCAATTGAGATTTGATATCTAGGAGAAGGGATTGCTTCTCTTGAGAAGATTACTTAAGTTTGTCATCAATCTTCTCAATAGAGTCATTCAGAATGTCGACCTCTATCTTTATCAGGGTGATGGTGGTGTCGATTTTATTGACCTTGTCAGCCAGCTACTTGTGAGCTTCAGAAGCTTGGACACTTGAGAGATAAGATTCAATCTCTTTTACATTATTGGGCACCTTTTTCTTGGCCTCAGGACTTTGCTTGGCAGTAGATTTCATGGGTTCCTGAGTGGCTTTGTGAACGGCCTGGAGAGATTTTTCAAAACAGTAGAGATTGTCACTTACCGTAATCCTCTTCGTAGAAGGATTCATTGTCAATCTTCTTCCTAATCCTCTTCGTAGACTTCTTCAGTGCAGCCTAAAGGTTCTCCATGGATTTTATGATCCGCAAAGCATCAGCAGATAGAGGGGCTTTCTGAAGTGATGAGAATGGGACTTTAGGGGGTTGCTGGGGCTCTGAAGCAGGTACTTCACCTTTCCCATGTTCATGGGGTTCTCCCTCAGCCAGAGCCAGTTTTGCAACCGGTTTCTTGCTTGTCATCACCGCCTATTTCCTCCATCATCATCTCCATCGTCGAAATCCTCTAAATCAGACTCATCAAAATCAAAGATTTCTGAGTCATTGCTCTCTGAATCTGATCCATCATCGGCTGGTTCTTCAGACGTGGCGGCTTTTACTCTTTTATTTTCCTTGACAGATGCCTTATAAGGTTGCTTTTGATCATTTGCCTACTCATCTTTCTTCTCATCTGGAGCATGTTTCTCTCAGCCTGATCGGTGTTGTCAGTAACCTCTTCATTGACATGTTCGTCTACTTCCTTTGCCTGCTTGCCCATAGCAGGAGCAGCAACCATTGAGTTTGGCTCGACCTCATTGCAGATTTTCTCCACTACTTCAGCTAGTTACCTCAAAATAGCAAAATCTTCTTTCTCCTTTTCCTCCGCTTCCTTCACGATATCGTACAAATAGTCGATATCCAGCTCAACAAATCAAACCTAGTTTTTGCAGTATCGGCTGATCTACAATCTCTCACCATCTCCTCTAGTTTTCTCCAGCACAGCTACCCCTTCCTCTTCTTTCACTATTTTGGTCCCGGCAGAGGTTGCTGGTTCCTTTACTCATGGGGGTAAGTTCCTCTGCAGGCTGATCATCTTCTATCACGACTAAGTATGGAGAATGACCATAGTCAAGCTGCTCGTCCTCCTCTTTTTCTTCAAAAACTGAAGACGCTAATCTGGTTAGAGTCTCTATAGGCATAGGGACTTCCACGATCTATTTTGAGGAGCCTTCACCCACTTGAAGCTGTCTCACAACAGCAGGAGACATTCTCTTCTTCGTCAGGCTCAGCTTTATTGTAGCCCTCAGCATCCTTTCCTCTACTTTTTCTTCCCCAAATTCAGTTATTTGTTTTAAAGCAAAAGCTATATCATTTCCAACTCATACAGCCTCGACTGCAGGATTAAGGCTTTTGTCCATAGCTTCATCAATGATTGGGACGACTTGCACAGTTTCAACCTTATCTTTACCCTTCCATATAATAGCTGGAAGGAGGACAAGTACCTCGACCTCCATCTCTTGCTGTCTCTTGGCAGCAACCAGCTCTACCTTGGTTAAGGCCGCCTCTTTAAACTACATTCATTTCTTTTTCGGTAGGGTGTGCAGGAACCTCTTCTCCAGCAGCTCTTTAAGGTAATCAGAGCAAACCAAATTGATTGCGAATTCTTCGTCTGTTTTCATCTCGGGCCACTGAAGTGTTAGGATGTATACTATAAGCCTAGCTTTTGTATGAACATCTTTTATGCAATGAGAATTACTATGGTCACATGTTTGCATTTTTATATTTGTTATATATGATTGTGCAATGTCCAATTAATTTATATTATAGATAACTTGGTGTGTGGTGCCACACAGAAGATCTTGTTATCAGTTTCTTATAAATTATTAATAGTAGCTCACAACCAAGATGAATTTGGACAAATCATCGAAATGGTTGTAGTGTAGTTTGGTATTAGTCTGTCTTGACTATAAAACTACACTAGTATACTTTGTGTGTATTGAGCAGGACCATTTGAGGTTGTTCGTTTTATGCTGACTATGTAATAGAACAAGACCTCTGTTATTATGGATGTGCGTTCTCTTAATCCCTATATAATAACAGCCACGTATACACAATATTTGTTTCTTTAATTTGCCAACGAGTGAGATTTATTTATTAAATCAATAAACTCGGTGAATTGGGAAACCGTATTGTCTATATGGTGTACTGTTGATTATAGAAGGAATCTGTGTCCTAATTATTTAGGATGATGATGTCCCCTTGAGGAGCTCATAAGGATTATCATGTAAACCCTGCAGGTGGATTTAATCCGACATGATAATAAAGTTGAGTCGTACTACTCTTGGAATTAGATGTTAATTAATTAAGTTGTCAGTAACTTATTTAATTAACGGACATTCGATATCTTAACACAGGGAGATAAACGTGCACATAATAAGAAGGAGCCCATATTTAATATGGGATTGGGACGGTAGTTCAATAATAATTCTTTAGTGGACTGAATTATTATTGATGGGCTAAATTTATGTGTTCGGGCCGAACACAAGATACTTAAGCCCATCAGGAGGCCCAACCCAATTCCTCCTCTAGGTCCCTGATGTAGCCTATTTAAAGCCTTTTTTTCATCAGCGCCTCTCAATATTCACAGATTACATAAAACACGTAATAGTGAGAGGAGAGCAGAATTGAGACTTCTCGAAGGATCGTTGGCCACGCAACGTTCGAGAAAGGCTGCAGGAATACATCAGAAGATCAAAGAGGTCTAGGGTTACGTAAGATCAGTCTTGGCTCGTTTTCCGCTGCTTCTTCTTTATACCTTCGCATGGAACCCGATTAATTAATTGCATAGAGCCGGCGATCCGTCGGTTCCAACATGAAGAAGTACATCACACGCAAGGTGTCAATAATTCCACAAGGTATGGAACCTAGCGACTAACTGGAGAAAGTTCGCCTTTACCTTTTGCATAACCAGAGCTACAGCAGGTTGCTCTTGTTTTGTTGCTTATCTTTGTGTGCAGCGACTTTTTCCGAAAGGATCATGGTGATGGGGGCAGGGGTCGGCTCTCTTTCATCATCTTCTGAAATCACCAACCTCCATCTAAGACCTTTCTTTGTGGCTACAACAACCTGCTTAGGTCGCTTCTTCTAAAGAGAAGTAGCAACCTTCTTCTTCTGTAAAATGACGATGGGAACATCATCCTCCTCCTCGCTATTCTCAGCACCTCAATTGGCTCCTGTGCCTAATTCACAGAGGCCTTTACAACAGTTTTCTTGGAAAACACTTTGCAAGCTTCAATGAATTTTCTCTTCTGGATAGGCTTGCCTTTAGAGACATCAAACCCCAGGGTAGCCAGAAGAGTGTTCAGAATGAGCCCGAAGCTCTTTTTTCCAGTAGGCTTCAACACCGTTTCGCCTATTTTGGTGATGACATATCTGGCCCAGTTAACCTGCTCCCTTCTTATGATGGCCAGCATCATCCTAAACCTTAAGCTCGTGTAGTTATCGAAACTCCCATACCTGTTCTCTACGATATGGCAACAGATGTCATGGAGAAGTTCGTACTCATATATGAAGAGCTTTTTACTGCCACTTTTGGTCATCCCGGTAGTGTTCTTCCCTCCAGTGAAGGTCTTCCAGGCCTGCCCTTAAAAGTCTTTAGCATAGGTGACCATGTTACTAGAATCCATTCACTTGTTCAAGATTTTAAAGACCTTGACAAGTAGGTCTTCATCAATCTTAAAAGTCTCATTTCCGTTGTTGTAAAGGATGCAACGTCCACCGGCAGCTATGTTTGCACCTTCTTAGAAGGTTTCAACCAGATTCTCGTTATATGGCTCCTAGTAGGTGGAGTAGAGACCTATCATTCTTATATCCACCAGGCAGTTGATGATCTTCTTTACTGTCTTCGTGTCTAATCCTTCATGAACGCAAAATATTACTAAAATATTGTTGCTCACCATACGTCCATTTACAACTTTATTTGTTTTGAGTGCCATTTTGTATAGAATTGTAGAAAGTAGAGAGTAAGTAAGAGTTGCAGAGAAATTTCGAGAGAAAAAACTTAGAAAGTAAGAGTGAAAGTGAGAAACATTAGGGTTTAAAGAGTTTGATCAAAAGTGTGAAATGTTTGATCTTCTGGTCAGTTGATTTGATCACCAAATCATGCCTACAGTAGTAATCTGATCTGACGGTCTAGATTAAACTTCAGCTTAAATATCACTCTATCGGATGACTTAGATTGAATGCACGTGGTTTATTTTCTGATTGTAAAACTTTTGAGGAACCTAATTGCAATAACTCATCTGCATTTCACCTGAAAAGGTGGTCCACATTAAATGCTCGCACATCGTTGAGTATCTCTAATTTCTCGCTCAGCGACATTCAATTTTTAATGTAGTTGGCTTGTAATACCCAGAGGAATAAATGTTCCTCCATAAATGCTGGCATCCAGCAAGCTTGATCCTCAGTAACCTTGAGCATAGTGACCTAGAGTCCAGTGACTTTGATTGCAGTGACCTCAGATCAGTGACCTCTTATGCAATAACCTCTTGAAACCTCCATCCTTCAGATATCATACTCCTACATCTTGAGTTCCTTTCATGTATTTTATGATCCTATTTACGGCTATCATATGTGACTCCTTTGGTGCTGACTAATACATTGCGCATATTCCCACTGAAAATATTATATTTGGCCTGCTAGCAGTGAGATACAATAAGGATCCTATCAGCCTCCTATAAGCAGTGATGTCTACCGTTTTTCCTACGTCGTCCTTATCCATGCTTCCTGAGGTAGGCATTGGAATGCTTACTAAGCTACCTTTCTCCATGCCAAATTTCTTAATTTGTATTTTTGTGTATTTCATCTGACTGATGAAGATTCCTTAAGGTAGCTGCATGACTTGGACTCTTAGAAAGAAGCTTAATTCTCCCATCATGCTCATCTCGAAATTCTTTTACATCATATTGGAGAATTTCTTACATAACTCCTTGTTGGTGGATCCAAAGATGATATCGTCCACATATATCTGAACCAGTAAGATGTTGTTTTCATCTTATATTCTGATGGAATTTACTCAGCTCCAAACTTGACTTCTCTTAAACCATTTAACTCTTCCTGCATGGTTTAAATCCAGTTGCTATCTTCAACAGCTTAATCTATGCTCTTCGGTTCAACCTACGAAAACAAGCAAACATGGTTTCGTGCTGTTTTGACTGTCTTTTTTTTACTCCCACACTTGGATTTTCGGTTATGAGATCTCTGGGATGGTTTTTAAGCCACATTCTATCTGGGTCTGTTATAGATTGTTGGACAGTAACCTCTTCGGGTTCGGCCTTTAGTATCGTTGGTTAACCAGCATCCTTTCATGTAGCCTCAGGTTTACTAATTCTAGCATTCTTGACTTTTTCTTCGATCTTGCCGGTATCCTCTAAGAGTTGTGGCGGCTGAGATACTTCAACATAAGTCATCTTTTTGCCATTGATTTGTAGATTTGATACTCCTTTGTCGAGTTTGTCCAAGCTTGCTGGATCACAGTGAGGTTCAGTGAATACAACGTGTATAGGCTCCTGTCCACTACCAGTGTCCTTTTGTTGAAGATCCCGAAGGCCTTGCTTACTGAGAAGTAACCTAAGAATACTCCATCATCTGATTTTGCATCAAAGGTCTTCAGGTATCCTTTGCCATTGTTGAGGATATAACATTTGCGACCAAAGATGTGAAAATAAGAGATATTAGGTGTATATCCATACCATAATTCATATGAGGTTTTATTCAATTCTTTAATGATTAAGCATCGATTTTGTGTGTTACATGTTGAGTTGGTCGTTTCTGCCCAGAATCTCTTTGGCATCTCTGCTTCAGCCAACATCATTCTGGTAGCTTCCTTTAAGATTATGTTCATCCTTATAGCTACTCCGTTTTGTTTTACTATCCTGGCTGCTAAGTACTCGTGCCTGATTATGTTTTCTGAGAAGTAACCTTCAATGAACTTATTGGTGAACTATGTTCCTCTATATGATCTGATTTTCGAAATGTTCAGGTTCTTCTTGTTCTGTATACTCTTAATGAACTCTGGCAATCTATTCTGGGTGTCTAACTTCTGAGCTAGGAAGATTATCCAGGTGAACCTTGAATAGTCATCCACTATGACTAGTGAATACTTCTTCCCATTGATGTTGATTGGTTCAATCGGCCCAAACAGGTCCATATACAGTAGGTCCAGTATCTTGTGAGATGATCTCTGAACCTTGTTCCTGAAAGAGCTTTTAACCTGTTTGCCCTTCTGACATGCTCTACATATATTTTCCTTATTATATGCGAGATATGGAAGTCCTCTCATCAATCCTTTTCTAGCTAACTTGTTGATCGTCTTGAAATTCAGGTGGCTCATTCTTTTGTGCCACAACCAGCTCAATTCAAGGGTGCTCTTTGCTATGAAGCACATTGCTGGCTTGGCTGAGCTCTAGTCAGCAATATAAATATTTCCTCTTTTGGTTCCAATTAGCTTGACTTCCTTGGTGTTGCTGTCCTTGATCAGACATCTATTGTGGCTGAATTCCATAGAGTATCCTTTTTCATAGAAGTGACTGGTACTTAAGAGATTATATTTTAGTTCTTTTACATAGAAAACATTTTTTATGCAGGTGACGCCTTGTTTCAGACTTCTTATTCTTTTTGTTCTTCCCTTGGAGTCATCACCAAAGACGACTTTGGGGCCTTTGCAAGCTTGGAAGTCCGTCAGTATCCTCTTTTTGCCAGTCATATATGTTTAGAGCAGCTGCTATCGATGTACCACACTTCATTGTTGCAACCTCGCTTAGGTTTTTAAAACAGAGTCACTTTTTCTTAGGTACCCATACAAGTACGAGTCCTTTTGGGTTAGCTTTCTTCGTAGGGATCCAAACCTTTCTCACAATAATTGGTTTGTTGTAGGACCTATTTGTTCCTTTCTCACCTTGAACAGTATAAACAAGATACTATTAAAATCTGGTGTGTGCAGGTAATTTCCTACTGTACTTTCCAAGGAGTATGAACTTCTGGTGGGTGTTGAAACCAACAAATAATAAAACCTACTAAAATACTACTTGCGATAGTGATAAGTAAGATCATATCCACAGAGACCAGTAAAACAGATTAACTTAGTGCAAATTATAAAACAAAGATGTGGGGGGGGGGGGATAGAATTTTTGCTCTTAAACTAAATCTGCAGTAAATTAAAAATGAAGTGATTTAACGAAATAAAATATCTAGCCGAGACAATCTTCGAAATGGTTCAACTCTTATGCTCACGGATGCAATGATGACTCTTTCACTTTAACACTAAATTGCTAAATTGGTTATAGTTGTTGGTACCACCTAACAACCTAATATTTTCATAATTAGTCGATAATTAGGATATTATCTCTAATTATTTCCCTACCCAAATAAACGACCCTAGATACCATCGTAGGATTTAATTTACCAACTGCATTCAACCTAGAAAGACCCAATTCTAGCCAACAAACACACATGTAGGTTCATTTAGACTAGGTTGCATATCCCCTATAGCCATAATCGAAAGTGGGGTGCGATCAGTTATGCTACTTGCCACAAATATTAGAAACAATTAAACAATTACGGATTTAACAATCTAATTGGCACATCATTTTCACAAATTGATTAAGTGATCAAGTTAAACAATCTGGCAAACAATATAATCGAGCACAGGGATTATACAAATGATGGAAAAAATGAAAGAGTAGAAAAACTAGTTAGATCTCACATATTGCATTGAACCATGCCTCCAATTATCTAGCTAGATTAACGATTTAGCAATCCATAATCATATGTAGATAAAAACAAAGAGAATTCTCCTTCTCCCCATGATTCTCCATCAATCACTCTCTCCAAAACTGACTAAAAAAACTGCCAAAGATCATTCATTAAAATACAAAAAGGGTGTCTAAAATAAGTTCATGGGGATAATGGGTTCCTAAAATATAGGAGGAAGTCAGATTTGAATGTGAGAGGTGAGATTTGGGCGCAAAAGTTAAGTTTTTCCGTCCAGGTCTTTAGGCGTGCCCACGCCTTAGTAGAGGAGCTTGCTTCTGTATCTTTTCTTTACTTCAGGATTTCTACCAACAGTTAAGACGTGACCACACCTTATGGAGAATTCGCTCTTCTAACCATTTTCTTGAGGTTCCTAATCAACATCTTCAAAAATCATTCCAAATGGTCCATTGCATCAATTAAATCATTCTCATATCTGCAACATATAAGACTTAATCAAAACAAACATTTAAGGATTAATTGACATCCAAACATGGGAAAATATGACCTTAAAGTGTGACATTTTTGCAACTTATCAACTTCTTTGGTTTTAGACATGGAAGTCTTGGTACAAGTAGGGTAGAAGCTTTTCTTAACCCTGTATGGTTGTTGCGGTCTGCGAGAGCTTGGAGCAAGCTTAGGTTGTTGTAGCTAGCTTACTGCAGACTTACTCCCATAGGGTTCTATCAAGGGCTTCTTTCTCTTGCCTACTGAGCTACCTTGGTTTGTACTGGTAGTTCCTCCTGACTTTATGATTACCTCTTCAAGGTGTAGGGTCTCTCCTAGTACAAACTTAGGTTCTATTGAGGTATCCGTAGATGAGATAGAAGCTCCCTCACTATACCCAAGTCCAGTATGTTCGCTTAAGCTTCGCTAGATGTTCAAGAGAGCATCCAGATCTTTTGAGGACTAGTTGAACGTGTTGATAGTTGCATGCAAGCTTCTCTTCTCATTTTCAAGCATTGTGACCAGCATCTTGAGCTTGCTTACTTCAGCTCTAAGGTCATTACATGTCTTACTCTTTTCCTTTTCTAAGACTAATTCCATGGAGAGGGTAACATGCGCACTTCTAAGCTGAAGATTTTCTTCTTTTAGCTCCTCATGAGCTGAGTGAATCTGCTCGAAGTCACTCATGATTTGCATAAAGGCTTCTATAATGTTTAATTTTTCATCTTTATTGAAAATACTGGGTTCAGAAGGTAACTCATCATCGTTGTTCTTATCTTCAGCATTTGCCATCAGGTAGATCATAGCTTCTTCTTTAGATGATGAGCTATCTGTATCACTGTCTGATGAAGATTGCTCCTTAGCTTCTTGCTTACTGGAGCAACATCCTTTGAAGCTTCGACTTTACTGATCAGGGCTCTCAGCCTCTGTTTTTAAAACCTTCTTATCTTCTTTCTCTAGGTCCTCTCCTCCTCTGAATACTTGTGAACTATTGGGTAGGGACAGTTCCTTGTGCACTGTCCAGGTTTCATATAATTATAACATAGGTTAGTGTCACTTACAGGGTTCTGCTTTGGCTGACTTTCTTTGTTTGCTGGAGCAGCATGTGATTTTTTCTTGAAGGTTTCTGGCCTTGCGTTGCTCTTGATGAATCACTTGAATTTTTTTAGCACTAAGGCCATATCTTCCTCAGTAACCTCTTTTAAGGCTGCTGGTAGCTTACTGCTGCTAGCCTTGAGAGTAATAACTTTTGTGCTGGTTTCTTCAGCTTTCTTCTTCTTCTTCTTCTTTTTCTTCTTCTTCTTTTTCTTCTTCTTCTTCTTCTTCTTCTTCTTATTATTGAAGTCGAATATGAATGCTTTTAAATCAGAGAAGAGGTCGAAGGTGGTCATGGATTTCAGATCAATTGAGACACTCATGGCTATTATCTTGTTGTCCCATTCTGCGGGTAGTGCTCTAAAAACTTACATGTTTTTTGCTTTCTGCGTGTAGTGGTCAAGAGACTCCAACTCATTCACTATACTTGTAAACCTTAGATCCATCTGCCCTAGAGTCTCTCTAGACAGCATTTCGAATAGCTCAAATTTTTGAGTGATTGTGTAGACTTTGTTCTCCTTGGTCAGTTCAGTTCCCTCACAGATTTGTTCGAACTTGTCATATATTTCTTTCGTTTTTCTGCAAGTCTTGACCTTTTTTTGTAAGAACAAACCTTGATGTATTTTGATGAGATAATACTTGTTGTAACCTTACTATACTTACTTGTCTATATTTTCCCATTGTGTATTTTCTTTTAATAAGTAGCAAAAGTTTGCCTTGAAGTCTTCCACTGAAACCTACTGCAAGTTGTACGCAACATTGAGAAAAATAAGTTAGCATACAATGAGCTACACTTGGAAGAGCTGAAGGAGAATCGTTTTGCTGCATGCTGCATGCTGGAAACTGCAATCTACTGGATTCAGTGAGTCTGGATGCAGCAACAACCAATAAGTTGCAGCAACTGAAGAGAGACATGTCAAGTAGAATCAACATCGAAGAACTAAACATCCGCTGCATGTTCTCTGTCGATATGAGGAAACATCAACTTCAATTGAAGCTACAGTGCTCGACAAGCCGAAGCATAAAGGACAAATTAAAGGACACAGAGCAAATGGAGAGCTGCCACCTAGCTTAAGCAATTACCAGCAAAATGCAACAGAAGGACAACCACAATTAATGTCGTTTGAGCTTAAAGAGGAGGTTGTCTCCACCTTTTTCAGGATCGCATTAATTGGGCATACCTTGAAGATCAAGGGGATCAAGGAGGAGGAATACAGACCATCCAGATCGAATCAAACAAGAATATGATTGAGCGTGAATGGATCAACGAAAAGGATGCAGCAGCAGAAGAAAGGAGCTCAAATGAAGACGCGAGGAATGTGCACCCTTCAACATTCTAGAAATTATAAAAGGAAGGAGTGAGGCTGAAGGAGAAGGAGGACTGCAATTTTGAATTGCACATTGAATTTCAAGCATTCAGCGATCAACAAAGCTTTAAAGAAATATCCAACACTTTCAGTCCTCACTCAACCCGAAGCAGAGCATTCCAACACTGAAGATATTATAAGTGTTTTGGCTTCACCATCAGTGTCCACAATTGAGCGGATAAGAATCCTTGTTGTCTGTTTTTTGTTTTGTTTAAGACGAGACAAAAAACAGACAACATCCTATGTGGATCCTGTCTAGTTGCTTAAACCTAAGAAGGGAAGAAGAACTTTAGTAGGCTGGTTTGTGTCCTTAAAGTAGTAATTAGTAGGAAGAGTTCTGTAAATCTAAAAGCTCTAGTGGATATCTCCTTGTGAAGGCTTACACCACCTTCGAACCTCTATAAAACCTTGTGTTATCTTTTACTGCTTTCAGCATTCATATCTTATATTTGTTGCATGCATATTCTATGGCTTTGTTGTGTTTATATATGAACTAAGTCTGTTAACTATATAGTTAAAAGACTTACTATATTTGTTGAACTCGCTATCAACTTACTATTTCGTTGTGCATAAACTCTGGAAGTGATTAGGCTGCAGTAACTAGTTTGCTGCAAGCTGAACACTTAACTGCTAATTTGCTACAAGCAGCGATAGCTTACAGCAGGTTGCAGCGATAAAGAGAAAAGTGTGAAAAAGTGAAGAGGTTCATTCACCCCCCCCCCAAACCTTTGTAACTACTTTGGACACACAAGTGGTATCAGAGCGGTTGGGTTAAAACCAACTCGTCTGGTTGCCTACCTAGATCCACCCTAAACCATATCTCTGCTCTGTGTCTAAGTATTATTTACTATTTTTATTCATTATGGATTCTCTGCATGCTAAGTTGCCTATTTTTACCATTGAGGACTGTGAGATTGGAAGATAAGGATGTAGGCACACCTATCAGCTATACACGATGAGATGTGGTATGTGATCATGGAAGGGCCTTCCACCATTACAAAGCCAAACCTGGTGTTTGCTAAAGAAAGTAGAGAGGAGACCATGGAAAAAGATAAGGATGACGATGAAGGTGAAGTTGTTGAAATTGAGACACCCAGGATGCAGCCATATATTGAAAAGCTCAGGCAAGAATGGGTTGTTGAAGATAGGAAGAGGTCCAACTTGGACAATATAACAAAGAACGCACTGTTTCTCACCTTGGACAAAGGAACATTCAGCAAGCTGAAGACATGCAAAACTACTAAAGAAATATGGGATAAGCTGGAGCAAATATGTGAAGGAATAGAGCTTACCAAAGACAACAAGATCTCTACTGCTACTCAGATGTCCGAGCTGTTTGAGATGAAAACAAATGAAACCTTAGAGCAACTTGATCTGAGGTTTACTGGAATCATGTACGAGCTCGAGTCCTTGGGAAAGAGCTACTCACAGAAAGAGAAGAACAAGAAAGTTCTCAGAGCGCTGCCAGCAAAGTGGGACAACAAAACCACTGCTATGCTTGTCTCTATGGATTTCAAATCTATAAGTACATTCGATCTTTTCTCAGATCTTAAGGCATTTGAATTTGATATCAACAGGAAGAAAAAGGAACGTGAGGAAAACAACAGTAAAATTATTGCTCTTACTGCTAGAAGCCGGAAGGAAAACTCTGATGTAACCAAGCCGATAGTTACAGCATAATTTGTTGTAGTAGCAGAGGATGACATGACGCTGCTTTTAAAGAAATTCTCAAAATTCATGAGAAAAGGCAACAAGTCAGGGGGAAACTTCCCTCGAATGACAAACTTGCAGCAGCAGCCACAACAGCAAGGACAATAATCCCAAGATATAGCAGAGTCAAGAGACTTGTGCTACAACTGTAGAAAGCCTAGACATTATCCACGGAACTATCCTCACCCTGTCGTCCACAAATATCCACCTGAAATTCGAGCAAAGAGGAAAGAAAGAACGAAAATTGAAAGACAAAAGTTGAGAGTGTTGCATTATGTATACGTTAGTTTGATGTGCTTAAAAATATGGCCTGAGCTTCCTTACGGAGACCACCAATGCATACGTTAGTTTCTTCATTGTCGGGTATCTTAGCTCTGCATTATGTAATGATTTACTAATGTAATAGACCTGCTTTAGGTTTTCTTTTTCAGCTCGAACCAGGACCGCACTGATGGTGTATTCTGAGACAACATGTATAATTGTAGTTTATCTCCTACTTCTGGTTTTGCCAATACCGACGTCGTTGCAAATGATTTTTTTAGCTCTTCCAAAGCTTCATCACACTGCTTATTCCATTGAAAGTCCTCCCCTTTCTTTATCAACTCGTAAAAGTGCTTGCACTTATTGGTCGACCTTGAATGAACTTATTAAGCATGACAACTTTTCCACTTATGCTTTATACGTCCTTCATCCTTTTGGGGGGAGGGGGGGTTAGCTCCATGACGGCTTGAATTATTTCAGGGTTTGCCTCTATTCCTCTTTGGCTAACCATGTACCCTAAAAAAATTCCCAAGCGTACTCCAAGTGAGTACTTCTTTGGATTCAACTTCTGTATTGCCTAAGTATGTTAAACATCTCATCCAGGTGAGAGATATGGTCTTCTGCGTTCTTTGATTTGACGAGCATGTCGTCCACATACACCTCCATCACTTTCCCGATCTTACTTGCGCACATTTTGTTTACCAGCCTTTGATAAGTTGCTCATGCATTCTTCAGTCCGAAGGGCATCATCGTGTAATAATATTGTGCCCATGCGAAGATATTAGCCTGTGGCAGCCGTCTTGTGGCCTAATTCCTTCCATGTCTTTTTGTGCCCATGCGAAGATGTCAATGTTTTCTTTTAGGAACCTGATTAGATAATATCTAACTTCCCCCTTAAGTCTCGTCCGACCTTAATCACTTGCTTGGGTCTTTCTTCAAACAAAGCTATTGTATCCAATTCTTCCACTTGGGTAGCCTCTTATATTTTCCTGACTCGGACAAAGACACTATATCCAATTCTTCACATTGTTTAGCTCCTGTGCGTCATAAAACTTGAATCCCCTTGCTAGTTTAAAGGTGGGAGGATTTATCCTCCTTCCTTCCTTTTTTTCCTCTTTGGGTCCTTGAGTCTTCCTTTCAATCATTTATTCCTCTACTCCTATATATGTATTGGTCAGCTCGGGTTAATAGTTCTTGATAGCTATCCGGCCCTTACTCGTGTACTGACCACCAAAACCTTATATTTGGTCGAAGCCCTGCCATCACCGTCATGAGTAGTGCGTCCTTTGACAGGAGTTCCATTCCATCACGAGCTTTTTGAACCTTGAGAGGTATGACTTAAGAGATTCATCCTCTCCTTGTTTGACATCTACCAATCTCTCCTTGTTTTTGCCCCTATAAAATGTGTGAGGAATAGCTCGGTTAGGGCGTCCCATCTGGGTACCGACCTTTCCAAGAGGTTTCTAAACCACTTCTGTGCCTTGTGTCCTAAAGATAGTGGGTATGCTTTGCACATCAAGTGTTCCTTGGATCCTTGTAGATCCATCCAAGAAACATACTTGTCTAAGTGTGTGCTCTTGGATCGGTTTCTCCATTATAATCTCCAATGCTAAGAACTTTGAACTTCTTTGGAATGTGCTCCTGCGTTATATATTCCATAAACGGTGAAAATCTCCTCCAGGGTTTCTCTTGGTCAACCTTATTTCTTCTTAACTCGTGATGTATTCTCTTAGGTTGGTGTGTTCGTGTCTTGCTCCCACCATGCTTTTGGCCTTTTGGCCATTCAGTTAGCTCGGTTGTGATTGAGCAGTTCATTCGTCGAAATCGAGCCTTCTTGCGTTCCTTGTGACTTCCGGCCTTAGTCGATTGAGCATGCTCCTTATTTTGTTTCGCGCCCCGTCGGAATTCTCCCAAGGGGTTCTTGTGTCTGGCCTTGTATGCTCATCGTCCATGAGTCTTTTGCTCATATTCCTCTAGTTATATTGGACAACTTCTTCGGACAATGATTCGTCATTTGAGTCTCCTTTTACTCCTTTTTGCACTTCTAGTCTTTCCAACTCAGTGAGCTGGCCGGTCCGTTAACTAAGCTGTCATGGATTTGATCTCCTCTGTAGTCATTGCTCCTGGGCCTGGTTTTGAGGGACCATCATTAGTTGTGATCACCCCGTCCATGGGGGTACTGGTTGCTTGATGTGGGGTCTGAGTTTGGCCTTGATTAACACCTCGGATCTTGTGGATCTGTTCTGGGTGTATTATCAGGTCTTCATCGTTCATCATGGTTTTGACAATTAAAATGTAGACACTCTCCCCCTTCTAGCGCCAAAATTTTGACGTCGGAATTTGTATGAGACAAACTCCTCGGTCCAACACCCAAATTAATCAAGTCGGATTGAATAGAACCGAATAAAAGATAAAAGAATCAAAAGGGAACGCTGGGCCCGAAGCCTATCCGGGCAAGATTACTCTAGGCTGGGCATGACCGCCCTGTTTGTACGTCGACAGAGAGCTTGTATTATGAATGTGAGAGTAAAATCTCCTTATTGCTTGAGTACAATTGAGTGAAAAAATGACTTGGATTCGCATCTATTTGAGATCAAAATCGCCTCCCAAGGAGTCCCCCAAACCTTGTTCCTTAAGACCCTATTTATAGAGATACCTTGGGCATAACCCTTGGTTATCAAGGAAAAGATCCCATGATTTCGGGGATGTACATGGAAAGAAATCAGATTTATGACTGTGTAGACAAGATATAATTTAATCTTCAACGTGTTGCCTTGATTAAGTCCTCGGCCGTGCAGCTCGGGTCGTCCGTTCAGGTCGATCTCTTATAGCTCGTCTTGTTGAGCTCGGGTCATGCGAAATCCGTGTTTAGACAGGTCGAAACATAGCATGGCTCTGCTTGGTTTTTGTATGAGAAATCATCAAAAAAACTTTGAATAATATTATAGGGTGTAACAACCATTTAATCAAACCTGTTACAAAAACTATATATCAAACACTCAAATTATAGTTTTTTTAATTTTCTATGAACAATGCAGTCCCTGAGAAATTATCAATTTCAATCAAAGTCAACCAGTACCAAAACGGTACCAAAGGACCCCTAAATGCAGCAATATACTTTTTTTGAAATATATATGACAATGATGATTGGTGCATAGAGTTTGAAAGTAGAGCAGCTTTCCCGACAAAGGCTGCTGCAAAGGTTTGAAAAGCAAAATCAATTAATGCAAAATAAGGTAGTCAAAGCTTAAAAAGTCATTATAAAAGTAATTAAACCAAATGACGTGGATTAAAACGTAAGGGCAGAATCGTCAACTAAAATCCTCCGACGACCGACAGCGACTACCGACGGGGGACTGACTCCATTTAAATTCACAAATTCAATTAAAAGCTACAGTCCATTTCTTCAAACTGGAATTTTCCCAATAATTTTCTTAAAAATTGACAAGAAAAAAAAAAAATAATAAAAAAGATTAATGGCCCAAAAAGTCAAGAGTTCACTACTGCTGACCCCGTGTTTCGTGTCCTTTTTCTTCTGCATTCTTTTCCCCATTTCATTAAATTCAATGAATTCAGTTTAATTTAATCAAATCTGATCCAATCCCAATCCCCAATCTGATTTCACGCGGTTTTGTTGCTTGTTCCCAATTTAATAATCTCCATTCTTTTTTTGAACTGGTAAATGCTTGATGTTTTCATGGTCTTGAATTTTCCCGATTTTTATATATTTCATGCTTTTTGAACATAATAATTTTCGTATAATTGGGCTGAAGTTTATGTGAATAGGTGTGGAATTGTGTACAAAAATGGGAGGGGTTTGTTCAGGAGGAACTGTTAAGAGAAGTAGGAAATCAATCGACGTTGAGCATGAGAAGAGTTCAGGGTTTTCAGGGAAGCTAAAATCCGTTGCGAGTTTCGGAAAGCAGACGAAAAATGATGATTCTTATACATATCCTGATGAAATTGATGATGTATTTGAGAAGGCGCCGAACAATTTGTTCGATTCCGGTGAGCTATATCCCTCGATTTCACGCGAATTAAAGTCGTCGACGCCAGCTAGACCACCTACTAACAAGGTATGTTCTGTATATATGAATGTTCAGTGTGCTTCAGTTGTTTTTCATTTGCAACTGTGAATAGTTTGATGTGATGAGCCAAGGAAGTGAGTGATTTCAGGGTTGAATTGAGGGGGAAAATCCAGTAATTGGGGTATAAAGGTTTGTCTCGGCATGTTATTTGAGGAATTTTGATTGTAGGTGTGTTGTGAAGATCCTTATAAACAGGGTAATGAATATTGATTGTGCCTTTTTACTTCGGAGACAGGGAGATAGGGCTAAATGGATAGAATATATTATCAAGAGGAGATTTGGAAAACAGAATGGTTCAATCAGGTTCTCGAGTATATGTTTTGGATGGTTTGGATTGTAGAGCAGTAAGCATGTTAATCTGTTTGATGGTGAATAATTGCTTGTCATGAAATCAGTATTTTATTAGCCTTGGGAAAGAATTCATGCCAGATATCAGATAGGAAAAATGTTGTCTGTTCTGTTCTTTAATGAACTTGCACCGTATATGTTCTTACCTTAGTGGGTTGAACTTTAGAGGTATAATGAGCTTTGCCAGAAATGTTGTCTGTTTTTAGTGTTCAACTGAAGGTAGACCATCCATTGTTGTCTAATACCTGTAATATATTTGAGCAGATAGCCCCTCACATCTATTGTTGTTCCATGCTTTGGTAAATAGAGTTAGATGATTGCCAAATTACTTTTTCTGGCCTCTTCTTCTTTATCTGTCATTATGTTTTATTGGAATGCAGGCGCTTATGTTCTTTAGTTTATATTCTTTCTTTTCTTGAAAGTGATTATGAGTAAGTGGGTTGCACTAGATCACAAGATTTTGCTCTGACATTATCGCTTGTTTTTTTATGCTAGGCACCTCAAGTGGCATCATTTTTTGGAAAGGCAGGCATAGTAGGGCTAGAGAAAGCTGTGGAAGTTCTAGATACTCTAGGCAGCAGCATGACAAATTTGAATTCTGGCGGATTTTCGACCGGCGTGACTACCAGGGGAAATAGAATATTTATACTAGCATTTGAAGTTGCCAATACCATAGTCAAAGGTGCAAACTTGTTGCAGTCCCTGTCTGAAGAAAATGTCCAGTTTCTGAAAAAGGACATTTTGAATTCGGAAGGGGTGCGGCAACTGGTTTCTACTGATATGGATGAGCTCCTCAGCATTGCTGCTGCTGACAAAAGGTACAAAGTTATTTGTATAGCCTTAAGACTGTTCTTGCTTACTACCTTTTTCTTCTCTCTTGCTCTATATCTCCTTACGCTTCCCTTTTTAGTTTTGCTCTATCATGAAAGCTTAGATTGGTTTTTGGCTGATCACTTGTTACACATGTGCAGGGAAGAATTTGATGTATTCACTCGTGAGGTTATCAGATTTGGAAATTTGTGTAAAGACCCACAATGGCACAATCTAGATAGATTTTTTTCTAAGTAGGCCTTCAACTTATCATTAGCCTATTTATTGTATATTGAAGACTGACAGTTATGCTGATATCTCTAGTCTTTACAGATTGGATTCAGATACTAATAAACAACCAAGAGAAGATGTAGAAATGACTATGCAAGAACTGACCACTCTAGCCCAGCATACGTCTGTAAGTTTAAACTTTCCAAATTTTAATGGTTTAATACCGATTCTTGTTCTCCATCATTAATTGATAGTATTTTAGAGGGTAATGTTTGCTGTTCCTGTTTTCTGCTGTTCATGTCTCAATTATTTTGTCGAGATCCACTATAATGTTAGAGAACAGTATGCCAGGGTGACAGTTTGCTTTAGGAGTTCTTAAAGCTTATGATTTGCTACTCATCTGAAACATTTGAGTGCATAGCATAGAGACATTTACAGGAGAGTGAGAGAAGCAAAGGGTCCTTGATACAAAATTTAAGTCTCGTTCGTAAATGATATAGTTTGTCAGAAAGTCAGCAATGTACTAAACACTTTTGCATGCTTTCAATGTTATCTTAGCAAATATTCAGATGTATTTAACTTTCTTCTCCAAGATTTGCATTTATGGTCAGCTGTATCCCAGTATTTTCTTCCAAAGCTGTCTTGCATCTAAACTTCTTTCCTTAACTTATGAAGCTGGATTAGTGTTTTTCTAAGAAACTTGGACATGATTGATGAATGAAAACCAGAACTTTATAGTTCTTAATTCTTATAAGTATCAAATCCCACTAATTAAGGATGGCGCCCATATCTTTTGATTGAGTACAAATAATTGTGTTGAAATCTCAGATATTTTTTTATTAATGATGAAAAGCTAATGCTGCTGTAATTGCAGGAGTTGTATCATGAATTCCATGCTTTGGACAGGTTTAAGCAAGATTATGAACGAAAGTTAGAAGAAGTAGATTCATTGCACCTTCCTCGAAAAGGTTTGTGATGTTGCTGTGATTTGAAGAAACTACTTTCTAAAGTTAGATTTGTGTTGACCTACTAAGGAGTGGGATTGGAGAGGTGGTGGGTAGCCTAAAGGTGAAGGCATGCCATTATCCTTTTTGATACTGCGTGGAACCTTCTTCCCCATTTAAAGTGAACTTGTCTAAATGAGTTATAGGGAAAATTTAGGTGTCTCCTCACTTTTGGAATCTTCTTTAATATGGCATCTGGATATAATGTCACAATATCCTTCCTAGATATATCTCACTGATAGTCATGCTCTATCCCCCTTTGTTAAGGTTGGACAATCTCAGGTCACATTATGCTGATTTCTCCTATGACTTGTATGTTTAACTAACTATATAGTCTCCTATTGTTGAAGATCTCTCCTTAGCATGTAAATCAATCTGGTGGCCTTTTGCATTTCTTTAAAAATCAGAGTATATTAACTTTGAGCTTTGTGGTGAATAATGCTTCTGTTCTCTTATGGGGCTCTATAGAATTTTGCATGGGCAAGAAGTTGCCTCATTTGTGATTTACTTATGCAGATTTTAGCTTAGGAATTTTTTTGAAATTGGATACCGGTTGATGTACCATGTACGGCTGCAATGCCATACTTTGCACGAGTAATGAGATAAAGATAATCTCTAGATCTTGAAATAATATTTTGGCTTAATTTATGATACTCCACCCCCCCCCCCCCCCCCCCACAGCACTTGTGCACGCATAACAATATTTTGTTAAAAAGTGTTGCTTCTGAAATTTGATGCACAAGTCCTTGTATTACCTAATGATGGCTTAAAGTTTCATATGATTTTTTTTATTTGGTTTTGGCCTTTTCTATAGAGAAGGCATATTATCTTGTTTTACCTAATTGTTTCTTAAAGTGTCTTATGATTTTTTATTTTGCCTCTGTCCTTTCTACGAAGAAGGCATATTATCTTGTATTGATGAGATGTATATCTGTTATTGTAGGAGAAACTCTTTCGATGCTACAGAGTGAGCTAAAACATCAAAAAAAGCTTGTAAGGAGCTTGAAAAAGAAATCTTTGTGGTCTAAAAGTTTGGAGCAGGTGCATACTCAAACTCGAATGCCATTATAATTGAAGTGGTTTTTTCTTCCCTGCCTGTATGTGTGGGTGGTTTTTTCTTCTGCTGAATTGCTTTTTGCTTTTACTTTTAGATCATGTAGGCATTAAAAAACATAGCTACTTGTAGGTTGATTATGCTTTAGTGTTGATAAGCATCACCTATTCAACTTAACATCTACATTTAACAAGTGTAGGTGGTGGAGAAGCTTGTTGACATTGTTACATTCATTCATCAGGAAATTCCAGCAGTGTTTGGAGATACAGGTATGAGTACATTCTATATGCTTTATCGGTTCCTTGACTTTGTTCGCTTTATATCTAGAAAAGGTGTTGGTGACTTTAGTATTGGAAATCATTGGCGACTTGGAAATAGGAAGACCCACTCTCTGTCATGTTACTTAATTATCTTATGTTTTTCTGTGAGTGATTTTTCATGTGCTCCTTCACTACTCAGCAGGTCCAAAATTGTATTTTACTTCGTTAATGCTCTAAAAATTTGCAGTAATATTATTTAATTAATTATTTAGTTTATTTTTTTCTGATTGTGTTCTGCCACTATTCTTAGTCTCCCTTAAAGAAGGAAGGTATATTCAAGATTTATATTTCTCCTGACTCCCTAGAAAACAGTAGATAATATATCCTCTAGGGATATACATTTGCTGGAGCCTGTAAGATTTAGTAGTGGAGCAGATCATGTAAGAGCCATCTTAAGAATCCTTTTCCTACTTGCACCTTTCTTTAGGTAGGAATACTCCTTACAGAGGATCAGTTTTATATTAAATTGTGAAACACCATGCTTGAAAATTACATCCTGCCATTTCCTTTCACTGTATAGACTTATATTCCTGGATGCAAATCACTCTTCAGTGATAGAATCATAGTATGTTTGAATTTTAGTTTACTGCTTGCAAATCGATTATAAAGTAAAGCAGTTCAATTGTTTAGATGAGAAATTTGAAATTTCTTCACTTCCCATGTTTTAGAATTTTCCCTTCTAGCTCACTCAACTAGTTTATGACTTTCGTCATATATAATTGAAGTGGTAATGATGTGGAAGATCATATTATCGCTGTTTAAAGTCACGTATATTTACTTCAGTTTTTGGTTTCATAGGAATGAACTTCTCTTACTTTTTATTTCTTAATATGGCAGGGTTGCCGCCATCGAGAAAAGTTTCTACTAATAAACCAGAAAGGCTAGGTGTTGCTGGCCTTGCTTTACATTATGCTAACATAATTACTCAGATTGATAATATCGTGAGTTTTAATTACACACTTCATTCTTTCGTAGCATGATGCTTGCTGGTTTTCCTTTAATGCTAAGGTAAATATCTTAATTGAATTCATTTTATTTTAGGCGTCACGCCCTACTTCTCTTCCACCAAATATGAGAGATACATTGTATAATGGTTTGCCACCAACTGTCAAGATTGCTCTTCGCTCACGATTGCAGATTGACACCAAGGAAGAAGTATGTTGTTCATATGACTTCATCTTATTGCCTTCCCTTCTAATTCCTTTATTCTGCATTTGGATCTTCAATTTTAGTGGAGAGGTTTTGCAAGAACTTTGTCTTACATTTGATGTGGAAAATGTGAATGAGCATGTTACATCAGCTAAAGGCTAAATTATGATTTTTGTTCACATTTATTATGTGAAGTTTTTTACATTGAATTGAAGATTGAGGTTTATGTATGCAACAAATACACAAGTTTAGGATAGTTTCGAATGCTTCCTTTTTGTTCCATTTTCCGTAGCAGAACACAAATACTGTTTGATACAGTTTCTCAGATTAGCTATTTTCCTTGTGCTTTATTGCAGCTCACAGTTCCTCAAATTAAAGCTGAGATGGAGAAATCTCTGCAGTGGCTTGTCCCTGTAGCAACAGATACTACCAAGTATGATATTTTTACTGATCAATGACTTCTTCTATCTTCACTTTTGATTTTACAATGTCAACATTGTCTCAATTTTATGGGGCTGGTTGCCAATGAACTGCAATATGCTTTTTCACTCTTCTTTGCAATTGTATCAGGGCGCATCAGGGTTTTGGATGGGTTGGAGAATGGGCCAACACAGGGTCAGTCAATTAACAACCCCAACCCCACCCTTAAAGTCTTATTTTTTCTTGAAATCTCCTTCTCCCATGAGAAACTTAACCTCTTGTTTGTTGTTTTTCCCAGTAATGAATTCGGAAAGAAAACAAGCACGCTCAGTAGCCTGGTTCGCCTGCAAACCCTCTATCATGCTGACAAGCGTAAGGTTGATTCTTGTGTGCTCGAGCTAGTGACTTGGCTTCATCGTCTTGTGAGTCTCGTTAGGTATAGAGATAACGGACTCAAGACTATGCCAACGCGTTCTCCAACTTTCAAAGGATCGATCGGTAATTCTGAGACATATATTGACAATTTTAAAACCTATAAAGCGCAACTATCTTCCGAGGATAGAGATCTATTGGAAGATGTGATGAAGAGGCGGAAGTTGGTTCCTGGGCTGAGCAAAAGCCAGGAATTTGGGGTGGTGAAAAGTAACAGAAATCGGATTTGGGCATTAAGTAGGAGTACAGGGAGCTCACCACGACGAGGAATGAAGCATCTAAAGGCAGATGTTTTGGATATATTAGATGGTTTAGATTCATCCTTTTCAATTTCCAAGGAAGATATCAGGTGAAAGCTTGAGTACTCATTCGTTTATTTGATTCTACTGCACACATATATGAATCTTGGGTATTATTGTATAAAGTTGTATTTTGAGTAACATGATATAGCGTGGTATTCATATTTATAAATATGGGAAAATTTTGTACTTCAAATAACTAGGGGAAAATTTGAAACTCTAATACTCGTGTGAAGCGATCGTTTGAGGAGCTTATATTCTTCAGGTTGGTAATATGTCTGGTGGATTCCTAATCATTTTACGTACATCAAACCGTTTTTTTTTCTTGTGTGAATAAATAAAAGAATTTTTTTTTTGTACTCTTTAATTTTGTTCATTAGATTTTTGATCTTTTATATTTCACTTTTTAATCTTTGATCCTCCACATTTATAATATTTAAGTTCATGTTTGCTTTGAGCAAACTAGCATAATGAGATATGGAGAAAAATGAGTCTCTTGCCTTTAAGAGGAAAGTTGAATGAAAATCATATATAAATATTTAATATAAGTGAAAGAAAGAGATGTAAATCTATCTTCAAAAAAACATCGTCAAGCAATTATTGCCATCAAAGGCAAGCTTGAGAAATTCTCGTTTTGCAATATTAGATATTCTCGAATTCCACAAATTATATTTGAGATATCACAATTATAATTTCCTATAATATTCACTTCATAAACTGAATAAGTGTTCATATAGAATCATATTAGTTGTACTTCTCACATGAGGCACCTTATAATAATTTCTGAATACAAAAAATATTATTCTGAAAGTTGAAGTTTTGTTTCATACAAAGTCAAAACTCTTTTATATAAGTCTCTTGATCCCAAGTGGTTACAAAGGTTCAGAGGGGTGAATGAACCTCTTCACTTTTTCGCAATTTCTTCTCTATCGCTGCAACCTGCTGTAAGCTATCGTTGCTTGCAGCAAGTTAGCAGTTAAGTGTTCTGCTTGCAGTAAACTAGTTGCTGCAGCCTAATCACTTTCAGAGTTTATGCACAACGGAATTGTAAGATGATATAGAGTTCAGCAAATATACTTAGTCTTTTAACTATATAGTTAACAAACTTAGTTCACAGATAAACACAACAAAGCTATAGAATATGCATGCATCAGATATAAAATATGAATGCTGAAAGTAGTAAAAGATAACACAAGACTTTATAGAGGTTCGAAGGTGGTGTAAGCCTTCTACATCTTTCTTCTCCTTCACAAGAAGGATATCCACTAGAGCTTTTAAATTTACGCGATTCTTCTTACTAAACACAACTCTAAGGACACAAACCAACCTACCTACTAAAGTTCTTACTCCTTTCTTAGGTTTCTGCAACTAGACAGGATCCACACAGGATGTTATCCTTCTCAAGGATCAAAACACACAACAAGGAATATATTCCTTCAACTGTGGACACCAAATAAAGCAACCTTCACACACAATATATGAAAGGTTTAAGCACGGGTTCTTCAACTGTGGTGGAGCCAAAACACTACTAATATCTTCAGTGATGAAATACTCTGCTTCGGGTTGATTGAGGGACTGAAAGTGTTGGATATTTCTTTTGAGCTTGTTGATCGCTGAATGCTTGAAGTTTAATGTGCGATTCAAAATTTCAGTCCTCCTTTCCTTCAACCTCACTCCTTCCTTTTATAGTTGCTGGAATGCGCCAGTTGAAGGGTGCACATTCCTCGTGTCTTCATTTCAGCTCCTCACTTCTGCTGCTGCATTCTGACTGTTGATCCATTCACGCTTAAGTATATTCTTATTTGATTCAGTCTAGATAGTCAACATTCCTTCTCCTTGATCCTTTTGATCTTCAAGGTACGCCCAATTAATGCGCTCCTGAAAAAGGTGGAGACAACCTCTTATTTAACTTCCAGCGCCATTAATTGTGGCTGTCCTTCTGTTGCAGTTTGCAGGCAGTTGCTCAGGCCAGGTGGCAGCTCTCCATTTGCTCGCCGTCCTTGAATTTGTCCTTTATGCTTTAGCCTGTCGTGCACTGTAACTTCAACTGTGGTTGATGTTTCCTCATATCAGCAGAGAACATGGAATAGATGTTTAGTTCTTCGATGTTGATTCCTCTTGATATGTCTCTCTTCTTTTGCTGCAACTTATTGGCAGTTGCTGCATCCAGACTCACTGCATCTAGTAGGTTGTAGCCTCCAGCATGCAGCATGCAGCAAAACAATTCTCCTTAAGCTCTCCCAAGTGTGGCTCGCTTTATGCAGACTTCTTTCTTTCTATGTTGCACACAGCTTGCAGCTCTAGGTTTCAGTGGTAGACTTCAAGGCAGTACAAAATGGGAAAAATATAAGCAATTAAGAACAGTAAGGTTACAGCGGGTTTTATCTCATCAAAATACATCAACGCTTCTTCTTACAATTTCCCTATTTTTGATGATGACAAAACATTTGATAAAAAGTTGTTGTCATACTAAAGTATTCCCTTAGGTAAAAGTAAACATGAGACTTTTGTTTTTGCTCATTTTCTGTTTTTTTTTTTTTTTTTTTGGTGTTCTTGGAGTCTTCTATTTTTTTCTCCTTTTTTCTTTTTTTTTTTGAGTTTTCTGTTTTTCTCCTTTTTTTTTTATTTTCTTGAAGTCTTCTGTCTTTGCTACTTTTTTTTTTTTTTGAGTTTTCTGTTTTTTTCCTTTTTTTTTTTGAGTTTTCTTGGTTCCCTTGTATCAATGTTGAATCTAAAACACATCAGAAAAGAAAAACAAAGGAATTGTGTTCTAAAGAATTGAACACTTATTGGAATTTGAAAAATACAGTGCAGAAAAGTAAAGATAGGTAAGGGGTGGAGTCTGCTGCATTTAGTCTGTGAATTCTAGTCTTCTTGAAGTTGCAGCAGACTCTTCCTTTTTCTCTTCAGGCTTCAACGACTTCTTCCACCAATTCAATATCGACTCTTGGTAGGTCTTCTCGAACTGCGCCTTCATCCTTGGATCATCAATCCATCGCAACCAGAAGTCCTCCCAGATAGGTATGTTGGTCCCAAAAAGAGGCTTGGTAGTAGGCTTAGAGGGGGGAGGGTGAATAAGCCTACTATATTTTCTAAATTTTCTTCCCCTCTAACGGCTCGATTCTAATATTAGAAACATTTTGGGAGGTTATTGATCAGAGTGGATGCGGAAGCTTATCTTAGAGCCGGGTAGAAGATGCGCTGCTTAATATGGAGTATGCAGTTAAAGCAGTAAGCACATAAAGACGCAAGCATGTATAGAGGTTCGAAGGTGGAGTAATCCTTCTACGTCCTCTCTTCCTCCTCTTAGGAGAGAACCTTTGTTAAGCTGGTTGATTTACATAGACCTATCTATTATAACCCACCCTTAACAAGTAAGTAGCAGCCTTCACACAGATGCTTGCCTACCTTCTACACTGACGCACACAAGATCCTAATCTACCCACCCAGGGTCTTCACTTTCTCTCCTAGAAAGTGGTAAACTCAGCAGGACTTTACTCATCGCACTGACTACTCCGAGACAACCTTTTAGAGAGGTTTATCTCCTACTTGTTCAACTAGGTGCAGCAAGCATGGCCTTAGTTTGCAGACTGATCTGCTGAAGCTTGCTGCTGAACTGGTAGACTGGGTGTGCGTCTTCTTGGGGTGTAGAGTGTTCGAGCTTTTCTTCTTTTCTTCTGCTCTGATTGAACACTCTTTTCTTCTCCGAACTTCCCTCTTTCTGCGCTTCTCTCTTTTAAGACTTCTCTCTGATGAGCTCTTCTCTCTTCTTTTGCGCTTCTCTCTGTGAGCTTGAATATTCTGATGTGCTCACTTTCTTCTCTCTTGTGCCTTTGCGCTTTCTCACACACCGCTTCAGTCTTCAATCCTCCTCTTTATAGGTTGTGAAATCTGATCGTTGAAGGTAGACAAATTTCCATCATTTGACGAGCCGCACTCCTGACACACGCCAACTTTTCGCTTTCCACGTGTCTTCTTCTGATTGACTCCTCTTCTCTTCTCTCTACCGGTAACTTCTTGTGTCTACCGGTAACTTTGACTTTTCTCCCCATGCCTGCTTTGCAGCTTCCTCCTCTTGCTTCACTCTGGAGCTTCCTCTTCTGGCTTGCTCCTTCAGGTGGCTCGAGGCGTCTATAGCATGCTGCTCCTGCAATATGCTTTCGGCATGGTCTTCTCAGGCAGCTTCCTGTCTCGCTGTATTCTTCTTTGGCGAGGTCCCTTCCAGTAGCTCCCTAAAGTCAATAGTATCCTTATCAGTTAACCAGATTCTTTTTAACCATTCTCTTTAGTATCCTTCCTTTTAACACTGTCTCATTTTCTTTTAATCTTTTGCAGTAACTCTATTGTAGTAACCTATCCTAAGATTAGTTATGCACATTTAGAGTTACTTAAGGTTTTGTCTCATCAAAACATTCTACAAATGTATCCAACAATTTTCCCCTTTTTTATGATGACAAAACCTTTATAGAAGATTAAAAGAACATAACCTCTCAAGCACAGAAAACAGATATATGATATAACAAGATATAGTATACTACTTTCATATACAAATCACATATAAGTCTAAAAGAAAGGGCACAAGGAATGAGCTTTTTTGAATAACAGAAGACATTTTTATTTAGATAAAACATCTACATTACAATGCAGTAAGCACAGTACAATAAACATCCTATCTAGATTCATTTTTCTTTTCTTCTTGCTCTTTCCTTTCTTTTTTTTCCCTACTTGCTTGCTGCTGACTCCTTTCTCTTTCTGCTTTCCTTCCCCCTCACTTGATGCAATCACCTGCTCCCAGTAGTTTCTTCTCTTTGGCTAGAGGGGAGAGCTGTTGGGAGGTGTGTGAGACGGTGTGAGAGAGAGAAGGAATTCATTTGGAGGAAAGTGTGTAAAGAAGCAGAGAAGTTCAGACGCCAGTAGCTTGCTGCTGCCTTTCCTTCTCTTTCAATCTCCAGTCATCCCTCCAACTATCATTCCTTCCGATTCTTTTGCATCTCAAAAGAGAATTCACCTCATAGAAGGGGTGAAATCTCTTTTCCTCCACCTATGGAAGTCTTTCGATCTTCCATGACCCTTAGCAGTTTCTTCCCTTTTTTACATCATCAATGAGATGACGCTTTGGGGGTGCTGGAGAGGGGTTCCTAGCTCTATCCCTGTGCCTTGAAGAGAATAACTTGGGTGCAAGTTCTTGACAAGTGAGATAGGAGTTGAAGGCTAGAAGATCAACTCTTCTGAGAAGGGTTTGCTTAGCGAGTTTCAAGCGTGAAGGGTGAATATATGTAATTTGGGGTGTGCTTGGTTGATTATTTGCAGAGAATGTGCAGAGAGGAAGGAATGAAGAAAGTGATTTCCAACAATCTGGTTCCATGATATGCAGGGATAAGAGAGAGAGAGGATATCTGAATGCTTAATGAAGAATAAAGAGTGCATGTATTTATAGGGTTAGAGATACTCCCTGTTGCAGTTGGATCATCCAAGATCTCATTAACTGCTCCGCCGGTTTCCAATAAAGGTGTTGACAGTTTTCACAGCTTTATGTTTTTTCTCCTTTGTATGAGATGACGTGGTCAACTGCTGGATCTCCACCTTTGGATTCTTCTGATCGCATGGCTGAAATTCTTCTAGGGTTCTGAAAAGGTAGTCTATTTCTGGAAAGGTGATCCACTTTTTATGTTCGCACATTACTGAGAAACTTTTCAGTAACTGCTCTATCTTGTAACCTCCAAGTGATCCCCTTTTCCAGTGACATGTTGATAAGTTCTGATTTCTAGTAACCTAGTATCCAGTGCATTGGTGTCTAGCATTCTGATACCCAGTGACCTGGTGTTCAGCGATCTAGTGTCTAGCGTCCTGGTGTTTAGCGTCCTGATGCCCAACGACCTAGTGTTCAACGATCTAGTATCCAGCCCCTGCTATCTAGCATCCTGATATCTAGCGTCTTGCTATCTAGCAACCTAATTTCCAGTCAGCCTGGTATCTAGCATCCTGATGTCCAGCATCCTGCTATGCAGTATCCAATGTCCTGATGTCTAGCGTTCTTTTGTCAGAACTTTATCTTTTCCCTTTGAGTCCTTCTACCTTTTCTACTGACTTGATGACACGCACTCTAATGTCTAGTGACCTAGTATCCAGTTGCTCAGTGTCTAGCATTCTGGTGTACAACGACCTGATGTTCAGCGACCTAGTATCCATCCATCTAGTGTCTAGCGCCCTGATTTTCAGCATCCCATTATCCAGCAACCTAGTTTCAAGCAACCTGGTGTCTAGCATCCTATAGTCAGAGCTTTGTCATTTTGTCAATGGTTCCCCCTAAATTCAGTAGCCTTTTGTCAGATGTTCCTGCAAAACAAGTGTTCTTGTATAGGTGCTCACACAAGTATGAGTCCTTCTGGGTTAGATTTATTTTAGAAGCTTAGACCTTCTTTACAACCCATGGTTGTTGTAGAGAGAGTTTTGGCTTCTTCAAAATTTATAAATTAAGAACAAAATGATAGTGTGTGCAGGTGTTTGCTTTACTGAATCTTTTCTTTCAGATAAGGAGATGATAAACAGAGATGCCAGTAAAAGATGACAAAGATATGTAAACATTTTTTTTTTTAAATGTTGTTCTGCTTGATGATCAATTTGTTGCAGACTTTTTACAGCATACCCATATTTGGGTTATTCCAAGGGTTTTAACCTTTTTGCCTACAAAGTTTCCTTGATTTGTACTGGGAGTTCCCCCTTCCTTTATGGTCTTCTCTTTTAAGATGTGGGATTACTAACAACACTATTTCAGGTTACTTTGAGGCTTGCATGAGAAGGTGAAGCATTATAATATGAAAATAAACATGTAGACTTCCTTCTCATTTTTAAAGTCAAGTGACAACATTTTAAAATCCATTATCAAAGTATATAGTCACTTGAGTTTCTTAACAGGGTAAACATGATTATGACCAGAATAAAAGAGTGTAAAATAGGAACGAGGTACCTGGTCATTATT
Organism: Scutellaria baicalensis; assembly: GCA_005771605.1. NCBI lineage: Eukaryota > Viridiplantae > Streptophyta > Magnoliopsida > Lamiales > Lamiaceae > Scutellaria > Scutellaria baicalensis. The sequence continues at coordinate 7,241,430 of CM016725.1, read as the reverse complement.
GTTCTTTTAAAAGAGTAGGTCCTCTTTTATTCCTTGTTTCTATCTGGAGATAGATGGAGTGATCTTCTTCTTCTTACTCCTTTGCTTGACATCCTCAGCATTTTTCTTCCATGGCTGCTTGTCTGTCCGTTGCAACATATCTTCTTTGTTGATCAGCTCCATGTTGGTCTGCTCCGTGATGGGTAGGGACTTTGCTCCTTGTGTATGACTTCCTTCTTCATAGTCCTTCCTTCGGTAGCTTGTTGTTCCCCCTCAAGAACAGCTTTTCTTCACAACCCAGCTTGATTTTCTTTTTCTTTTAGCTGTTTGTTGTCTTCACATCAATCATATCCTTTTAGAGCAAAAGGCATTGAAATGATCTCTGATGTGAGGGTAAGAGAGAGAGAGAGAGAGAGAGAGAGAGAGAGAGAGAGAGGAGAGATATTTAAGAGAGAGGCTTTTTCACAGATGGGATCTGGATAGATCGATTAGATCTTTTGTTTCATCCATCTGTTCTGATACCACTTTTTGGTATCAGATTTGACCAATGAGCTTGGATGAATAATCCACCTGCTCTGATACCACTTGTTGGTATCAGATAGATTAGCTGGTGGATGCTTTAGTCCAACATGCTCTGATACCACTTGTTGGTCCCAAAAAGAGGCTTGATAGTAGGCTTAGAAGGGGGGGGGGGGGTGAATAAGCCTACTATATTTTCAAACTTTTCTTCCCCTCTAACGGTTCGATTCTAATATCAGTAACATTTTAGGAGGTTACTGATCAGAGTGGATGCGGAATCTTATCTTAGAGCCGGGTAGAAGATGCGTTGCTTAATATGGAGTATGCAGTTAAAGCAGTAAGCACATAAAGACACAAGCTTGTATAGAAGTTCGAAGGTGGAGTAATCCTTCTATGTCCCCTCTTCATCCTCTCAGGAGGGAACCTTTGTTAAGATGGTTGATTTACATAGACCTATCTATTACAACCCACCCTTAACAAGTAAGTAGCAAACCTTCACATAGATGCTTGCCTACCTTCTACACTGACCCACACAGGATCCTAATCTACCCACCCAAGGTCTTCACTTTCTCTCCTAGAAAGTGGTAAACTCAGCAGGACTTTACTCCTCGCACTGAATACTCCGAGACAACCTTTTAATGAGGTTTATCTCCTTCTTCTTCAACTGGGTGCAGCAAGCATGGCCTTAGTTTGCAAACTGATCTGCTGAAGCTTGTTGCTGGACTGGTAGACTGGGTGTGCGTCTTCTTGGGGGTGTAGAGTGTTTGAGAGTTTCTTTTTTTCTCCTGCTCTGATTGAACACTCTTTTCTTCTCTGAACTTCCCCCTCTTTCTGCGCTTCTCTCTTTTAAGCATTCTCTCTGTGAGCTTGAATATTCTGATGTGCTCACTTTCTTCTCTCTTGTGCCTTTCCGCTGTCTCACACACCGCTTCAGTCTTCAGTCCTTTTCTTTATAGGTTGTGAAATTTGCCCGTTGAAGGTAGACAAATTTCCATCATTTGACACGCCGCACTTCTGACACATGCCAGCTTTTCACTTTCCACGTGTCTTCTTCTGATTGGCTCTTTTTCTCTTCTCTATACTGGTAACTTCTTGTGTCTACCGGTAACTTTGACATTTCTCCCCATGCCTGCTTTGCAGCTTCCTCCTCTTGCTTCACTCTGGAGCTTCCTCTTCTGGCTTGCTCCTTCAGGTGGCTCGATGCGTCTGTAGCATGCTACTCCTGCAGTATGCTTTCGGCATGGTTTTCTCAGGCAGCTTCCTGTCTCGCTGTATTCTTCTTTGGCGAGGTCCCTTCCAGTAGCTCCCTGAAGTCAATAGTATCATTATCAGTTCATCAGATTCTTTTTAACCATTCTCTTCAGTATCCTTCCTTTTAACACTTTATCTATTTCTTTTAATCTTTTGCAGTAACTCTATTGTAGTAACCTATCCTAAGATTGGTTATGCATATTTAGAGTTACTTAAGGTTTTGTCTCATCAAAACTTTCTACAAATGTATCCAACAAGGTATTTGTTTTCCCTTCTTCACCTTTTCCAGCAGTTCATGTTGTAGCAACAACTTTCCAGTCCTGAGCATTTGCTCATAGTCCATCGTTGCTGCAGAGTAGTTAGGATAACCTTTGAAGTAGTCCCTCTTACAGAGTAGTTTGAAGTATCTCAAGAATCTTTAGATCTTTTAAAGCTTGATCTGCTCAAAGGTTGGATTCTTGTCTCTGGCTAATGTTAGCTTCGTGAAGATGTCCAGGTTCTAGAGATCAATAGTCTTCGTTGGCTTGAGGTCTAGCAATATTGAAACTTGTGGAGATATGTTGAATTGATCCATACTTGGGACATCTTATGGCGGAAACTTCTGCAGCGCTGCATCCACCTGCTGCATAGCTTCAGATTTTTCCTCATCCACAATACCAAGTCTGCTGATCCACCTTTCCTCCTCCGCCTTCTTCTCATCTTCGGCCTTCCTTGCAGCATAGAACTTTTCATCCTTCATCTTTAGTAAGCCTCATTTAGAAATATTGTGCCTTTTTTAACATGGTGAATCTCCTCTACTTTTGATGCTCTAGCCTCTCTTCCTGCTCCTTGAAGAACTAGCTACATCCTTTCTCTCTGACTCCTTGGATGTAGCGTCTTCTGCTGTCCTGCTTGCAGCACCTCCTGCACCGCCAGCAACATCATCATCATCCTTTTTATCTTTCTTATGCTGGGGTGGGGGACTTGTCCTTCTCTTCTTTTCCCGAGGACACAACAGTTCCTCTTCATCTTCCTCTTCTGCTGCATCGATTTCCCTTGCAGTGTCCTCCGTAGCTTGCAGTAGCAACTTCTCTGCTTCAGTCTGACCACCTTTTGTTATGGCAGGAATAGACAACTTTTCAGCTACATCTTCCCCCTTTTTGGCATCATCAAAACTTCTCTTTCCGAGGTTGTCTCTTACTGCACTCTGCGAATAAGTTATCCTTTGGAGAGCTTGATACATCTCCCCTAGCAGCAACTCTATATTGGCGAGTCTATCATCCATACTTTTCATCTTTGAGCCCTGCTCAGTGACTTCACTCTGTATGGTGGTCAGAGTGCTTCCATGAGCTATAAATGTATCGGAGACAGTGCCAAGAGCTTGATTTGTCTCACTTCTGAATACAGCGACATGCAGATCCTTTTTGTTCTGGACAGTCCTCATTCAGTGCATCCCGAAGGGTATCTTCTCTAGCTGCTCCACCACTTTCTTCAGATCGACGGCGGGTTCAGGGTTGGGTGACTTGTGCTCTTGAAGGACATCATCAAAACTATTAATGGCAGCGATAATCTTACTGAAAGATTCTTCAGGGGTTGGAGAACTTGCAGCTGCAGGAGTTGAAGTTTCATCAAAACTATTAACTTCTAAGTCCTTTACTGCATCTAGTAATCCTGCAGCAGACAGTACTTCAATTTCTGTCAGTACCGGGAGACCTGCCTCCGCAACCTTCTCCATCGTTGCATCATCGGTGAATTCAGCATCTAGAAGACCTGCAAGTACATACTTGATGATTTCTGATGGTTCCCTATCATCTGCAGCATCTTCCGGATACTTGGGTGAATCTTCATAGTCCACTTGCTCTTCCTCCTCGCTGATTTGCTGTAATGTCACGATCGGAGTTAAACTACTCATCATTGTATTGAAGCGGTTGGAGAACTCCCTGCTTTCATCGTGGAGTCGTCAAGTTCCAGTGACTTGACAGGGGTCTCTGTTCTTCTTCCTTCATGGTTGAGTTCCAAGGACTCGTGCATCTACGGTGCATCAATATCATCTGTCGGCTTAGGTGCTGCATCCTTCGGAATCACCTCGCCCATAGATGAATTAGCCTCTACAACAGCCGTCGGGGCATTCTCTGTTGCTTCATCGGCATTTGCAGGTTTGGATTGGTTGTGCCCCTTCCTCACAGTGATTGTGGAAAAGTAAGCATTGGTCGCAGCAATCCTGACTTGAGCATCTGCAGGAGGGATATAGTCAAACAGCATCTTGACATCCCTTGTTCCAGCCCAGAGCGTGATAGATTCATCCATAACAGTCCGATCCTCCCAGTTCTGCAACATCCAGTTTTCCTGCATCCGCATCTCCTTACAGACATGGAGGCTGGTCATCATCTGTTTGTTAAAAATCTTAAAGGAGATTTTAAAAACCTCCTTCACCAGCCCCTCCCTGATCTTCTTTGCCTCCTTCTCCTTTTGCTGTAAGGAGAGGATCGTGGCTCTCGAACTCTTGCCCGGCTTCTCCTCCCAGTAGCCTCTGGATTAGCCTCATGCACATGCTCTTCCAGGGCCCATCCTTCTTACGAAGAATTCTCTTATTCTTTGCTGAAGTAGATGAAAATTCAGCTGCTCCTGCTGCAACTTCCGGGGCATCTTCTGAACCCACAACACCTTCGCCTGTGGGCTCTTCTATTTTCTCACCATCATCTATAACTTCGATGGGAGCTTCTTCTCCTCCTTCATTCCCTGCTGCTTCCCACTCCTCCATCGGGCTAGGAGCTTGTATTTGATCCACACCTTCCATCTCCATGGTGTGATCATCTCCCCTCGATACAGTAGATGCATTGCTGCATTCTATGGGTACAGCAAGACTAACTGCCCTGGCATGCTTCTTAGCTTTCAACTTACCTCTGCACTTCTTGGGTGTCCTTGCTGTAACCAGCATCTCTTCATCTTCCGCTGCAGCATCGTCAGGATCAGCAGTATCACTAGTTGCAGCCTCCTCCGCTGCATCCATCCTACTTGTTGCAGTCTTCTCTCTTGTTGCAGTCTTCTTTAGCTCCACCTCCTGCAGCGTATTGGCGGCTTTCTCCGTCTTCTTCTTGGAGGCCGCCTTTGTAGGAGCTCTCTCCTTTCTCGAGGCTCCCTCTGAAGGCTCCTTCTCCTTTTTCTTCGATTTCTCTGTAGAGGGGGTGCTGGCTGGTTTTTCCTTGAGCTGCACCTTCTTCCCCTTCTTAGGTTCACCAAGGTACTTACCAGTAGCAATGGGAACTGGATCTTGCAGTGGGATGCTTAAATAGTTCAAGATAACGCAGATGGCAATCCCATAGCTTCTCTGATGAGTAGCCTTTGTAGCTTCTTCCCGAATCCTCTGAAAAATGAACCTGCTCCAGTTAACAGGTTCTTCGGCCATGATCGCCGACATCATCCTAAACCGGAGACTGGTGCACTTATCATAGCACCCCAATCTGCCCTCAATGATCTAGGCACAAATGTCATGTAACAATGAGTACTCCGGCTTGAAGGCCTTCTTTAGAGTGCTCCTTCTGACTTCACCGTTCATTTTACCGGTCAAGAGCTCCCACATCTTCTGGGATTTGTTTTCCCCAAACTACAGCAACGCCTTCACACCTAAACCTTCAGCGCCAATGCTAAAAGCTTTTCGAATAGTTTTACACTGAAACCTTGTACTCCTTCCCCTGCACACAGAAGACGATGTTCTTACCTGATTCACTTGTTCGAGCAGTGGAGTAGAAGTTCTCCACAGATGCTTCAGAGTAGCCACATCTATGGTCCTGTACAAACCCTGCAATATTTGTGGCTTGCAACTTCTTGAATATGTCCCTTATGCAGTCAGGATCATATTCCGGGTTTTGCAGTAAGCCAGTGAGGCTTATCAACCTTCCTTCTACAACAATGGTGTTCTTCACTGGGAGCGCCATTGCAGATTGATGCTTGAGATTTTTGGGTTTTGAAAAGATTTGCAAAGAGAAAGAGGGAAAGTTTGAATGCAAGAGTAAGAATGATCTTGGGAAGAATGATGAAGATCGGTTTTGTTGGAAACTTCCCAGAATTTGAATCGATCAAGGGCTAGGATCATTTCACTCTGCTGACGTGTCACTCATCTGACATTTTATTCAAGAATGCGGAGTGGCAGTTTTGTAATTTTAGTGTAAGTTGAACAGTTGCTTACGCACGAACCAGCAATTATTGACAGAAAGGGGTTTTCACATTTAATGCAAAAACACATATTTGCTGCTCTAATCATGATTATGATTTCGTCCGAGGTTTCAACATTGAACACCAAAAATTGATTGCTCCGAGCACTAAGTGTTTAATGCGCTACTTCAGGTATTATCTTCGCAGACATATGTTGCATGCATATAAATGTTGTAACTTGAGCAATACTTCCTTGCTGTATGCAACATAGTTCCCCCTTAGTTTGTGCATGACTTTCATTGCTGCATCCTTGCATCTTATTGTCGCTGTAAGCAGTGTTCCCCCTTACTCCAATGCCTTTCCTTGCTGTAACCTGTTTAAGAACATGTTGCTGCAAGCTCCCTGCATCATTCTTCTTCTTACAACACTTTCTTTGTTGTAACCTCGCCCCTGCAATCTTCATTGCAACTTGATGATTCCGAGCTCATTCATCAAGGTTGAAAATATTGCTTCATTAAGAGGTTTGGTGAAGATATCAGACAACTGTAGATCTGTATGGATCTTTTCAAGAACAACATCCTTCTTTTTAACATGATCTCTGATGAAGTGGTGTCTAATATCAATATGCTTGGTTCTAGAGTGGAAGACATGATTGTGAGTTGTTGTTATGGCACTTGTGTTATCACACATGATTGAAGTTTCTTTTTCTTCAATGTCATAGTCTCTGAGTTGTTGCTATATCCAAAGGATTTGAGCATATCAGCTTCCTGCAGCAACATACTAAGCTTCTACAGTGGATGTAGCAATAGAGGTTTGCTTCCTGTAGAACCAAGAGACAAGCCTATTGCGCAAGAACTGACAAGTTCCACTTGTGTTTTTCCTGTCCACTCTGCAACCTGCAAAATCAGAATCTGAATAACCCTTTAAGCTGAATTCTCCTTTTTTTGCATACCATAGGCCGACATCTTGAGTCCCTTTAAGATATTTGATAATCATGTTAGTTACAGCAAGATGGGATTCCTTGGGTCATGATTGAAATCTTGCGCAAATTCCCACTACAAATATGATGTCTGGCCGACTTGCTGTAAGATATAGGAGTGACATCAACATCTTTTCCATCTTCATCTTTATCTAAGCTCATGGATGTGCTCATTGGTATGCCTACAGCTGCTCCACCTTCCATTCCAAACTTCTTAATGAGCTCTTTTGTGTACTTAGCTTGATTGATGAAACTTCCTAATCCATTTGTTTTACTTGCAGTCCCAAGAAGAAGCTTAACTCTCCCATCATGCTCATCTCACATTTCTTCTACATGACGCAAGAGAACTTCTCACAGAGTTGTTTGTTTGTTGACCCAAAGATGATATCATCAACATAGATTTGGATTAGCGAGATGCTATCACCATCCTTGATTTTGAAGAACGTTTTGTCCAATGTCCCCTTTTTGAAGCCATTTTAAAGAAGGTAAAGGGACAGGGTATCATACGAAGCTCTAGGTGCTTGTTTAAGTCCATATAGTGCCTTCTGCAACCTGCAGACTTTTTTTGCAGCATCGTCTTCGAATCCTGGAGGTTGCTCAACATATATTTCTTCCACAAGAAGTCCATTTAGAAATGCACTTTTCTCATTCATTTGATAGACATTGAAGTTTATATTAGCATCATATGCGAGGAAGATCCTTATATCTTCAAGGTGTGCAATGGGGGGCAAATGTCTCATCAAAATCAATGTCTTCTTCTTGACAATACCCTTTAATAACCAACCTAGCTTTGTTTCTCACAATTAACCCGAATTCATCCAGCTTGTTTTTGAATACCCACTTCGTTCCGATGACTCCTTGATGTGATGGTCTGGGTACAAGCTTCCATACTTGATTTCTTTCGAATCCATTTAATTCTTCGTGCATTGCTTGAATCCAGTTGCTGTCTTCAAGAGCTTCATCTATTGTTTTTGGCTCGATTTGTGAAATGAAGCATGCAAACAATACTTCATGAGGGATTCTTGTTCTTACACCAACTCTTGGATCACCAATGATGAGATATTTTGGGTGATTCCTTAGCCATCTTCTATTTGGATTTGCGTATTCTTGTCTTTCTTCAGCATCTTCAGGTTGCAGTGCTGTAGAGTCCTCTTCCACGGGATATTCTGCATCCTGCTCAGCTGTAAGTTGTTCCACTGTATGTTGTATTGCTGCATCTTGGTTTACTGAAACCTGGCTTGTAACATCTGAAGTTGATGCATCCAGGTTCCTTTCTTTGTCAAGTCTTTCAGAGAGTATGGGAAGATGAGAGCTCTTAGAATCAAGGATGAAAATATCGTGAAATATCGCGGATATATCGCGGATATATCGCGGATACGGATATTGCGATACGGATATTGGGTGTTAATGTTTTTTTTCCTGGGTATCGCGGATATTTCGCAAAATATCGCAAAATATCGATATCGATATCGGTTTAGTGTAGTATAAAATTGGATGGAAATTGGGAAATATCGCGGATATATCGCAAAATATCGCATGTATATCAAAATGAGCGATTTTGATTCACAAAATTGAACTATGTGATTTTTTTTCCTTACTTTGTATTATGTATTGTGTTTGATATTGAAAGTAATATATTCTTCTCACATCAATCTTTCATTCACGGATATATCCATATTTTGTGGCTTTTTTAAATTTCCATTCCTTTAACCAATTATTACTTTATTTACTTCTTCTTTTTTCTAATTTTTTTGCATGATATATTTCTATATATATATATGTGTGTGTGTGTTGAAGGCAAGTGAACACTTTCTATCATACAATTTAAGGTTCAAGGTATGATATTCTCTCATATCAATAACTCTCTCCTAACATTTTTGATTAAATTAATTTCAATTATTTACTTTATATGACTATTTTAATGTATCTAATTTATTTATTTTTTTGGATATAGGGCATTGACATTGGAGAGGAAATACTTGCACCACTATATATATCACTCAATTGTCATTTTGAAGAACTACGAATGGTATGTAAATTTAATCTTTTTTTTTCATTTTAGTTGATAAAACTAGCATTTTATTGGTATATTGTAAATTGCTATGTTTAATTGTGCTAATTATGTATATGTTAGGTGAAGCATTTAGTTAACTTATAGAACTTTATTATAAAATCATAATTTTACAATTAATTATTTTATAGTGAAGCTAGCACGTAAAATGTAATGTTGTAATTGTGTATTTACAATTAATTGTTATAATTAGTTTTAGTAAAATTTTAATAGTGCTAATTATGTATATGTTGGTATCAGTACTGCTTGGATCAAGATGACATTCCATCTACTATGTTTGAACCTCATAGGTCATCCTTTTAGTACTAGTGTATTGTATGATGTAATTTTAGTAATTTTGTCTTGTATTATGTAATATATTATCATTTTTCATTCGAAAAACAGCATTTATAATGCTTATTATCTATATGTTAGTTTTAAATATATTATTTTAATGTGATTTTGAGTGGAATATATGTGTAATGAAGTGTAAAAATAATCCCTAAAATTTCATATTAAATTTCCAAAATTTTAATAAGATTTCCGTTGTTTTTTCAAATTTTTTGCGATATCGATATGCGATATCGATATCGACATCGATATATCCGTAAATTCAAAGTTACGATACGACATGCGATATCGATATTTTCATCCTTGCTTAGAATAATATCCGAGGAATACAACTTCATATGTCTTTGTATCGAATGCTTTAAGGTGTTCTTTTCCATTGTTTAGCACATAGCATCTGCGTCCAAAGATATGAAAGTATGATACATTTGGGGAGTATCCATACCAGATTTCATAGGGAGTTTTATCTTGCTCCTTGTTGATTAGACATCGGTTCTACGTGTACCATGCAATATTGGTAGCTTCAGCCCAAAATCTCTTAGGCATGGCAGCTTTTGCAAGCATCGTTCTTACAACTTCTTTGAGAGTTCTATTCTTTCTTGCAGCAGAATACTCATGTTGAATTCCCTTCTCCAAGCAATACTTTTCAATGAATTCATTGGTAAATTATGTACCTCTGTCTGTCCTGATCTTCACAATGTTTGAGTTCTTCTCATTTTAAATTCTTTTCATGAACTCTGGAAGCTTTGATTGCGTTTCTAACTTCTTTGCTAGAAAAATGGTCTAGGAAAACCTTGAGTAATCATCAATGATTACAAGGGAATATTTCTTTCTACTCAGACTTGTAGGATCAATGGGTCCAAAGAGATCTATGTGCAGCAGATCCAAGATCTTGAATGATGATCCTGCAACTTCTCCTTGAAGGGTACTTTGATCTGCTTTTCCTTTTGACATGCTCCACATATGCTCGCTTTCTTGTATGCAATGTCAGGTAATCCTCTCACAAGTCCTTTCCTGGCCAGCTTGTTGATCGTCTTGAAGTTCATATGGCTCATTCTCTTGTGCTATAACCAGCTTTCCTCTGGTGAGCCTTTCACAATAAAACATCCTTTTATAGTTGCTAGAATGCGCCAGTTGAAGGGTGCACATTCCACGCATCTTCATTTCAGCTCCTCACTTCTGCTGCCTCATCCTGACCATTGATCCATTCACGCTTAAATATTTCTTTATTTGATTCGATCTGGATGGTCAGCATTCCTTCTCCTTGATCCTCTTGATCTTCAGGGTACGCCCAATTAATACACTCCTGAAAAAGGTGGAGAAAACCTCCTCTTTAAGCTCCAGCGCCATTAATTGCGGTTGTTCTTCTGTTTCAGTTTGCAGGCAATTGCTCAGGCCAGGTGACAGCTCTCCATTTGCTCGCCGTCCTTGAATTTGTCCTTTATGCTTTGGCCTGTCGAGCATTGCAATTTCAATTGAGGTTGATGTTTTCTTGTATCAGCAGAGAACATGCAGCGGATGTTTAGTTCTTCGATGTTAATTCCGCTTGACATGTCTCTCTTCAGTTGCTGCAACTTATTGGCAGTTGCTGCATCCAGTAGGTTGCAGTGTCCAACATGCAGCATGCAGCAAAACAATTCTCCTTAAGCTCTCCCAAGTGTAGCTCGCTGTATGCAGACTTCTTTCTCTCCATCTTGCGTACAGCTTGCAGCTCTAGGTTTCAGTGGAAGACTTCAATGCAGACTTTTGCTACTTATTAAAAACGAAGTACAAAATGGGAAGAATATAAGCAATCAAGAACAGTAAGGTTACAGCGGATTTTGTCTCATCAAAATACATCAATGCTTCTTCTTACAATCTAACATTTCATAGAAAAAAACGAGCACCTTGTCTGGTAGCAAGGAATCTGATGAGAAGAATTTAACCTCACATAGAATGACAAGAAAAACAAAATTACATGTCCCAAAATAAACATATATTGTTCTTATGAAACAAGAGACGTAGATAAAGCACATCATAGATGCATAACCATTTTTCAGTGTACATATCATAGTTTTTTAATGGTCATTTAAATGAACATGAATGTGCCAATGAGGAGGTATTCATATCTACGTATAAAAAGTAGGATATCCTGTCAAAAATAACTGTAATAAATTTCTCATTTATAAAATATCTCCAATTTTATAAATCACTAATATCATTCATTTTGCATTTATTGATCAAAAAATAAAAAAAAATATAATTTAATAAACTTATTTGTAATATTTAATATTGTATTTATTGTGCATAAACTCAAAACAAAGAATAAATAGATAAATAAGATAAAATAAGGGATGATATATCTATTATCTTTCATCAATTTTTTCAGTATAATAAGAGTAAATCTCCTGTGCATCAGGTGCATGGATCTTAGATCCATGCAATCGGGTCGGATCCGGGTTACCCAACCCGCTTTTTTTTTTTTTTTCATGCTACCTTTTTTAAATTTTGGTCATGACTTTTACTTATGTTAAGGATACATTTATTTAATGTTTAAGGATACCTTTAGGTTATGTTAAGGATACCTTTATGCCCAGATTTCATACATTTACGTTACGTTAGACATACATTTAGGTTATGTTAAGGATACCTTTAGGTAATGTTTAGGGATACCTTTACGTTATGTTAATGATACATTTATGCCCAAATTTCATACATTTATGTTACGTCAGGCATACCTTTAGGTTATGTTAAGGATACCTTTATGTTATGTTAGAGATACTTTATCCATAACATAGTTGTGTTACACATTTTGTACACAAAGGTATCTCTAACATAACATAAAGGTATCCTTAACATAACCTAAATGTATCCTTAATATAACGTAAATGTATGTGACCTGGAGCGAATTCTAAGGGTATCAAATCAGGATTTCAAAGGAACTTGGAATCACGATTTCAAATGTATCATTAACATCACCTAAAGGTATCCTTAACATAACCTAAAGGTATGCTTAACATAACCAAAATGTATTCTTAACATAACTAAATGTATCATTAATATAACCTAAAGGTACGCTTAACATAACCAAAAAGTATTCTTAACATAACGTGGTATGTAACTTGGAATCAGGATTTCAAAGGTATCCTTAACATAATTAAAATGTATCCTTAACATAACTAAAAAGTATCCTTAACGAGCAAATTTGAGTGGATTTGAGCACATCCACCCAGGCGCGTGGGAGTGCGTGAGGGCACGTGGGAGCGTGTACACACGCGGGTCTGGTAAGATGCATGGATCCTAGATCCATGCACCTGATGCACAAAAGTTTTTGTGGTATTATAAATATTTTATTTTAAATTAATTTTAAGTATATAATTAATTTATAATGATCATACATGTAATATAAATATTAAATATATCAAATTAAAAAAATGGAAATGTATGTTTGAGTGTTCCAACGTTTTTTAAAAAGTTTTTATGATAAAATACAAGTATTAATTTGTTATAAATTGATATTATGTGTAGAAATAATTAAAATACAAATGGAAATGTATTACAAGTATACTTCAGGGTTAATATCAGATTTGGTACCCAAAACTAGGGGTTATTTCAGATTTGGTATCCAAATGTATCGAGTTATCATAAGTAGTCCACAAGTTAAGTAAAAGTGACTAACAATGGTACTCACCGTTAAAATTCCATCCATATGGACGGAAATCAACTACTCCATGGATCATCCCCTACATTCGGGTACCACATCTTAGTTTTTGATATCTAATCTGATATTAACTCTTTTAAAATGAAGTTAAAAGATTATTTGATATTCTAACATAACTTTAATCAATATTTCAATTTCAGATTGATATGATTATAACTAGTTTAAAAATTGAACTTGTAAAAAATGATTGTAAATGTTTTATGATCAGACTTCAAGATCATGTGCCTTGCATAAAAATGAATTGATTTAACATGTAATCATGCATAATGAAGCCAAATCAAAGCACAAGCTAATTCATGTGATAATACTAGTTCATTGTCAATATTAATGATATTTCAAAATATCTCTAATCTGATATTTTTATTTCATATTGATTTGATTATAACAAGTTTAAAGATTGAACTTGTAAAAACTGATTGAAAATATTTTATGATCAGACTTCAAAATTACATGGATCAGATAAAAAATGAATTGATTTTAACAAGAATTCATGCGTAATGAAGCCAAATCAAATCATAAGCTGATTCATGTGATAATACTAGTTCTTTGTCAATATTTTAAAGATGTATGCACAACTTTTGGCAGTATGCTGAGATGTTGCACCTAGGCTAGGCTAAAAATTAACTTTATTTTGAAAAGGTTAATATCAGATTAGGTACCCGAAACTAGAAGTTATTTCAAATTTGGTACCCGAATGTAGGGGAGGATCCATGGGATGTTGATTTCCATCCATTTGGACATAATTTTAACAGTGAGGACGAATGTTGATCACTTTAACTTAACTTGTGGACTACTTATGATGACTCGATACATTTGAGTACCAAAACTGAACTAACCCCTAGTTTCAGGTACCAAATCTTATATTAACTATATACTTAATAGTTTAAAACCATGTATATTATATTAGATAAAAATTGTTATTACAAATTAAATAACTTCTTCATTTGAAATACACACATGTTTTATTTTATCATTCTTATTGTTTTATTTTGTACCCACATAGTTGTATTTTTTATTTTTATTTTTTGCGTATTTATAATTGTAATGGTTTGGACAAGGGTGAATTTTTTATTTATAGAAATCATACATGATCTATTCATTTATCAATCTTACCTATAATATTTTTATTGGAAATGTTAGATCAAGTCCAATTCTGAATTATTTTATTTATAGAGAGCAAAAGAGATTTTTGAGTAATTAATAAGGTGATATAATTTATTATTTGATTCAAAATAAATGAGTTATATATATCATTGAATAAATATTTCATTATATTAAAAGTTTATATATATATATATATGTGTGTGTGTATGTGTGGTTATGTGTTATAATTTTTAGTAAGCTGTCTCCAGATGCGGGCCAGATTTCATGTTATGAGGGTTGATCTCTTTATTTTTTTGCGTATTTTGGTCGTGACCTTAATGTTATGTTAGTTTGACCTTCATGTTATGTTAGTGTGACCTTCATTTCCAGATTTCATACCCTTAGTTCAAAATTATTTAACTAAAATAACACGAAGCTGGTTAGACTAACATAACATGAAGGTCACATTAACATAACATAAAGGTAGAAAACAATGTTAGTCATACCTTTATATTATGCTGGACTGACCTTTAGGTTATGTTAGTCTGTCCTTCATGAAGGTCACACTAATATAACATGAAGGTCACACTACCTGGAGCGAATTTTGGTGGGTTTGAGCGCTCCCACCAGGCGCGTGGGACCGTGTAGGAGCGTGTTTGGATGCGTGAAAACGTGCGTGTAAGTCACCTTTATGTTATATATGTACAACTAATATCACATAAAGGTATGTTCGTCTTAAAAATGCGATGAATTTTTTTTGAAATTTTCATTTTTTTTCAAGTTATGAATCATAAAGGTCATGATATTTGTACATAAAGGTCAAACGAATACAATATAAGGGTCATAACAGTAGAACATAAAGGTCTAACCTGAAGCGAAAAAACCTGAAAATCTTCAATTTTTCATAAGTTACTGAACATATAGGTCATAACATATATATATATATATATATATATATATATATATATAAAGGTCACACTTGCGAAAAAAAAACAAAAAAAAGATGAAAATTCAGGTGCACGAATGGGGTGGGTCGCCCCAATTGCACCAATCCAAATCCGTGCACCTGGTGCACAGGAGAATTTGCCTTTTTGAATATATATGCATTCAACATACTTTTTTTTTCCTTTTGTGCCACAAAATTTAATTTATTGGAATTTTAAGTATTTAATGGGTGCACAAAATTGATAAAATTGATCATTTTTTTATCATAAAAACACATATGAGACGGTCTCACTGATAGTTTTCGTGAGACGGATACTTATTACCCATAAAAAGAACCCATGTCTTGTGTGAGATCGTCTCACAAATCTTTTGTTTCGTGAGACAGGTCATTATACAAATAGCCAATTCATATAAAAGTTTCCTGATATGGGGTAAATTCATGGGTAATAAGGATCCGTGTCACGAAAACTATCCTTGAGACCGTCTCACATTAGTTTTTGTGAATTTAATATTAATTGTTAAGTGTGGGTTATGAGTTGACTCGTCTCACGAAAAAAGACCCGTAAGACGATCTCACACAAGACGTGCTCCATTTTTATTTATCTTATATTTTGAATATGGACTTTCCAATTTGATTGTTTAATTCATACATTAGTATATTTAGTTGGTCTCCCGTGCACCAAGTGCACATACAATTCGGATCGGGTCCGGGTCTACCCAAATCCGCGCACTTTTATTTTTGTTTTTTTTTTAATTTTATTTTTTCGCTTCAGGCCAATACCTTTACATTATATGGGTGTGACATTTATGTTATACTAGTAGTATACCCGTGCGATGCACGGTTTGTAATATACGATTGATTAATTTTAAAATTTCTAATAGTATATTGTAATAATATTTATCTTAACCTAAATTATATATTAAAAAGAATTTAATTCTCTATCTTTAATGTGTTACATCATAAATAATATTTTTAAAAT